>CM071928.1:70701660-71076095 GCA_016081115.2 Rehmannia glutinosa
GGATGTGAAAGTGATAAGCTAGACAAAATTACAACAAGAATAATAACTATGAAGAACAAATATTTGCTTGAAGTGTATCTTGTTGTGTTGTATCTCAATTGTTGTTTTGGTTGCTCCAAAACTTCCTCCATTTATAGGAGATGATTGATCAAGCATAGGCTCCTCTTGGGGATTGAAAAACTACAGAAAAATATAATTAAAATCAAGAATATAGCTGTTAGAAATCAATCCCACATTTTAAGGAAAAGATGTCTGCTATCAAACGGTCAGATTTTGCTGTCAAAAGATAGGGCGACCGGTCGCACAGAAATAGAAGTTCAAAAAATGACACATCATTTTTACATAGGGCGACCGGTCGACGTAGGGTTCGACCGGTCACCCCTATGTTCAACCGGTCCACGCCTTGAGAAATAGAAGATCAAAGTTTCTGTTTCAGCAAACACTTGCAGGTACCGGTCGCACCTAGGGCGACCGGTCGACGCCCGGGGCGACCGGTCGACCTGCTGTTTTACACTCCAGGCCCAAATTTTGTACTCTTCAGGTACGGGTTGCCATATAGGGCGACCGGTTGACCTTGAGATAAAAATGTTGTCCGATTATTGTCGAAAATAAAACTCAAGAAATACTCCGAAAATTTAGTAAAAATATTTTAAACCAATCGGGAATATTTAGACAACATTTAGGAACCTTGTTTTGAAGTAAAAACTTATAAACATAAAATTGTTTAAAAGTGTTGTCCAATTTTATCTGAAATAAAAACTTGAAGAAATACTCCGGAAAATATTAAAAATATTTTAAATCATTTAGGAGTATTTGAACAACAATTAAAAACATTGTTTTGGTGTAAAAATAAAATCATCAAAATTAAGATAAAAACATGTATCAAACAATCTCCCCCTTTTTGATGATTACAAACCAAAACAATTTTTAGAGATATTAGGAGGACAGTTTTAAAAACGATTTTCCGGTAAAAACATCTAACCGTTTGGAAGCAACCAAAATTTCCAAAATACATAAGCAACCAAGTAAGGGAGTAAATATATTCAATAATAAGTACAAGCTCCCCTATCAACTAAAGACATCAAGAATAATGTAAAAGCAATTAACATAAGCTAAAAGCTTAGCTTTTACAAATTGTTCAAGAGCTTATAAGCTCCCCCTGTCACAAAACATCATTAGACAAGTATATAAGTCCATCAAGCAACAATTGGACTAAAAATAAATCACAACTTATGGCTTTTAAGAGCCATAACTTATAGCTTTTATAACAAGCTTTTATTAGCTTCTTTGAGCTAAGCCATAACTTATAGTTTTTATAACAAGCTTTTATTAGCTTCTTTGAGCTAATGAGCCATTTTCCTGTTTCTCCCCCTTTGGAATCATCAAAAAGAATGTTAGGATGATAAAAACATCATACAATTATATCAAAGTGCGCAAAAGAGTCGGTTTATCTACCGTTGAGCAATTTAGGCTTAAAAATCCAAAGAAAAATGGGAGAAATGTATCATGAAGAGTTCATACGCTCGTTTTATTAGCCAAAACATGATCTCAATAAGTATAGAAGACTTTTGGAAGCAAGAGACTCATGTAGAAGTTGAAAATTTCATTGTGACATTTCATCGAACACTTTGTGGGCGTGAAAATAAAAAGAAGTTGTATATAGCCCTTGTAGATGATACAAGCCAAAAATTTTCATTACCAAAACACATCAAATATCATACAATAAAACAATATATCTAAGCCCATCAAGATCATATAGCAAGAGATATATAAGAAAGTCATAAACTCAAGGGTTCAACCCAATTGAGATAATATTGGCCAAAAAGATCAAGGCATTACGAATGCCATCAAGCAAAAATTAAAGATCCATCAAGTAATACATGTCAAGCATCAAACAATGCATATTAGACATTACAAATGTCCTAAATAATCCATCTAAACAAAATGATCAAGATAAGTCAAATGCATATAAGCAAGAATTAAAAGAAGCACTTTTACCATCAAGTATTTCAAACCAACAAACTTTGCCAAACTAGAGTATTTTTACCATCAAATACTCCATCAAAATCATGATCATCCACAAGTCATTATCAACTTGCTATTTTAACCCTTTCAAGAAAACAAGCAAATCTCATTAGTACGAAAGAGTTTTACAAGAAAGTCAAAAGAAATACAAGACATCATGGACAAGAAAGAAAATGCTAGAATAGTAAAGGGGTGGAGACATCAATCCTCGTCCGAAGAGAAGCAAGTTTCGGGAATAAAATCTTTGATGAATTTCTTCAACTTGCCGATTGATTTTTGCATTTTCGAGGTCTTTTGCTCCAAAGCCTCATACCTAGCTTCATGAAAAGATCTTAAATCATCAAATTTGGCTTGGGTGTACCTCCTAGAAGGTCGAGCACCGGTATTACCCTCCGGATTGCTCTGTTCACCTTCCTCTGCCAATCTCGCGGCCTCGGCATCATCAAAGAAGTCGTTTGGATCTGGGGAATCTTGGCCTCTTCCTCTAGCCATCTTAGTTGGTCGGATGTCCATATTTTTGCGCATAGTGACCATTTGGGAGATATTATCAATGTCAAAGTTATTTTGAAATACCTCCGAATTACATTCCACGAAGGTAGTCCCGATTGTATAAGAAGTTTACAAATCCAATTGCCCATAACAAACTTCTTATTTCCTTGAGTGATAGACTCAATTAGACATTGAATAAGAATGGCGCCAAAGTTAAGCGGTTCCCTTCTAGCAATCTTATAAGTCAAAAATAGTCCATGTTGCTGGCATTTTACCCGCTTTTCCACAAATACAAAAGATGGCGACAATAATGGATAAAATTCGGTGCTCAAGTGTCATCGCCAACAATGAATACTTTGGCCATACGCCCAAATAAGTCTTAACTTCTCTCATGACACCCCCAACATATCATCATTCCAAATAGAACAAGAGAAAAGTCTCAACCACCTTCTCTAACATGTAGAAGCCGACAAATTTCATTAGGTGTCCACCTAAAGTGACGACCTTTAACAAACGAATTTACCGCACAGGCTTTCTATCATCAACATCATATTGTACCCACATATTTGCATAAAAATGTTGGATAATGTCATCATCATACAAAACATATGCATGCTCCCATAAAAACATCCAACTTGCTCCTCAAAGGATCCTCAATAGTAGGATATTCATTAGCAAATGAATTAAAACGACAAATTTTAGTCCGAGCAATTGACTTTCCAACCATTCCCAAATCTTCATAGTACCACTCCGCATATTTATTGATGAAATTAAGAACATTATTAGAATGGGGAGCTTGAGTAATGAAAGATTTCTTACTTTTTGCCCAACGACAATTTTTGAGCGAAATTGTTCCGCGGAGCTCGGCAATTTGGGCCCGAGAGAGTATGGGATTTTGAATGTCATCACATTCTTGAGCCACGTTCCTTTGTGCACTCGAATATCCCTTTGTTCGGCCGTCTCGCCGATTTCTCAAGAACCCTCTCCGCCCTTTCTTCTCTTGGAAGAGGGATTTTGATCGGTGGAATTTCTTGGAGGAGCCATATATGAAAGATTCTTGCAAAAATAGGTGGATTAGCAACAATAATCGTAAAGATTGATGAAGAATTGAAGATTTAGAGAAAAAGGGGTGATTTGCGCTGATAAGGGTTTGGGAGAGTTTTGAGTTATGTTTCAAAAACTGAGAGCAGACCCGTTTATGTCTTGAAAAATTGCCCTGGGCGACCGGTCGAGGTAGGGTGCGACCGGTAGACGTGCAGGGCGACCGGTCGCCCCTGCCTTAACCGTCCCAGTGCAATTTTTCATTCTCCAGGTTTTTCAAAAATTCGATTTTTCACCCCAAAAGTTTTTAAAACTTTGCAAAAAGATAATTTTGGACCAAGTCCAACAAATACGGGTTTCGTGAAAACATATATTCGAGAAAATCGAGACTTAACGAGTAGTGCCCTTTTAAGAAAAATTTGCAAAATCATATAGGGGCACTTAAGGGGTTGAAATGAAATATCTTGAAAGATATGTGCATAAGCATAATATCGAGTTCTAAGAGAAATACGAGTGAATATACCTCGATAGTTTAAGAAACTTGATGACGAAATAGCCAATGAATATGAGATATATGTCCTACACAATTCTTAAACAAAATTTGCACAAATGCACAATTGTAGGCAAGTAATAGGAGATATCAAGAAAAATGCTTATGCTATAAAAATACATAAGAGATAATAAACTACATAAGTCTAATTAAATGCACAAGAGTTTTAGAGACATCATGCAAGGTCTTCTTTAAAAAAAAATTTAAAATCACAAATATATATTGAAGACCTTAATTAAAAAATAAATATTTGAAAACTCGTTTTGTAATTAAGACACAAATAAAAGCATGCATAATAACAAAATAAAATGCATATTTAACTAGGGAGATACGGGTTACCAATTACGCCATTTCAATGGGTTGTGCCGTTCCCATTGTTGATGATATTTTCCCCTTTGAGAAACATCTTGTTGATGATGGCTTCTCCAATTGCTCCATTTCCAAGCATTGTGGCTTTCCCATTTTTGAAAGTGTTTTTCTCTTGGAAAATCATCTTGTTGATGTTGTCTTTGCCATTTCCAAGGATTGTGTTCTTCCCATTTTTGATTATTTCCTCTTCTTGGAAAGTGACTTTGTTGAAAATGTTTTCTCCTTTCATCAAATGAATTGATCATTTGATGTCTTCTTGGCGGTATGATTTTTCTTCGATTATTATTTCGCCGGATACCTAATAAAACATTATTTTGTGGTACCCTCAAGTGCTTGGGTCCTTTAGGATTAGCTTTGAGACTTTTAGGTCTCCAACAATAATTAGAGCTATTTCTAGCCCGACAAGTATTTACCGTATGACCCTTTTTACCGCAATAAAAGCAAGTAATAATTCTAGGAGCATAATATCCAACATGCTTAGAGACTTGATTCTTTTTCATATGATTGACAACATTAAACTTATGATCAAGTTCTAGTTTCGAATTATCACAACAATCAACAATTTCATCGGTACTCAAGTTGGATTTAGATAAATCCTTTTCATGCAATTAATATCCTCAACAAGAGTGCTATTTTGTTTTTCAAGGTTTCTAACCTTGTCAAGTGTGGTGGTGTGAGCACATGATAGTGATTCATAGGAAGTAAATAAATTATCCTTTTCATGTTTCAAAACATTGAATTCCTTTTTCAATTTTTTGTACTTAACAAGTAAATTTTGGAATTCATTTTGAGATCATCAAAATCATTTTGCAAATCACTATAATCATTTTGAATAACAATATCATAGGAAGTAGAGGGTTTAAGACATACCTCGCTTTTCTTCTTCGATGCCCATAAAATAATATTCAACTTCTTCATAGTTGGGAGTTGTAAGAGGCTTGTTCCTTAGATTTGAGCTTGTATCCCTTTGAGAAGTAGATGCTTTTGTTTGACTCCTTTCATTTGCAAATACTCCATAGATGACTTCTAATTTTTCCATACTTCATGTGCCGATCGATTCCTACAATATGTTCATATTCCAAATTAGTAAATGAACAATACGAGGAATATTGAGAGCTTTACCGTTTAAGGAGATGATTTTTTCTCTTCATCATTGAGCTTTTGAATCCTTTGGAGGTGTGAGGTGTTTTCATCATTGGAATGATTTCTCCATTTATGACGACGTTCCAAATATCGAACCCGCAACCTTGTAAATAACATTCCATTCTTTCTTTCCAAAATATATAATTTTTGGAATCAAATAGAGGTGGCTTGGTAGTGGAGGTGCCGGATAGATAAGCTTCGTTCGTAGCCGACGATCGTTTCTCTTTACTCACGATGTGAAACAAGCTTGCCGAAGAGTTTGGCTCTGATACCACTTGTAAGTCCAAGCGGCTACGATAATCTAGTGGGGGTGAATAGATTATCTCCATCTTTTCAATTTCGCCCTCTTTTTCAAACCGAATGCTCAAAGACAATAATAAAGGTGCGGAATGTAAATAGCATACGTCGATTTATAGTAGTTCAACCCACCTAGGGCCTAATCTACTACCACCCCAGTATATTCGGGATGGATTTCAAAAAGAAAAATAATTTTATTAATTTCCAAAATTAATACAAACTCAACTTACAACACCTTGAAGAGCACCGCACTCTTCTTCAACATCACCTTTGGAGATTACCACAATCTCCTTTTGAAGATTACCACAATCTTCCTTCAACGGCACCTTGTGAAGATTACCACAATCTTCAACCTTGAAGAATACCAAATTCTTCAACACCTCAATAAGAAGATCACCACAATCTTCTTGCACCTATCACCTAGATCATCCAAGTGTGTTCTTACCACAAGAACACTCACAAGGATATCTTATGTTGAATGATAACCAAAAATCAAGATTACAACTAAATAATGAATATTACAATTTGAGTGCAAAGTGTAATCAAGAATAGCCTAGACCTCAAGGATGTGAAAGTGATAAGCTAGGCAAAATTACAACAAGAATAATAACTATGAATAACAAATATTTGCTTGAAGTGTATCTTGTTGTGTTGTATCTCAATTGTTGTTTCGGTTGCTCCAAAACTTCCTCTATTTATAGGAGATGATTGATCAAGCATAGGCTCCTCTTGGGGATTGAAAAACTACAGAAAAATACAATTAAAGTCAAGAATATAGCTTTTAGAAATCAATCCCACATTTTAAGGAAAAGATGTTTCTTTGTCAAGCGGTCGATTTTTTTTGTCAAAAGATAGAGCGACCGGCCGCACGTAAATAGAAGTTCAAAAATGACACAAACATTTTTACATAGGGCGACCGGTCGACGTAGGTTCGACCGGTCACCCCTATGTTCAACCGGTCCACGCCTTGAGAAATAGAAGATCAAGTTTTGTTTTCAAAAACACTTGCAGTACCGGTCGCACTTGTGGCGACGGCCGACGCCGGACCTGGTCGACCTATTTGTTTTTTACACTCCAGTGCTCGAATTATGTACTCTTGCACGGGTTGCCCTATAGGGCGACCGGTTGACCTTGAGAGTAAATGTTGTCCGATTATTGTCGAAAATAAAACTCAAGAAATACTCAAAATTTAGTAAAAACATTTAAAACCAATCGGGAGTATTTAGACAACATTTAGGAACCTTGTTTTGAAGTAAAAACTTATAAACATAAAATCGTTTAAAAGTGTTGTCCAATTTTATCTGAAATAAAACTTGAAGAAATACTCCGGAAAATATTAAAAACATTTTAAATTATTTAGGAGTATTTGGACAACAATTAAAAACATTGTTTTGGTGTAAAAATAAAATCATCAAAATTAAGATAAAAACATGTATCAAACAGTACTGGGATTGTAATAGCTTTATTTTTATCCAGACGATCGAAATTTGATGGATTGGTTTTATTAATGCAAGACAAGAATTTATCCTAAAATAATCAAAATAAAGAGTGATTGAAAGATCAAGAAGATGAATGGATTCCTGGGTTTTGGTTTCAGTTAATATCCCCTTTTATTATCAGATTAATCAAAACCAAAGTTATTATTGTTCTTCCTATAAGACAACCACAAAAGTATTTTACCCTCTCTCTCGAGATGTATGTAAAAACGTTGATTGAAATATCTATGCTAGCATCTCTACTCAACATGAGATATCCAACTCCCAAAAGCACAAAAGATTAAATATCCTCACAAATATTCCCAGACTTCTCAATGTTGCAAATATTCATGTCAAGTACTCACAAATCTAGTATTGAAACTCTTCTCTCGAATTATGATTCAAACACATCAAAGCAAGTTAAACCAAACGCGTTTTGATAAAACAAGAATTAAAACAAAGTACTCGAATAGGGTTGGAAAATAATAACTTCAATTGCAATTAATCATCCAATAAAAGTATCCATTAACCTAATCCCAAACCCGGGAATCACAATATGTTTAGCCAGATATAGAAAATAAATAATCCATAGACAAATTATTCAAGTTAATATCTAACTAATCGAAAGTAAATGATACGATGGAATGAGTAAATTCAGGGATGTTGATGATCTCTCGATCTATCTCAATCCTAAAACGTGTGGTTGGGACCTCCATCAATCTCTCCAATCCTTCGGTAGAAGGTTGCTCTTTTTTCCGTGTTCTAGGGCAAAAGTCAGTGTGTCCTCGTTTGTGGCCCCCGTCTCTATTTGTACTCCGTTTGGGTCAAACCTAGTTGAGTATCTGCACAAACTCGTTTTCTTGCACAAAGACGGCCATGCACCTAACGCGCCTTTCGGCCCGTGCGGGGTGCCATGGGAAACTTTTCTTTTGCTAAAAGGCGCACGGGCCGTGTGCTCCACGCACGGCCAGCCCGTGCGTCATGCCGTGGGTTGAGTCTCACTTCTGGGTGGCGCACGGGTCGTGCTATGGACGCACACCCTGCCCGTGCACCTGATGAAGCTGATACTTGTTCGTTTCCTTCCGTTTCTCGCCCGGTTCGTCTGACTTCTTCTCGATTCAACTCCAAACATCGTACGTTACTTCAGGTATTGGCGGTCCTTTACCGCAATCCTCCGAATTGTTGCCAAAATACTACAAATATCATTCAATTCCTACAAAACGAGCAAAGCGTAATACTTTTTTCATAAAACAGAAATAATGCCCTTTTCCCTCAAGTAATGCATGCATAATAACTAATTCTAACTATCATTAAGCCCAATATACATGCATAATAACTAATTCTAACTATAATTAAGTCCAATATACACGCAAAACACATGCCAATCAAACCCCCAAACTTAAATTGTTGACAGTCCCGGTCAACGCTTTATAAACAAGACAAAACACAAATGGGAGTAATGAAAAGCAAATCAAGAACAACGCATCACAATTCATGTCGTTTATCCATAGACGTCAAGCAACAAATCAATCAAGCTTCGAATATCTAACACAGAGCACAAGTCAATTAAAACCATGACAAATACTTCAAATCACGCCTCTCATGGATTAAGTGTATACTCTCCCCTCTAGAATAATAAGGGACGTGTATTCGCTCAAATCATATAAATGTTGAAGAATTACCATAGGCTTGCAAATCGTCTCACATCTCCGCCACTCGATTGTATGCACATAAATCAAAAAAGGACTTTTTCTTTTGGTTGTAATGAAGGCTCTTTGCTTAAGGTAGGGAAGTATGGAGAAAGTGACTCAAACTCAAGCGTATAGATTGGTAAGCACATCTTTTTCTCAATCAACTATTCTCATTCAAATCAAATATGCACCCCCAATCACCTCTTATTCTTATCACATCTCTTTTCTCCCCTTTTTTCATAAAATCTACTCCCTTTCGCCTTACATCATAATCCTCTGCCTATAAATTCATTTAAGGCCAACTCACTTATACAGTCGATTTTTTATTTTTTATTTTTCGATTTTTCGTTTTTTTTCCGACCCTTTTATGAGTATATCCTCCATTTTCCTCCTTTTCTTCTTTTATTCCCAACATCCAACATGCACACCATTATCTAATTTCTCGATATCCTCATATTCAACCTTATTCAATCCCCTTACTCAATGTTATACGCTCAAGCTTAGGGTAATGATATATCAAGTTACGACTTGAATTGTGGCTATAAAAAATCGGCAATAGGCTCAAATTGGTCGACTAGGAAATTAAATGTCATTAGGTAGGCAAAAGGTTTGAAAGGCTTAACAAAAATGGCCTAAAATCATCTTCATAAATTGCATACAACATGTGACCTCGGCAGAGATACCAGAGCAAGTTCTTGAATTCATATCAACATGAATGACACACTCAATCAACAAACAAGACTGCATATAATGAAAGCAGTAAAGGCTCAAAAAGCTCACAGGCTTGCAATTGTGTAATTCAAAGCATATCAACCAAGATTTCAATATTCACATGCTCCATATCAACTATTCTCAACCCGGTCAACTCACGCTCAACACCCAATTCAAAACAACATAAACTGTTCAATAAATATTCCCTAAATCACAACAAGCACACAATAGCAGTCAACTCACTCCCTAAAACTTAAGAAAGTAAAAAACGTGCTAAAGAAATAAACATGCTAAAATAAAAAACAAGCATCTAATGCAATGCAACCTATATGCTCTACATTCAACTATATGAATGCAAATATCGCCACACCCTTCAATCAAAATACTACCTCTCCCCCCAAACTTGAATGAAATTATAGCGCATAGAAGAGAAGATAGAATTTCAAAGAAAAGTGTGGAATGGACCTGTCTCACTGTGGGGGTGGCGGCGGAAAGTGGCCCTGGGAGATGTGCCACATTTGTACCTGATGCATCATCTGCAACATCTCCAACTCCCGCTGCTCCTGGGCCTGATACCTCTGCTTTAGTTCCGTTTTGAAGGCACGGAACTCATCCTGGTGATGCCGGAAATCATCTCGGTACTGCCGGAAATCATCCTGGTGCTGCTGGAAATCGTCCTAGTGCTACCTCATGCTCTCCTCAAGAGCAAACAGTCTGTCCGGATAAGCTTGTCCCTCACGCTCCTCACCTTGGTGAGAGCTTTCTGGTATGTCGGGCCTCGGTTTGGAACCCTTGCTCAAAACCCCCCTCGAAAACCCGGGCCGAAAACCTCTCTTGCCGATCATACTCCATCGCCTCTATTGACAATTCATCCTCATTATGAAACCCGGCTACCCTCCTCCTTGTCCGCGCAAGCATGGCTTCTGTGACTCTGGTATGCACCTCAGAGTGATTAGCCAATTATTCTCATTTTCTACCACATATGTGAGCTGCGGGTTAGGAAGTGGAATGGCAGGTCCAACCTTTTGTTGGAAGAGAGTCGTGTTATCTTCTTCTACTATTATTTTCATTTGGCAAAGGGCGTTCATGTTAATCCTCCGACTGGCCTCAATGGGCTCCACCCCTCCTAAATCAACCCGAAAATGCTGAGCAATGGGGGTGATCATCCCCCAATCGATGATCGCCCCACGGCTGATCCGCTTGGCTATAAACACGACATGTTCCACGAAATGAGCCGCCATGTTGTAGGGGTTACGGGTTAGCATACACCATAGTAGGTATAGCTCCCGAGCTTGCAAACTTCCGTTATTGTGCCGGGCGTAGACGGAGTGAGCTGTGACCTTTTGGATATAGCGGAAGACGGGGTTTCGGAGTGATGAGGCCTTGGATGAGCGCCTCATAGAGCATCGGGCCGGTTTCGGTTCCTCGAACCAACAACGCCAAAATTGGGAGTGGCTATAGTTCGCTGCATTGGCCAAAAAAAGGGGCGTTAGTAGGGACCTCAAAAATTTCATTGAGATAGGCGATAGATACACGCCTCCACTCATTTCCCAGTCGAAATGGATCTCATGGGGCTCGTTGTTCACTACGTTTCAGTAATGTCCAGTGTGCTTAGGAACTCGAGCGCTAGCTTTTTATACATCGCCACCGCCTTGTATGAATGCGGTCCACCCAACCCGTTCGAACAACTGCCAAACATCATCGTCTATCCCAAGGGCTTGGGTACATTCGTCGTCAGCATATCTCGTCGGTGTAAAAGAACAAGTGATCAACCTATTCCAATGCTCCAGGAAAACCTCCTATGTCAGAATAAGTCCATAAGCCTCGGGGCTATCTTGATGTACTTCCCGCCGTAAGGCAACTGCCACCCTCGAGCGTCTACCCCGACCTTGTTGGTTCCTTTGGTCAGCCATATGTTCAAGTTTGTACCTAGCAAAATAAATGTGAAATTCTGAACATGCCAAGTAACACAAGATCACGATGAATTCAATACAATTAATCAAATATGGCATAATATCTCTTCCCTAAAATTTAATCAACAATTAAGCTCCCAAGCCTAAATAACAATGTAATTGCAGAGAATCATAATCACGAACACTCTAAATATTCAAGCTCATGGAAGATTCATCATTAAATCAACCACAAATACTCTAATTCAACAACCCGCAAGGTGCTCGATAAAATGCCCCATAAAATAATTCAAGTTAATCATGGCAAATTCATCAAAACATGCACCATATACGAATCCTAAACCATAATCTACAAGAAATTTGAAAACAAATGTGAAGTTCTTACCGGAATCCTCAAACATTAGGGAAGAAATGAATTTGAAACCATAAGTGCTCCTTTACACACAAAATCTTTCTTCCAATCGAGTTCAAGGCCCCAATTTGTGTGTGAGTAGGGTGGGTGTTGATTTTTCAGTGAAATATATGTGAATTTGTCAAAGAAATTGAGAGGGGTGCGAGCTCGGGTGTTTTATGCGCGAAAAGGTGTGAAAAAGTGTGAAAAAAATGAGCTCTACGCAACTTTATTGCTGCCTCAGCCGACAGACGTATGGGCAACCCGTGCGTGCTACCGAAGTTTTAGCCCAAATTCTGTGAACACGCACGGGCCGTGCGCATGGCTCACGGTCAGCCCGTGTGGGGTGCCGTAAGTTCACTCTTCATCCCTGAATCACGCACGGGTCTTACGCATGGCGCACGCCGCTTTGTGCGTGATCGAACCTCAACTCCGAAATTCCTCTTTTTTTTAAGAAAAGCAAAAAACATTCCTAACTTGTGAAAGCAATAAAAAATCCTAACCTAGCAAAGGAAAAAATGGGAAGAAATAAAATAGCAAACCGATTGGGTTCCAAACAAAAAGCTTAAATTTAACGTTTATAGCTTGACGTATGTATACGCAATCACGGTTCTAGCAAAGTGAGGCATGTCACCTCTTTCTTTTGGTCTCTATGAAGGTAGTGCTTGATCCTCTGGCCATTCACCATAAACGTCTCCCGATCCTGGCTCAACAATTCCACTATTCCTGGAGGATTTAGCACTTTCTTAATCATAAACGGCCCCGACCACCGAGATTTGAGTTTTCCAGGAAAGAGTTTAAGACGTGAGTTAAACAAAAAAACTTGTTCACCCGGTAAAAACTCTCTTTTCTTTATCATTCAATCATGCCATCTCTTGGTGCGTTCCTTGTAAATCCGAGAATTCTCATAGGCTTCATCTCGGAACTCCTCCATCTCATTCAAATGCAAAAGCCTCTTCTCACCCGCTGCTTGGAAGTCAAAATTTAACTTCTTCACAAACCTTCAAAACGCTTGTGCTCTAATTCCATGGGCAAGTGGCATGATTTCCCGAATACCAACCGATAGGGTGATGAGCCCAATGGTGTCTTGTATGCAGTCCGATATGCCCATAATGCATAATCTAACTTGATAGCCCAATCCTTGCGATTTATGTTTAGTGTCTTCTCTAAGATCTGCTCAATCTCGCGATTGGCTACTTCTGCTTACCCGTTTGCTTGCGGATGATATGTCAATGCTGTCTTGTGCTTAACCCCGTACTTTGCAAGTAGAGTGCTCATCAATTTATTCACAAAGTGTGACGCCCCATCGCTAATCAAAGCTCTCAGGGTTCCAAACCGAGTGAATATATTTTTCTTTAAGAATTTCAGCACCACTCGCGCATCATTTGTTTGTGCCGGACTCGCCTTAACCTATCAAGATACATACTCCACTGCAAGTAGAATGTACTGATACCCCGAAGATGATGGAAAGGGACCCATAAAGTCAATCCCCCACTCATCAAAGAGCTCGACTTCCATTACATTGGTCATGGGCTTCTCATGTCATCTCGAAATGTTCCCCATCCGTTGGCATTTATCACACTGTTGCACATATAAATAGCAATCATTAGATAAAGTAGGCCAGTATAAACCACTCTGCAATACATTTGCCGCAGATGCGTGTCGAATCAAAAGTCCCCCGGAAGGTGAAGAATGGCACTGTTGTAGAACTCCCTCCCACTCTTCTTGAGGCACACATCGTCGGATGATAGTGTCCGTGCACCTTTTAAAGAGCAAGGGGTCATCCCATATGTAGAACTTGACATGGAGGAACTTCTTCTTTTGATAGAAAGATAAATCCGGAGGCATAACTCCCGCTACCAAGTAAATGAAATCAGCATACCATGGGAATTTAACCTCTAACATTAGGAGCTGCTCATCGGGGAACTCCTCCTTGATTACATATGTGCCCTCTTTCTCATCCTTCTTGTACTCCAACCTGGACAAGTGGTCTGCTACCACATTCTCACAACCTTTCCTATCTCGGATTTTCACATCAAACTCCTGCAATAAAAGAATCCACCGAACCAGTCTCGGTTTGGCATCCTTCTTGTTGAATAGGTATTTGATCGCCGCATGGTCTGTGTGGACTATCGTCTTAGTTCCAATCAAGTAAGATCGAACTTATCGAACGCAAAAATGATTGCCAACATTTCCTTCTGTGGTGGTATAGTTTTGTTGGGCATTGTCTAAAGTTCTCGCTTTCGCATAGTAGATGACGAACAACTTGTCCATTTTTTCCCCAATGAACAGCCCCAACCGCAAAGTCACTGGCATCACACATCGCTCGAAGGGTGACTCCAATCCGGAACTACAAGAATTGGTGTTGTCACCAAATCCTTCTTCGAGAATCTCAAATGCCGCAAAACAATTATCGGAAAAATTAAAAGCAAGATCTTTTTCTAATAATCGACTCAAAGGTTTAGTGATTTTAGAAAAGTCACGAATGAACCTTCAGAGAATCCTAAGCATGCCCCAAAAATCTTCTAATGGCATTCTCATTTGTTGGAGGTGGAGTTTCTCAATTGCAACAATCTTCGCTCTCATCCACTTATAAACCTCGCGAAGAAACCGGTGGCCTAATACAATGCCATCTCGCACCATAAAATGGCACTTCTTCCAATTCAAAACAAGGTTAGTTTCCTCGCATCTCCGCAATACTAGAGAAAGATTATCCAAGCAATGATCAAAGGAATCTCCAAAAATAGAAAAATCATCCATGAATACCTCAATTATTTTCTTAATAAAATCGTGAAATATGGCCATCATACATCATTGAAAGGTCGCGGGTGCATTACATAGTCCGAATGGCATTCTCATTAAATGCAAATGTACCATAGGGACATGTAAATGTCGTCTTCTCTTGGTCTTCCTGCAATCATGATCCGATTGTAAAACTTTAATAACCATCGAGAAAACAATAATAATCATATCCCGCCAAGCGATCTAACATCATATCAATAAAGGGGAGGGGAAAGTGATCTTTACAAGTGGCATCATTCAACTTCCTATAATAAATGCATATAATCCCTTTCTTTGGTACCACTTGTAGGACTCACCCAAGAACTATCGAAATCGCATACACAATTCAAAGATCTAACCATTTTCAAACCTCTTTTCTAATGACCTCTTGCATTATAGGTTCAATCTTCATTGATCATGCATCAAGGTTTATAGACATCCGCCATTCGATTTTATGCATTACAATCGATGGACTTATGCCTTTTAAATCGGAAATTGACCAACCTATCATGCACTTATGTTTCCGCAACACCCTAAGCAATTTATCAAGTCGAAGTTAAAAGGGATGATACGATTACGGATTCGTGTTATTTGCTCTAAGGAAAGCGTATTTGAGATGATCGGGCAATGGCTTGAGTTCTGTGTTCGAAACGGGCTCTTCAGGTTCACGCACAGGCTGCCCGTGCTCAGACGCACGGGTCATGCGCTCTTCAGTGGTTGCATCTTTTGTTTCGGCCTCACGCACGACCTGCCCGTGCTCAGACGCACGGGCCGTGCGCTCTTCAGGTATTTCTTCCTTTGCTTTGGCCTCACGCACGACCTACCCGTGCTCAGACGCACGGGCCGTGCGTTCTTTAGGTTTTTTATCTGTTGCTTCGGCCATGCGCACGACCAGGGCGTGCTCTAGAGCACGGGTCATGCGCCCTTGCAGAACTGACTCCCACACGTTTTTCTTCATGTGTGCGACTCTCGCACTTCTCGGTAGCTCCTGCATATTATCTAAAGCACAAACACAATTATACAAGTCTTGGTTATCGAAATCAATCATCATATTTGTCGTCGAACATGAATGTGTCAACCCAAACTCTAAATCATCCTTAGACAATGTATGATCTGCGTATTCATCAATGCAAGACTCAACTACATCTATGAAACTACAATTCTCAACACCATTATGAAATTGTAGTGCCTTATAGATAGAAAATAAAACGTGCTCATCATTAACCCGTAATATGAGTTCTCCCTTTTGTACATCTATCAAGGCATTCCCGGTAGCCAGGAATGGACGTCCAAGTACCAAAGGTACGTCCTTGTCCTCCTCCATATCCAACATCAAAAAATCCATAGGAAATATAAATTTATCGACTTTGACAAGCACATCCTCGATGATTCCCTTCGGATAAGTGAGTGATCGATCCGCAAGTTGTAAGGTGACCGTAGACGGTGATTAACATGTATTTTGCATGTATTTTGGGCTTAATCATGGCTAGAATGTGTTGATATGCATGCATTATATGAGTAAATAGGGTTATATTCATGTTTTGTGGAAAAGGATTACGCTTTGCTCGTTTTGTAGGAATTTATCGATAATTGTAGCATTTTGGCAACAATTCGGAGCATTGAAATCACCAATATTTGATGTGAAGTACGAAGTTTGGAGTCGAGTTGAGAAGGATTCGGACGAACCGGGTAAAAAATGGAAGAAAATGGCCAAGTACGAGTTGCTACAGGTGAGCACGGGCAGGGCGTGCTCCCTAGCACAGCCCGTGCTCAACCCAAACATCAGGCCACAAGGTTCGACATATAGCACGGGCAGCCCGTGCCATACAGCACGGCTCGTGCTCCATTCTGCAAGTTGGGCAATTCATGTGGCACCCAGCACGGGCTGGGCGTGCCATACGGCACGGCCCGTGCTCCTCTGCGGGAAAAATAGAGTTTGATTCGTTCTCAACTAGGTTTCAACCCAAACGAAGTACAAATAGACATGGGGCGGCCACAAACAAAGACACGCTGAATTTTACCCTAGCAACCAGAGAAAAGAGCAGTTTTCCACCGGAGATTCGGAGAGATCGATCAAGACCGCAACCACACCTTCAAGGATTGAAGATAGATCGAGAGATCGTCATCATCCCCGAGTTCACTCACTCCATAGTATTTTTATCATTCAATTAGTAGACATGAACATGGATAATTTGTCTATGAATTATTTGTTTTCTATGTCTAGCTAAACTTCTTGTGATTCCCGGGTTTGGGAGTAGGTTAATGGATATTTTTATTTGACGATTCATTGCAATCAAAGTTAATGTTTTCCAACTCTATTCAAGTACTTTGCTTTAATTCGGTTTTATCAAAAAGCTATTGGGTTAACTTGTTTTGATATATTGATTCATAATTCAACAGAGATGAGTTTCAATATTAGATCTATGAGTACTTGACATGAATAGCTTGCATGATTGAGAAGTCTGTGAATATTTGTGAGGCCTTTTAATCTTTTGATCTTTTGGGAGTTGGATATCTCATGTTGAGTAGAGATGCTAGCATAGACATTCCAATCAACGCTTTTACATACATCTCGAGAGAGATGGTAAATTACTTTTGTGATTGGTCTATAGAGAATAATACGTTTAACTTTGGTTTGATTAATCTGATAATAAAAGGGGATATTAACTGAAACCATAACCCAGGAATCCATTCATCCATTATTCTTCTTGATCTTTTAATCCAATTCTTTGCTTTGTTATTCTAGGATAATTTCTGCTTTAGTATTAATAAAACCGATCCTTCAAATTTCGATAGTCTAGATAAAAATAAGGCTATTATAATCCAATACTTAGTATATTAATTTATTAGTCCCTGTGGATTCGACCTTGCTAACCCTATTCTATAAACTGCACCGTACACTTGCGGTGAAGCTAAAAAATAAGACGAATAAGTTTTTGGCGCCGTTGCCGGGGACTAATCAAATTTTTAGTACTAATATTGCGATAAATAGAATTGTTTTTAATTTAGACATTTTTTCTTTCCTTTTAGTTTGTTGTTTAATTTTACTTCTACTGTGTTTGACTTGTTTTCTTTAGTTGGTTCGGGTAGTGCATGAACACACGCTCAAGCAAGAGAATTAACACCATTCATAAGGAGGTTGAGGCTTTTGCTAGGCGGAATAGTGCGGCTACCAAACGGGCGAGAAAGATAGGGGCGGATGGCCAGGCGTAGAAGGTAACAACGGAGGCAATAATAAGTGGTCGAAACGGAAGGTAACAAACCAGGCGGTCAATGTCGAGTTACCAATACCGAGGTTCCGGTGGCTCCGTGATCCAGAAAGAAAAGCGATTCGCGATTACTTTCGCCCAATCAATCACAACTATGGTGGAATTGCCAATGTCCCAATCAATGCGAATAACTTTGAAATTTGGAAGCGCATTGATCTCAATGGTGCGGCAGAATCGGTTTGGGGTTTCCGTCCGAATATCCCAACTCTCATCTTGCGAATTTCATGACATTTGCAATACTATCAAGATGAATGGGGTGTGATGATGTTATACGTTTTCTTTGTTCTCTTTCTCTTTAAGGGATAAGGCTAGAATTGAAGGCAGACACCCTAACTCGTGTGGGAGTGTGAACAATCGGGATGATTGAGTCGAGGTTTCGTTTAAATACTTCCCACCAAGTAAGATACTATACTCAAAAGTGAAATCACTCTGTTCAGCAGTTCGATTCGAGCCTTTGTATGAGGCCTGGGGAGAGATTCCGGATTTGTTGAGGAGGTGCCCGCAAAGACGGATTTCCTGAAAATCAACCGCTCTTCTTTTACAATGGGTTGATGGGGCGACTAGATCATTTGTCGATCTTTGCGGCAGCAGGGCGCATTACTCGCGAGGTTTCTGGAGGATGCATTCAACTTGCTGGAGGAGATGGCCATGAATAGCTATCAGTGGCCCTCCGAAAGGACTAATGTGAAAAGGGAAGTCGAAGTTTCTGATTCGGACCCAATTAAAGAGTTGACAGCCCAGATGGCCGTATTGACAAACAGTTGAGTGCTTTGACAAAGGCGAATGAGGGAAACACGGGTACAAGTAATGGGGGAGTTCCTCTAGATCTGATAGAGGAAGCAAATTAAAGTGAATAACCGGAATTTCAACAATTTCCGGAACAATCAAAATCCCACTCATTACCATCCGGGATTGAGGAACCACGAGAACTTCTCCTACGCAAACACGAAGAATATGATGCAACCACCACCGGGGTTTAATGTGACAAACAATGTCATTACTGCAGATCCTAAGCCAACCATGGAGGATATGTTCACCTCATTTATGAGTGAGACGAGGAACAAATTCAACAAGGATGAGGCGAAGATGGATAAAATCGAAAACCATGTCACACAATTGGGGTCCCCGATGAAGAATCTTGAAACCCAAATTGGTCAAATAGTTACGAGGCAGCATCAGAAAGGCCAATTTCTGAGCAACACTAAGGTTAACCCAAAGAAAGAGTGTAAAGACATTCGTCTGAGGAGTGGAACGGAATACGAGGGGCCGAAAATACCAGAAATTACTGAACCATCGCAGGACGGCACGGCCCGTGCGCCACCGCACGGCCCGCCCGTACTCCCTGCTGGAGCGGCGACTAACATGTCGGGAGACGCGGAAACTGAAGCAAATGGCGATGCTGAGGCCGAGAAAGGAGTTGCGGAGCATCTTGCTGAACAAAAAGGGACTGAGAAGCTTAAATCTTCCTCTAACCCTGATATTTCTAAACTTAATGTTCCCCTTCCTTTTCCTTCAAGACAGTCAATCTGATAGAAGAGTGTAGTGCAATAATCCAAAGGAAACTACCACAGAAATTAAAAGATCTGGGGAGTTTCACTATCCCTTGTGCTATTGGTGATGTTTTCTTTAAGAAAGCACTATGATTTAGGAGCGAGTATTAACTTGATGCCTTTGTCTATTTTCAGGCAACTTGGATTGGGAGAGGTGAAGCCATCTACGGTCACCTTACAATTTGCGGACCGATCACTCACGTATCCGAAGGGAATCATCGAGGATGTGCTTGTCAAAGTAGATAAATTCATATTCCTTGTGGACTTTTTGGTCCTGGATATGGAGGAGGATAAAGACGTCCATTCCTAGCTACGGGGAAGGCCTTAATAGATGTGCAAAAGGGAGAGCTGACATTACGGGTTAATGATGAGCATGTTTTATTTACTATCTATAAGGCACTTCAATTTCATGATGGTGTTGAGCATTGTAACTTCATAAACGTAGTTGAATCTTGCATTGATGAGTATGCGGATCATACATTGTTTAGGGATAATTTGGAGTTTGGTTTGACACATTCGTGTTCAACATCAAACATGATGATTGATATTGATAACCAAGACTTGTATGATTGCGTTTGTGCTTTAGATAACATGAAGGAACTACCAAGAAGTGCAATATGCGTGCACACGCAGAAAAATGTACGGGAATCTGTTCTACAGGGGCGCACGACCCGTGCTCTAGAGCACGCCCAGGTTGTGCTCATGGTGGAAGGAAAAACTGAAAAAGTCGACTACGGCATGGCCCGTGCCTATGAGCACGGGCAGCCCGTGCCTAAGGTCGAAGAAAAAGCTAGAAAACCTGAAGAAGGCACGGCCCGTGCCTCTGAGCACGGGCAGCCCGTGCCTATAGCCGTGAAAAAAGACAAAAATTCTGAAGAGGGCACTACCCATGCCCTTGAGCACGGGAAGCCCGTGCGCCCATCCGAGGAGGCCACTTCGAATCCAGAACTCAAACCCTTGCCCGAGCATCTCAAATATGTATTCCTTGGAGCAAATAACATGAGTCCGGTAATCGTATCATCTCTTTTAACTTCAGTTCAACTCGATAAATTGTTTAGGGTGTTAAGAAAACATAAGTCGGCGATAGGTTGGTCAATATCTGATTTGAAAGGCATAAGTCCATCGATTGTAATACATAAGATTAGAATGGAAGATGTCTATAAACCTTCGGTGCAAAATCAAAGAAGATTAAACCCTATAATTCAAGAAGTCGTTAGAAAAGAAGTTTTAAAATGGTTAGATGCTGGAAATATATATGCTATTTCGGGCAGTGCTTGGGTAAGTCCAGTGCAAGTGGTACCGAAGAAAGGGGGGATGACGGTAGTTAGAAACGAAAGTGATGAGCTTATTGAAACTAGAGTAGTTACTGGATGGCGTATTTGCATAGATTATAGGAAGTTAAATGATGCTACTCGAAAAGATCACTTTTTCCTCCCCTTTATTGATATGATGCTTGATCGTTTGGCGGGATATGATTACTATTCTTTTCTCGATGGTTATTCCGGGTATAATCAGATCATGATTGCCCCGGAGGACCAAGAGAAGATGACCTTTACATGCCCCTATGGTATATTTACATTTCGCAGAATGCCATTTGGACTTTGTAATGCACCCGCAACTTTTCAGCGATGCATGATGGCTATCTTCCATGATTTCATTGAGAAAATAATGGAGGTTTTTATGGATGATTTTTCTGTGTTTGGAGACTCATATGATCATTGCTTGGATAACCTTTCTCTAGTTTTGCAGAGATGCGAGGAGACTAACCCTATTTTAAATTGGGAAAAGTGTCATTTCATGGTACGAGATGGCATTATTTTAGGCCACCGAGTCTCTTCTGCAGGTTTGGAAGTTGATAGAGCGAAGGTCGTGGCAATTGAGAAACTCCCACCTCCAACAAACGAGAAAGCCATTCGAAGCTTTTTGGGGCACGCCGGATTCTACAGAAGGTTTATCCGTGACTTTTCTGAAATTACTAAACCTTTAAGTCAGTTATTAGAAAACGATACTGCTTTCAATTTTTTCGATGATTGTTTGCAGGCTTTTGAGATTCTGAAGAAGGCTTTAGTAACAACACCAATTCTAGTATTTTCGGATTGAGTCACCTTCAAGTTAATGTGTGATGCCGACTTTGCAATTGAAATTTTTTGGGTCAAAAAGAGACAAAATGTTCAGAGCCATCTACTATGTGAGTAGAACTTTAGACAGCGCCCAGCAAAACTACACCACCATTGAGAAGGAAATGTTGGCCATCGTGTTTGCATTCAATAAGTTCCGATCTTACTTGATTGGAACAAAGACGATAGTCCACACCCACCACACGCCGATTAAATATCTATTCGACAAGAAGGATGCCAAACAAGGACTGATTCGGTGGATCCTTTTGTTATAGGAATTCGATGTGGAGATTTGGGATAGAAAGGGCTGCGAGAATGTAGTAGCCGATCACTTGTCCAGACTGGAATACAAGAAGGAGAAGAAAGAAGGCACGTAGGCAATTAAGGAGGAGTTCCCCGATGAGCAACTTCTGATGTTACAAGTTAAATTCCCATGGTATACAGATTTTGTTAACTATTTGGTTGCAGGGGTATTGCCTCCGGATTTATCGTCTTATCAAAAGAAGAATTTTCTCCATGATGTCAAGTTCTACATGTGGATGACCCCTTGCTCTTTAAGAGGTGCGCAGACACCATCATTCGACGATGTGTGCCTCAAGAAGAGTGGGAGGGAGTTCTACAACAGTGCCATTCTTCACCTTCCGGGGGACACTTCGGCCCGACACGTACGGCGGCAAAGGTATTGCAAAGTGGTTTATACTGGCCTACGTTATCTAATGATTGCTATCTATTTGTACAACAGTGTGATAGGTGCTAGCGGATAGGGAACATCTCGAGGCAACATGAGATTCCTATGACCAATGTGATGGAGGTCGAGCTCTTTGATGTGTGGGGGATCGACTTCATGGGCCCCTTCCAATCTTTGTCGGGTTATCAATACATTCTACTTGCAGTGGAGTACATATCTCGATGGGTTGAGGCGATTCCGGCACAGACCAATGATGCGCGAGTAGTGCTCAAATTCCTAAATAAAATATATTCACTCGGTTTGGAACCCCGAGAGGTTTGATTAGCGATGGGGGGTCACACTTTGTGAATTAATTAATGAGCACTTTACTTGCGAAGTACGGGGTCAAGCACAAGGTGGCATTAGCATACCATCCGCAAGCAAACGATCAAACAGAGGTAGCCAATTGCGAGATTAAGCAAATTTTGGAGAAGACAGTGAATATAAATCGCAAGGATTGGGCTATGAAGTTAGATGATGCATTGTGGGCATATCAGACTGGATACAAGACACCATTGGGCACATCACCATATCAGTTAGTATTCGGGAAATCGTGTCACTTGCCCGTCAAATTGGAGCATAAGGCGTTTTGGGCTGTGAAGAAGTTGAATTTTGACTTCCAAGCAACGGGTGAAAAGAGGCTCTTGCATTTAAATGAGATGAAGTTCCGGGATGAAGCTTATGAAAATTCCCAGATTTACAAGGAACGAACCAAAAGATGGCACGATCGAATGATTGTTCGCCTATTTTTATAGCTTCACCGCAAGTGTACGGATCAGTTTATAGAATAGGGTTTGCAAGGTCGAATCCACAGGGATTAATAAATTAATGTACTAAGTATTGGATTATAATAGTCCTACTTTTATCTAAACTATCGAAATTTGAAGGTTTGATTTTATTACTACTAAAGCAGAAATTAATCCTAAAATAACAAAGCAAAGAGCGATTAAAAGATCAAGTATGAATGGATGGATTCCTGAGTTATGGTTTCAATTAATATACCACTTTTATGCTCAGGTTAAACAAACCAAGGTTAAACGTATTCTTCTCTATAGACCAATCACCAAAGTAATTTACCCCCTCTCTCGAGATGTATGTAAAGCGTTGATTGGAATATCTATGTTAGCATCTCTACTCAACATGAGATATCCAACTCCCAAAAGTTCAAAAGATTAAAAGATCTCACAAATATTCACAGACTTCTCAATCATGCAATCTATTTGTGTCAAGTACTCGAGATCTAGTATTGAAACTCATCGGTTAGAATTATGAATCAATACATCAAACAAGTTTAGATCAAAGGCCTTTTGATAAAACAAGAATTAAAGCAAAGTACTTGAATAGAGAAAGAAAACATTAACTTCAATTATCCTTAATCATCCCATAAAAGTGTTTATTAATCTAATCCCAAACCCGGGAATCACAAGAGTTTTAGCCAGACATTGAAAATAAACAATTCATAGACAAATTATCCATAATCAAAATCTAACTAATTGAAATACGATACGATGGAATGAGTGACTCGGGGATGACGACGATCTCTCGATCTATCTTCAATCCTCGAAGGTGTGGTTGCGGTCTTGATCAATCTCTCAAGTTTCCGATGGAAAAGCGCTTCTTTTCTCTGGTTTCTAGGTAAAAATCAGCGCGTGTCTTTGTTTGTGGCCGCCCCGGGTCTATTTGTACTTCGTTCGGGTCGAAACATAGTTGAAATTTGACAAACTCTGTTTTTCCCGCAGCACGGCACGGCCGTGCCCCTTTGGCACGCCCAGACCGTGTTGGGTGCCGAACCTTTTGTAATCTTTCTTCAGAGGGGCACGGGCTGCCCGTGCCCTAGGCCGCACCTTGAGTAATTTTGTTTGGGTTGAGCACGGGCTGTGCTAGAGGAGCACGCCCTGCCCGTGCTCACCTGGAACAATATGCCCATAGAGTATTTTTTCCCGTTTCTCGCCCGGTTCGTCCAACTTCTTCTCGACTCGACTCCAAACTTCGTCACTTGAGTCAAGTATTGGCGGTTGCAATGCTCGAATTGTTGCCACTATGCCACAAATATAGATAAATTCCTACAAAACGAGCAAAGCGTAATCCAATTCCACAAAACAAGAATACTGCCCAATTTACTTGTATAACGCATGCATATTCCCACATTCTAGCCAATATTAAGCCCAAAATACATGCAAAATACCAGTCAATCAAACCCCAAACTTAAAGTTGATGGCGGTCCCGGCCAACACTTTATAAACAAGACAACACAATTGGGGTAAAGAAGAGCAACTCAAGAACACCGCATCACAATTCATGTCATCTATCCATAGACATCAAGCATAAACCACCAAGTTTCAAATAGCTAACACGAGCACAATTCTATTAAAATCATGGTAAAACACTTCAAATCATGCCTCTCATGGATAAAGTGTATACTCTACTCACTAGAATAATAAGGACGTGTATTCGCTCAAATCATATCAATGTTGAAGAATTACCATATGCTTGCAAATCGTCTCACATCTCCGCCACTCGTTTGTATGCAATTCACAAATCATAAAGGACTTTGTTTATGGTTGTAATGAAGGCTCTTTGGTTAAGGTAGGGAAATATGGATAAAGTGACTCAACTCAGCGTATAGATTGGTAAGCACATCGCTTTTTCTCTAATAGTTATTTTAATACCAACCAACTATGTACTCCCAATCGCCTTATATCTTATCACCTCTCTATTTCTCCCTTCTTTTTTCATACAAATCATTCTCCTTCACCTTACATCACAATTTCCAGCCTATTTCTAGTACATGCCGACTCACTTTTTTTTTTTTTATTTTTTTATTTTCGACTGTTTTGTGAGCATCCTTATTTTTCTCCTTTTCTTCTTTTATTCCCAATCACCAATCATACAAACTATTTTCTAATTTCTTGATATCCCTTCATTCAATCATTTATTCTATCCTTTACTCAATGCTATACGCTCAAGTTTAGGATAACATATATCTCAATTTAAGTTCTAAGGCTTGAAATGTGGCTATCAAAAAAAATCAGGCAATAGGCTCAAGTTGACTGACTAGGAAAATCAAATATCATAAGGTAGGCAAAAAGGCTTGAAAGGCTTAACAAAAATGGCCTCAAATCATTTTCATGAATGCATACAACATGTGACCTTGACGGAGATACCAGAGCAAGTTCTAGAATTCAAATCAACATGAATGACACACTCAATCGCAAACAAGACTGCATATGATGAAAGCAGTAAAGGCTCAAAAGCTCACAGGCTTGTAAGTGCATAATTCAAAGCATTTTAACCATGATCCCAATAAGCACATGCTCCATATTAATTATTCTCAACCCGATTAACTCACACTCAACATCCAATTCAAACCAACACGAACTAATCCGCAAATGCTCCCAAGATCAAGATCTCAATCAAAACACAACAAACACATAATAGCGGTCAACTCACTCCCTAACTACTAGGAAAGCAATAAACGTGCTAAAGCGATAAACATGCTAAAACCATAAAACAAAAAAATCAAACATCTAATGCACTGCACCCTATATGATATGCTCTACATGCAACTAAATGAATGCAAACGCCACACCCATCAATAAAATTACTACCTCTCCCCCCAAACTTGAATGAAATTATAGCGCAAAAAAAGAGAAGGTAGAATTTCAAAGAAAAGTGTGGGTAGGACTGGATTCTTTGTGGGGGTGGCGGCGGGGTAGTGGCCCGGGAGATATGCCAATTCTCGATTCGTAGCACGCTCGCAATATCTCCGACTCCACATTGCTCGTGTGCTTGGTTCCACAAGCTCGCATATGGTACCTTTGATCTTGACTTCTTGGTAAGCACGGAAATCACTCCTATGCTTTGGCGCAAGCTTTCTCAAATGCACAGAACCCGCCGTGATCATATCGGCCCCCACGTTCCTCGCCTTGGCGAGCTCTCTGGAATATCGTTGCCGTCTGTGGCCGCCGCCGATCGAAGCTTCCCGTTGGAAGTCTTGCTCAAACCCCTCTCCGTCTATCATACTCATGTTAATGCTTGATTTCGCTAATGGTTCCATGCGGCTTATGTCAACCCCAAAATGTTGTGCGATTGGGGTTATCATTCCCCAATTAGTATTTTCCCGCTTCATGTGTTGTTGTAGAGACGGCGTGTTCCACAAAGTATGCCGCCATGTTATAAGGGGTGCGATTGAGCATACACCAAAGTAGGTATAGCTCTCTCGCTTGCATACCCCATTGTTGTACCGGCGAACACAGAATGGGCGTTACTTTTTGAATGTAACGGAATATGGGGTTGCGGAGTGATGAGGCTTCGAGGTGCGTCGTTGCATATTGCATGAGCCCCGTGGCGGAAGTTTGACCAACAATCGCTTTAAAGCACGCGAGTCATAATTTGCACGGCCGTTCGGTATGGGCGTCCGATGGTACCCCAAAAATTTGATTAAGTTCGGCAATAGTGACGGTTCTCCATTCGTTGCCCAACTTGAATCGATTTCCCGAGGCTCACTCCATGGTCGTTTGCCGTGACCTAAACAAAGCTAAGAACTCTAGTGTGAGTGTCTTGTAGGTTGGCCACCGCCCTTGCATAAATGCGGTCCATCCAACTCGATCAAACATTTGCCACACCTCTCGTGTATCCCGAGAGCTCGGGTACATTCATCGCTTCGGTATAGCGTGTAGGTGCGAATGAACGATGGATGAGCCGGTTCCATTTATCCAGTATTTCATTTTCATCAATAGTGAGCCCGTAAGCCCCGGGGCTATCCGGGTGTGGTGGCGCTCGAGCGGCCACGGCTCCCCAACCTCGTCTTCCTCGGTTTGGTCGTGGTTCAGCCATGTTTCAATTTAGTACCTGGCAAAACAATCGTGAGAATCCATACTTGCCAAGTAAAAACAAACAATGAATTAATACAACAATTTCACTAGAAGCATAGTAGCTCATCATCAACAATTCGATTCATAATCAAGCGTTCAATTCACATACCAATATAATTGCCGAGAATCCTAGCCCCTAACCTCCTAAACAATCTAACACAAGTATAATCCATCAAGCAATCAACTAAATTCATCACAATTCAACAACCCACCAAGTGTTCGATAAAAATCCCCATAGAAAATTCCAATTAAAAAATATAGCTAAAGTATCACACAAGCATTATATATCAACCCTAGTTCATAATTATCAAGCAATTTGACATAAAATTTTCAATTCATACCTTAATTTTCGAGAATTAGAAGAGAGTTGGATTGTTGAAACCCTAGGTGCTATCTACCCCATATCCTTGCTTCCAAGCAAATTCAAACGTGTGATTCGTGTTTAGAGTAGTGTGGGAGGTGAGTAAAGTGATGATATCTAGAAGGAATTTTCGAACAAAATTGGGGGAGGGTTTTCTTGTTTGTCCGTGCGTGAAGGGGGAAGATTTGTGAAGAAAATAAGGCCCCGCCGTCGGGTTTTAAGCAAGAGGCATGAGCAGGCGTGCTCATTCGCACGGGCCGCCGTGC
Source organism: Rehmannia glutinosa (assembly GCA_016081115.2). Classification (NCBI taxonomy): domain Eukaryota; kingdom Viridiplantae; phylum Streptophyta; class Magnoliopsida; order Lamiales; family Orobanchaceae; genus Rehmannia; species Rehmannia glutinosa. Next base: position 70,729,698 of record CM071928.1, read on the forward strand.
TAGGAGGGGTAAAAAGATTGCTCCCAAAAATCCTTAGGCGCACGGGCCGTAGCAAAAGGCACGGGTGGCCCGTGCTAGGCCCGAACTTTGGAGTCCTACTGAAAGGGCACGGACGTGCCCATATGGCACGGGTTGCCCGTCTTTGGCCGGGTCCGAACCTTGTGTTCGAGTTTTTTTTTTTTCCTATGAAAGCAATAAAATCCTAACTTAGAAAAGGAAAGGAACAAATTAAGAAACATGGGAAGAAATAAAACAACAAAACCATTGGGTTGCCTCCCAACAAGCGCTAAATTTAACGTCTATAGTTTGACGCTTTGTTTTAGTTGATCATGGCTCTAGCAATGTGAGGCGTGTCACTTCCGCCTTTTGTTCCCGGCTCAAGTAATGCTTGATTCTCGGCCATTCACCATGAATGTCTCCCCATCTCGGCTCAATAGCTCCACTATTCCCTGAGGATTTAACACTTTCTTTATCACAAACGGCCCGACCATATAGACTTAAGCTTTCCTTAAAGAGTTTAAGACGTGAGTTAAACAAAAGGACTTGTTCACTCGGTAAAAACTCCTCTTCTTTATCATTCGATCGTGCCATCGTTTGGTTCGCTCCTTGTAAATCGGGAATTTTCATAGGCTTCATCCCGAATTCCTCCATCTCATCAGGTGCAAGAGCCTCTTTTCACCCGGCCGCTTGGAAGTCAAAATTCAACTTCTTTACAGCCCAAAACGCCTTATGCTCTAATTCAACGGGCAAGTGACACGATTTCCCAAAGACTAACTGATATGGTGATGTGCCCAAGGGTGTCTTGTATGCAGTCCGATATGCCCATAGTGCGTCATCTAGCTTCATGGCCCAATCTTTGCGATTTATGTTCATCAAGTTTTCTCTAAAATCGCTTAATCTCACGATTGGCTACCTCGCTTGTCCGTTTGCTTGCGGATGGTATGCTAATGCCACCTTGTGCTTAACCTCGTACTTCGCAAGTAGAGTGCTCATTAATTTATTCACAAAGTGTGACCCCCCGTCGCTAATCAAAGCTCTCGGGGTTCCAAACCGAGTGAATATATTTTTGTTCGAGGAATTTGAGCACTACTCGCGCATCATCATTGGTCCGAGTAGGAATAGCTTCAACCCATCGAGATACGTATTCCACCGCAAGTAGAATGTATTGATAGCCCGACGAAGATGGGAAGGGGCCCATGAAGTCGATCCCCACACATCGAAGAGTTCAACTTCCATCACATTGGTCATTGGCATCTCATGTTATCTCGAGATGTTTCCCATCTGCCGGCACCTATCACAACTTTGTACGAATAGATAGCAATCGTTAGATAATGTAGGCCAAGATAATCCACTTTGTAATACCTTAGCCGCCGTGCGCGCGGATCAAAATGTCCTCAGGAAGGTGAGGAATGGCACTCTTTGTAGAACTCCCTCCCACTCTTCTTGAGGTACACATCGTCGAATGATGGTGTCGGCGCACCTCTTAAAGAGCGGGGATCGTCCCACATGTAAAACTTGACATCATGGAGGAACTTCTTCTTTTGATAAGATGATAAACCGGAGGCAAAACCCCTGCAACCAAATAATTAACAAAATCGGCATACCATGGGAATTTAGCTTGTAGCATCAGAAGTTGCTCATCGGGGAATTCCTCCTTAATTGCCTCTGTGTTTTCTTTCTCCTCCTTCTTATATTCTAGTCTGGACAAGTGATCGGCTACTACATTCTTGCAGCCCTTTCTATCCCGAATCTCCACATCGAATTCTTGTAGCAAGAGAATCCACCGAATCAGTCTCGGTTTGGCATCCTTCTTGTCAAACAGATATTTAATTGCCGCGTGGTCGGTGTGGACGATCGTCTTAGTCCCAATCAAGTAAGATCGAAACTTGTCGAATGCAAACACGATTGCTAGCATTTCCTTCTCAGTGGTAGTGTAGTTTTTCAAGTAATCGCTTTGTCTAAGGTTCTGCTCGCGTAGTAGATAGCTCTGAACATCTTGTCTCGTTTCTGACCCAAAACAGCCCCAACCGCAAAGTCGCTGGCATCACACATTAGTTCGAAGGGCTGACTCCAATCCGGAACTACTAGAATGGGTGTTGTCACTAAAGCCTTCTTCAGAATTTCAAAAGCCTGCAAACAATCATTGGAAAAATTGAAAGCAGTATCTTTTTCTAATAACTGACTTAAAGGTTTAGTGATTTTAGAAAAGTCACGAATAAACCTTCGTAGAATCCCGGCGTGTCCTAAGAAACTTCGAATGGCTTTCTCGTTTGTTGGAGGTGGGAGTTTCTCGATTGCCACAACTTTCGCTCTATCAACTTCCAAACCTGCAGAAGAGACTCGGTGGCCTAAAACAATGCCATCTCGTACCATGAAGTGGCACTTTTCCCAATTTAAAACAAGGTTAGTCTCCTCGCATCTCTGCGCAAAACTAGAGAAAGGTTATTCAAGCAATGGTCATATGAATCTCCAAACACGAAAAATCATCCATGAAAACCTCCATTATTTTCTCAATGAAATCATGGAATATAGCCATCATGCATCTTTGAAAAGTAGCGGGTGCGTTACAAAGTCCAAATGGCATCCTACGAAATGCAAAGGTACCATAGGGGCATGTAAAGGTCGTCTTCTCTTGGTCTTCCGGGCAATCATGATCGATTATACCCAAAATAACCATCGAAAACAATAATAATCATATCCCGCCAAACGATCAAGCATCATATCAATAAAGGGAAGGGAAAGTGATCTTTGCAAGTAGCGTCATTCAACTTCCTATAATCAATACAAATTCTCCATCCGCATTACTACTCTAGTTGCTATAAGCTCATCACTCTCGTTTCTTACTACCGTCATCCCCCCTTTCTTCGGCACCACTTGTACCGGACTTACCCAAGAGCTATCAGAAATAGCATAAATAATTCCATCATCTAACCATTTTAAAACTTCTTTTCTAACGACTTCTTGCATTATAGGGTTTAATCTTCTTTGATTTTGCACCGAAGGTTTGTAGACATCTTCCATTCTCGATTTTATGCATCACAATAGATGGACTAATGCCTTTCAAATTAGAAATTGACCAACCTATCGCCGACTTATGTTTTCGTAACACCCTAAGCAATTTATCGAGTTGAACTGAAGTTAAAAGTGATGATACGATTACCGGACTCGTGTTATTCGCTCCAAGGAATGCATATTTGAGATGCTCGGGCGGGATTTGAGTTGGGTTCGATTTGGCCTCTTGGAAGAGAGCACGGCTGCCCGGCCGATGAGCAGCACGGTCGTCGTGCCCATCGCAGCCTCCTTCAGCGTTCCCTTCGACCTTAGGCACGGGCCGTTCCGTTAAATCGTCGTTTTGGCGTCAATTTTTTTCGCGGCCACGCACGCCTGGGCGTGCTCAAGGGCACGGGTCGTGCGTCTCGTCAGAATCGATTCCCTTATGGTTTTCAGCGTGTGTGTCCCTCTTGCGCTCCTCGGTAGTTCCTGCATATTATCCAAAGCACAAACACAATCATACAAATCTTGGTTATCAATATCAATAGTCAAGTTCGATGTTGAACACGAATGTGTCAAACCAAACTCCAAAGTATCCCAAAACAATGTATGATCCGCATACTCATCAATGCAGGATTCAACTACGTCTATGAATTTACAAGTCTCCACACCATCATGAAATTGAAGTGCCTTATATATCGTAAATAGAACATGCTCATCATTAACCCGTAACGTGAGCTCTCCCTTTGCACATCTATTAAGGCCTTCCCCGTCGCTAGGAATGGACGCCCAAGTATCAAGGGAACGTCTTTATCTTCCTCCATGTCCAGCACTAAGAAATCCACAGGGAATATGAATTTATCAACTTTGACAAGTACATCCTCGATGATTCCCTTTGGATATGTGAGTGATCGGTCTGCGAGTTGTAAGGTGACCGTAGATGGCTTCACCTCTCCCAATCCAAGTTGCCTGAAAATAGACAAGGGCATTAAGTTAATACTCGCTCCTAAGTCACAAAGTGCTTTCTTAAAGAAAACATCACCAATAGCACAAGGGATAGTGAAACTCCCCGGATCTTTCAACTTCTGTGGTAGTTTCCTTTGGATTATTGCACTACACTCCTCTGTCAGATTGACTGTCTCGAAACTAGTCATCTTTCTTTTCTTTGACATAACATCCTTCAAGAACTTAGCGTAATTGGGCATCTGCTCCAATGCATCTGCAAAAGGAATGTTAATATGCAGTTTTTTAAAAATATCTAAAAACTTAGCAAATTGTGCGTCTAACTTTTTCTTTTGAAAACGTTGGGGAAAAGGAAGGGGAACATTAAGTTTAGAAATATCAGGGTTAGAGGAAGATTTAAGCTTCTCAGCCCCTTTTTGTTCAGCACGATGTTCCTCGGCTTGTTCCTTGGCCTCAACCTCGCCATTTCCTCAGTTTCCGCATCACCGGCGCATCGATTGTCGTGTCGCCAGGCGCACGGGCTGGCTGTGCGGTGGCGCACGGCAAAGGATCGCCGTCTGCGATTCTTCGAATTTTCTGGTATTTTCGCCCCTCGTATTCCGTTCCACTCCTCGCAGACGAATGGCTTTACACATTGTTCCTTTGGGTTTACCTCGGTGTTGCTCGGAAATCGCCTTTTTGATCCGCCCACCAATTATTGTAGCTATTTGACCAATTTGGGTCTCAAGATTCTTCATCCGGGACCCCAGGTTGAGTGACATGGTTTTCGATTTTATCCATCTTTGCCTCATCCTTGTTGAACCTGTTCCTTGTCTCGTTCATAAACGAGGTGAACATGTCTTCCATGGTTGGTTTAGGATCGCATAATAACTCCATTAGTCACATTAAACCCTGGTGGTGGTTGCATCACGTTCTTGTGTTTGCATAGGAGAAATTTTCGTGGTTCCTAGGGCCCGGGATGATAATGAGTGGGATTTTGATTGTTTAGGAAATTGTTGAAATCCGGTTATTCACGTAATTTGCTTCCTCTATCAGATCTAGAGAAACTCCCCGCACTGCACCCGTTTACCTCATTTGCCTTTGTCAATGTACTCAATTGATTGGTCAAAACGGCCATCGTCTTTGTCAACTCTTTAATTGAATCAATCGTAAACTTGACTACCCTTTTCACGTTAGTCCTCTCGGAGGGCCACCGATAGCTATTCATGGCCATTTCTCTAACAAGTTGAATGCATCTTCCGGAATCTCGCGAGTAGAGCGCCGCCGCGGCATCTACAAATGATCTCGTCTGTCCCATCAACCCATTATAGAAAAAGCAAAGTCGCCGATCTTCGTGAGAAATCCATGTTGCGGGCACCTCCTCAACAAATTCGGAATCTCTCCCTGGCCTCGCAAAGGCTCGTGAGTCAAACCGCTCGAATCGAGTGATCTCGCTTTTAAGTCAGAGTGTCTTACTTGGTGGGAAGTATTTAAAAAAAACCTCGACTTAGCTCATCCCGCTTGTTCACACTCCCCGAGTTAGGGTGCCAGCGATTCTAGCCTTATCCCTTAAAGAGAAAGGGAATAGGCGAAGACGTATAGCATCATCATCACCCCATTCATCTTGATAGTATTGCAAATTTGTATGAAATTCGCAAGATTAGAGTTGGGATCTTTAGACGGGAAGCCCCCAAACCGGTTACGATGTACCATCGAGATCGGCCGGCTTTAGCTCAAAATTATTCGCATTGATCGGGACATTGACAATGCCACCATAGTTGCGATTGATTGGCGAAAGTAATCGCCAGACGCTTGTCTTTGTTGGGCTGCCGGAGCCTTTGGAACCTCACGGTATTGGTAACTCAACATTGACCCCGTTAGCCTGGTTGTTACCCCCGTTATTGCCTCATTGTTGTTGTCTTCAACTTCACGCCATGGTTTGGTCCTGTTGTCTTTCCGCCGCCCGTTTAGTAGCCGCACTATTTCGCCTAGCAAAAGCTTCAACCTCCGGTATGAACGGTGCTAAGTCTCCTTGCTTTGAGCGAGTGATCATGCACTACCTGAACCAACTAAAGAAGACAAGTTAACCACAATAGAAGTAAAATCGAACAAATTAAAAAAAATGTCCAGATTAAGAATAGTTCTATTTATCGCAATATTAGTACTAAAAAATTTGATTAATCCCCGGCAACGGCGCCAAAAACTTGTTCGCCTATTTTTATAGCTTCACCGCAAGTGTACGGATCAGTTTATAGAATAGGGTTTGCAAGGTCGAATCCACAGGGATTAATAAATTAATGTACTAAGTATTGGATTATAATAGTCCTATTTTTATCTAAACTATCGAAATTTGAAGGTTTGATTTTATTACTACTAAAGCAGAAATTAATCCTAAAATAACAAAGCAAAGAGCGATTAAAAGATCAAGTATGAATGGATGGATTCCTGAGTTATGGTTTCAATTAATATCCCACTTTTATGCTCGGGTTAAACAAACCAAGGTTAAACGTATTCTTCTCTATAGACCAATCACCAAAGTAATTTACCCCTCTCTCGAGATGTATGTAAAAAGCGTTGATTGGAATATCTATGTTAGCATCTCTACTCAACATGAGATATCCAACTCCCAAAAGTTCAAAAGATTAAAAGATCTCACAAATATTCACAGACTTCTCAATCATGCAATCTATTTGTGTCAAGTACTCGAGATCTAGTATTGAAACTCATCGGTTAGAATTATGAATCAATACATCAAACAAGTTTAGATCAAAGGCCTTTTGATAAAACAAGAATTAAAGCAAAGTACTTGAATAGAGAAAGAAAACATTAACTTCAATTATCCTTAATCATCCCATAAAAGTGTTTATTAATCTACTCCCAAACCCGGAATCACAAGAGTTTTAGCCGACATTGAAAATAAACAATTCATAGACAAATTATTCATAATCAAAATCTAACTAATTGAAATACGATACGATGGAATGAGTGACTCGGGGATGACGATGATCTCGATCTATCTTCAATCCTCGAAGGTGTGGTTGCGGTCTTGATCAATCTCTCAAGTTTCCGATGGAAAATTGCTCTTTTCTCTGGTTTCTAGGGTAAAAATCAGCGTGTCTTTGTTTGTGGCTGCCCCGGGTCTATTTTGTACTTCGTTGTGTCGAAACCTAGTTGAAATTTGACAAACTCTGTTTTTTCAAAGAAAGACGGCACGGCCGCCCCTTTGGCTGCGCCACCCGGCCGGGTGCCGAACCTTTTGTAATCTTTCTTCAGAGGGGCACGGGCGTGCCAATATGGCACGGGCTGCCCGTGCCCTAGGCCGCACCTTGAGTCATTTTGTTTGGGTTGAGCACGGGTTGTCTTTAGAGAGCACGCCCGCCGTGCTCACCCGGAACAATATGCCCATAGACTATTTTTTCCGTTTCTCGCCCGGTTCGTCAACTTTTCTCGACTCGACTCCAAACTTCGTCACTTGAGTCAAGTATTGGCGGTTGCAATGCTCGAATTGTTGCCACTATGCCACAAATATAGATAAATTCCTACAAAACGAGCAAAGCGTAATCCAATTCCACAAAACAAGAATACTACCCAATTTACTTGTATAACGCATGCATATTCCCACATTCTAGCCAATATTAAGCCCAAAATACATGCAAAATACCAGTCAATAAAACCCCCAAACTTAAAACTGCTGGTCCCGGCCAACACTTTATAAACAAGACAACACAATTGGGGTAAAGAAGAGCAACTCAAGAACACCGCATCACAATTCATGTCATCTATCCATGACATCAAGCATAAACCAACCAAGTTTCAAATAGCTAACACGGAGCACAATTCTATTAAAATCATGGTAAAACACTTCAAATCATGCCTCTCATGGATAAAGTGTATACTCTACTCACTAGAATAATAAGGGACGTGTATTCGCTCAAATCATATCAATGTTGAAGAATTACCATATGCTTGCAAATCGTCTGACATCTCCGCCACTCGTTTGTATGCAATTCACAAATCATAAAGGACTTTGTTTATGGTTGTAATGAAGGCTCTTTGGTTAAGGTAGGGAAATATGGATAAAGTGACTCAACTCAAGCGTATAGATTGGTAAGCACATCGTTTTTCTCAATGCTTATTTTAATACCAACCAACTATGTACTCCCAATCGCCTTATATCTTATCACCTCTCTATTTCTCCCTTCTTTTTTCATACAAATCATTCTCCTTCACCTTACATCACAATTTCCAGCCTATTTCTAGTACATGCCGACTCACTTTTTTTTATTTTTTTATTTTCGACTGTTTTGTGAGCATCCTTATTTTTCTCCTTTTCTTCTTTTATTCCCAATCACCAATCATACAAACTATTTTCTAATTTCTTGATATCCCTTCATTCAATCATTTATTCTATCCTTTACTCAATGCTATACGCTCAAGTTTAGGATAACAGATATCTCAATTTAAGTTCTAAGGCTTGAAATGTGGCTATCAAAAAAAAATCAGGCAATAGGCTCAAGTTGGCTGACTAGGAAAATCAAATATCATAAGGTAGGCAAAAAGGCTTGAAAGGCTTAACAAAAATGGCCTAAAATCATTTTCATGAATGCATACAACATGTGACCTTGACGGAGATACCGAGCAAGTTCTAGAATTCAAATCAACATGAATGACACACTCAATCGCAAACAAGATCGCATATGATGAAAGCAGTAAAGGCTCAAAAGCTCACAGGCTTGTAAGTGCATAATTCAAAGCATTTTAACCATGATCCTAATAAGCACATGCTCCATATTAATTATTCTCAACCCGATTAACTCACACTCAACATCCAATTCAAAACAACACGAACTAATCCGCAAATGCTCCCAAGATCAAGATCTCAATCAAAACACAACAAACACATAATAGCGGTCAACTCACTCCCTAACTACTAGGAAAGCAATAAACGTGCTAAAGCGATAAACATGCTAAAACCATAAAACAAAAAAATCAAACATCTAATGCACTGCACCCTATATGATATGCTCTACATGCAACTAAATGAATGCAAACGCCACACCCATCAATAAAATTATCGCTTTCTCCCCAAACTTGAATGAAATTATAGCGCAAAAAGAGAAGGTATAATTTCAAAGAAAAGTGTGGGTAGGACTCGATTATGGGGGTGGGGGTGTGGCCCGGGAGATATGCTGGGAGATATGCCCCGATTCTCGATTCAGTAATCGCTGCCGCAATATCTCCGACTCCGCGCTCGTGTGCTTGGTTCCACAAGCTCGATATGGTACCTTTGATCTTGGACTTCTTGGTAAGCACGGAAATCACTCCTATGCTGGCGCAAGCTTTCCTCAAATGCACAGAACCTGTCGTGATCATACTAGCCCCCACGTTCCTCGCCTTGGCGAGCTCTGGAATATCAGGTTGTCCCCGTGGCCGCTCCGATCGAAGCTTCCTGTTGGAAGTCTTGCTCAAACCCCTCTCCCGTCTATCATACTCATGTGCCTCCATGACCAAGTCTTCTTCATCGGGCAACCCGGCTATCCTTCGCCTCTTTCGCGCCGCCAAACCCTGCATAACTCTGATATGCTCCTCGAGTCTGGCTTGATTGATTTGGTTATCAATTCTTCATTGTGAGTGCGGGTTAGGAAGGGAAACGAAGACCCGACTTTTTCTTGAAAATAGAGGATATTCTCCTCATTATTGATGATCTTCATGGTGAGAAGGGCGCTCATGTTAATGCTTCGGCTGCCCGCTAATGGTTGCATGCGGCTTATGTCAACCCCAAAATGTTGTGCGATTGGGGTTATCATTCCCCCAATTAGTATTTTCCCGCTTCATGCTGTTGTACGTAGACGGCGTGTTCCACAAAGTATGCCGCCATGTTATAAGGGGTGCGATTGAGCATACACCAAATTAGGTATAGCTCTCTCGCTTGCATACCCCCATTGTTGTACCGGGCGAACACAGAATGGGCCGTTACTTTTTTAATGTAACAGAATATGGGGTTGCGGAGTGAGGAGGCCTTGGAGGTGCGTGCTGCATATTGCATGAGCCCTGTGTCGGGAGTTTGATCAACAATCGCTAAAGCACGCGAGTCGTAATTTGCGGCCTGTTCGGTATGGGGCGTCAATGGTACCCCAAAAATTTGATTAAGTTCGGCAATAGTGACGGTTCTCCATTCGTTGCCCAACTTGAACTGGATTTCCGAGGCTCACTCCATGGTCGTGTTGCCGTGACTGAACAAAGTGCTTAAGAACTCTAGTGTGAGTGTCTTGTAGGTTGGCCACGCCCTTGCATAAATGCGGTCCATCCAACTCGATCAAACATTTGCCACACCTCCTCGTGTATCCCGAGAGCTCGGGTACATTCATTGTCGGTATAGCGTGTAGGTGCGAATGAGCGATGGATGAGCGGTTCCATTTATCCAAAGATTTCATTTTCATCAATAGTGAGCCCGTAAGCCCGGGGCTATCCGGTGTGGTGGCGCTCGAGCGGTCGCGGCTCCCCAACCTCGTCTTCCTCGGTTTGGTCGTGGTTCAGCCATGTTTCAATTTAGTACCTGGCAAAACAATCGTGAGAATCCATACTTGCCAAGTAAAAACAAACAATGAATTAATACAACAATTTCACTAGAAGCATAGTAGCTCATCATCAACAATTCGATTCATAATCAAGCGTTCAATTCACATACCAATATAATTGCCGAGAATCCTAGCCCCTAACCTCCTAAACAATCTAACACAAGTATAATCCATCAAGCAATCAACTAAATTCATCACAATTCAACAACCCACCAAGTGTTCGATAAAAAGCCCCATAGAAAATTCCAATTAAAAAATATAGCTAAAGTATCACACAAGCATTATATATCAACCCTAGTTCATAATTCTCAAGCAATTTGACATAAAATTTTCAATTCATACCTTAATTTTCGAGAATTAGAAGAGAGTTGGATTGTTGAAACCCTAGGTGCTATCTACCCCAAATCCTTGCTTCCAAGCAAATTCAAACGTGTGATTCGTGTTTAGAGTAGTGTGGGAGGTGAGTAGTGATGATATCTAGAAGGAATTTTCGAAAAAAATTGGAGGGGAGGGTTTTCTTGTTTGTCCGTGCGTGAAGGGGGGAAGATTTGTGAAGAAAATAAGGCCCTGCCCGTCGGTTTTAAGCCTCAGCAGGCATGAGCACGGGCGTGCTCATTCGGCACGGGCCGCCCGTGCTAGGGGCCGAAAGATTGCTCCCAAAAATCCTTAAGGCGCACGGGCCGTGCCAAAAGGCACGGGTGGCCCGTGCTAGGGCCCGAACTTTGGAGTCCTAATTCTGGAAAGGGCACGGACGTGCCCATATGGCACGGGTTGCCCGTGCTGGGGTCCGAACCTTGTGTTCGAGTTTTTTTTTTCCTATGAAAGCAATAAAATCCTAACTTAGAAAAGGGAAAGGAACAAATTAAGAAACATGGGAAGAAATAAAACAACAAAACCATTGGGTTGCCTCCCAACAAGCGCTAAATTTAACGTCTATAGCTTGACGCCTGTTTTAGTTGATCATGGCTCTAGCAATGTGAGGCGTGTCACTTCCGCCTTTTGTTCCCGGCTCAAGTAATGCTTGATTCTCTGGCCATTCACCATGAATGTCTCCCCATCTCGGCTCAATAGCTCCACTATTCCCGGAGGATTTAACACTTTCTTTATCACAAACGGCCCCGACCATCTAGACTTAAGCTTTCCCGGAAAGAGTTTAAGACGTGAGTTAAACAAAAGGACTTGTTCACCCGGTAAAAACTCCCTCTTCTTTATCATTCGATCGTGCCATCGTTTGGTTCGCTCCTTGTAAATCCGGGAATTTTCATAGGCTTCATCCGGAATTCCTCCATCTCATTCGGTCAAGAGCCTCTTTTCACCGCTTGGAAGTCAAAATTCAACTTCTTACAGCCCAAAACGCCTTATGCTCTAATTCGACGGGCAAGTGACACGATTTCCGAAGACTAAGCGATATGGTGATGTGCCCAAGGGTGTCTTGTATGCGGTCCGATATGCCCATAGTGCGTCATCTAGCTTCATGGCCCAATCTTTGCGATTTATGTTCAATGTTTTCTCTAAAATCTGCTTAATCTCACGATTGGCTACAGACCGCTTGTCCGTTTGCTTGCGGATGGTATGCTAATGCCACCTTGTGCTTAACCCCGTACTTCACAAGTAGAGTGCTCATTAATTTATTCACAAAGTGTGACCCCGCCGCTAATCAAAGCTCTCGGGTTCCAAACCGAGTGAATATATTTTTCTTCAGAATTTGAGCACTACTCGCGCATCATTGGTCCGAGTAGGAATAGCTTCAACCCATCGAGATACGTATTCCACCGCAAGTAGAATGTATTGATAGCCCGACGAAGATGGGAAGGGCCCATGAAGTCGATCCCCCACACATCGAAGAGTTCAACTTCCATCACATTGGTCATTGGCATCTCATGTCATCTCGAGATGTTTCCCATCCATGGCACCTATCACAATTTTGTACGAATAGATAGCAATCGTTAGATAATGTAGGCCAAGATAATCCACTTTGTAATACCTTTAGCCGTCGTTCGGCCACGGATCGAAATGTCCTCCGGAAGGTGAGGAATGGCACTGCTTTGTAGAACTCCCTCCCACTCTTCTTGAGGTACACATCGTCGAATGATGGTGTCGGCGCACCTCTTAAAGAGCAGGGGGATCGTCCCACATGTAAAACTTGACATCATGGAGGAACTTCTTCTTTTGATAAGATGATAAATCCGGAGGCAAAACCCCCGCAACCAAATAATTAACAAAATCGGCATACCATGGGAATTTAGCTTGTAGCATGAGAAGTTGCTCATCGGGAATTCCTCCTTAATTGCCTCTGTGTTTTCTTTCTCCTCCTTCTTGTATTCTAGTCGGACAAGTGATCGGCCATCGCATTCTCGCACCCTTTCTATCCCGAATCTCCACATCGAATTCTTGTAGCAAGAGAATCCACCGAATCAGTCCTCGGTTTGGCATCCTTCTTGTCAAGCGGATATTTAATTGCCGCGTGGTCGGTGTGGACGATCGTCTTAGTCCCAATCAAGTAAGATCGAAACTTGTCGAATGCAAACACGATTGCTAGCATTTTCTCAGTGGTAGTGTAGTTTTCGGGCAAGCGCTTGTCTAAGGTTCGCTCGCGTAGTAGATGGTTCTCAACATCTTGTCTCGTTTCGACCCAAAACAGCCCCAACCGCAAAGTCGCCGGGCATCACCATTAGTTCGAAAGTGACTCGACTCCAAGGAACTACTAGAATGGGTGTCATGCCACTAAAGCCTTCTTCGAGAATTTCAAAAGCCGCAAACAATCATTGGAAAAATTGAAAGAAGTATCTTTTTCTAATAACCGACTTAAAGGTTTAGTGATTTTAGAAAAGTCACGAATAAACCTTCTCGTAGAATCCGGCGTGTCTAAGAAACTTCGAATGGCTTTCTCGTTTGTTGGAGGTGGGAGTTTCTCGATTGCCACAACTTTCGCTCTATCAACTTCCAAACTGCGAGAAGAGACTCGATGGCCTAAAACAATGCCATCTCGCACCATGAAGTGGCACTTTTCCCAATTTAAAACAAGGTTAGTCTCCTCGCATCTCGCAAAACTAGAGAAAGGTTATTCAAGCAATGGTCATATGAATCTCCAAACACGGAAAAATCATCCATGAAAACCTCCATTATTTTCTCAATGAAATCATGGAATATAGCCATCATGCATCTTTGAAAAGTAGCGGGTGCGTTACAAAGTCCAAATGGCATCTGCGAAATGCAAAGGTACCATAGGGGCATGTAAAGGTCGTCTTCTCTTGGTCTTAGGGCAATCATGATCTGATTATACCCAAAATAACCATCGAGAAAACAATAATAATCATATCCCGCCAAACGATCAAGCATCATATCAATAAAGGAAGGGGAAAGTGATCTTTGCGAGTAGCGTCATTCAACTTCCTATAATCAATACAAATTCTCCATCCGATTATTACTCTAGTTGCTATAAGCTCATCACTCTCGTTTACTACCGTCATCCCCCCTTTCTTCGGCACCACTTGTACAGGACTTACCCAAGAGCTATGGAAATAGCATAAATAATTCAAAGATCTAACCATTTTAAAACTTCTTTTCTAACGACTTCTTGCATTATAGGGTTTAATCTTCTTTGATTTTGCACCGAAGGTTTGTAGACATCTTCCATTCTAATTTTATGCATCACAATAGATGGACTAATGCCTTTCAAATCGAGAAATTGACCAACCTATCGCCGACTTATGTTTTCGTAACACCCTAAGCAATTTATCGAGTTGAACTGAAGTTAAAAGTGATGATACGATTCACGGACTCGTGTTATTCGCTCCAAGGAATGCATATTTGAGATGCTCGGGCGGGGTTTGAGTTCGGGTTCGATTTGGCCTCTTCGGAAGAGAGCACGGGGCTGCCGTCCGATGAGCACGGCCGTGCCATCCGCCTCCTCTGAGCGTTCCTTCGACCTTAGGCACGGGCTGCCGTGCCATTTGGCACGGCCGTGCCATCGCGTTTAAATCGTCAATTTTTCGTCGGCCATACGCACGGCCTGGGCATGCTCAAGGGCACGGGTCGTGCGTCTCGTCAGAACTCGATTCCCTTATGTTTTTCAGCGTGTGTGTCCCTCTTGCGCTCCTCGGTATTTCCCGCATATTATCCAAAGCACAAACACAATCATACAAGTCTTGGTTATCAATATCAATAGTCAAGTTCGATGTTGAACACGAATGTGTCAAACCAAACTCCAAAGTATCCCAAACAATGTATGATCCGCATACTCATCAATGCGCAGGATTCAACTACGTCTATGAATTTACAAGTCTCCACACCATCATGAAATTGAAGTGCCTTATATATCGTAAATAGAACATGCTCATCATTAACCCGTAATGTGAGCTCTCCCTTTGCACATCTATTAAGGCCTTCCCGCCGCTAGAATGGACGCCCAAGTATCAAGGAACGTCTTTATCTTCCTCCATGTCCAAAGACTAAGAAATCCACGGGAATATGAATTTATCAACTTTGACAAGTACATCCTCGATGATTCCCTTTGGATATGTGAGTGATCGGCTGCGAGTTGTAAGGTGACCGTAGTAGATGGCTTCACCTCTCCCAATCCAAGTTGCCGAAAATAGACAAGGGCATTAAGTTAATACTCGCTCTAAGTCACAAAGTGCTTTCTTAAAGAAAACATCACCAATAGCACAAGGGATAGTGAAACTCCCCGGATCTTTCAACTTCGTGGTAGTTTCTTTGGATTATTGCACTACACTCCTCGTCCGATTGATTGTCTCAAACTAGTCATCTTTCTTTTCTTTGACATAACATCCTTCAAGAACTTAGCGTAATTGGGCATCCGCTCCAATGATCCGCAAAGGAATGTTAATATGCGCTTTTTAAAAATATCTAAAAACTTAGCAAATTGTGCGTCTAACTTTTTCTTTTGAAAACGTTGGGGAAAAGGAAGGGGAACATTAAGTTTAGAAATATCGGGGTTAGAGGAAGATTTAAGCTTCTCACCCCTTTTTGTTCAAAGACGATGTTCTCGGCTTGTTCCTTGGCCTCAACCTCGCCATTTGCCTCGTTTCCGCATCACCGGCGCGATCGATTGTCGTGTCGGCAAAGCGCGCACGGGCTGGCCGTCTGTGGCGTGGCGACGGCAATCCCGTCTGCGATTCTTGAATTTTTCGTATTTTCGGCCCCTCGTATTCCGTTCCACTCCTCGCGAATGGCTTTACATTGTTCCTTTGGGTTTACCTCGGTGTTGCTCGGAAGCGCCTTTTTGATGCCGCCACCAATTATTGTAGCTATTTGACCAATTTGGGTCTCAAGATTCTTCATCCGGGACCCCGGTTGAGTGACATGGTTTTCGATTTTATCCATCTTTGCCTCATCCTTGTTGAACTGTTCCTTGTCTCGTTCATAAACGAGGTGAACATGTCTTCCATGGTTGGTTTAGGATATGCGATAATAACTCCATTAGTCACATTAAACCCGGTGGTGGTTGCATCACGTTTTTTGTGTTTGCATAGGAGAAATTTTCGTGGTTCCTTAGGCCCGGATGATAATGAGTGGGATTTTGATTGTTAGGAAATTGTTGAAATTAGGTTATTCACGTAATTTGCTTCCTCTATCGATCTGAGAGAAACTCCCAAGACTGCGCAGCGTTTACCTCATTTGCCTTTGTCAATGTACTCAATTGATTGGTCAAAACGGCCCATCCGTCTTTCATCAACTCTTTAATTGAATCAATCGAAACTTGGCCCTACCCTTTTCACGTTAGTCCTCTCGGAGGGCCACCGATAGCTATTCATGGCCATTTCTCTAACAAGTTGAATGCATCTTCCGGAAATCTCGCGAGTAGAGCGCCGCGCTGCAAGCATCTACAAATGATCTCGTCTGTCCCATCAACCCATTATAGAAAAAGCAAAGTCGCGATCTTCGGAAATCCATGTTGGGCACCTCCTCAACAAATCCAGGAATCTCTCCCGGGGCCTCGTACAAAGGCTCAGAGTCAAACCGCTCGAACCGAGTGATCTCGCTTTTAAGTCAGTAGTGTCTTACTTGGTGGGAAGTATTTAAACAGAAACCTCGACTTAGCTCATCCCGAGTTGTTCACACTCCCCGAGTTAGGGTGCCTAGCAGCTTCCTAGCCTTATCCCTTAAAGAGAAAGGAATAGGCGAAGACGTATAGCATCATCGGTCACCCCATTCATCTTGATAGTATTGCAAATTTGTATGAAATTCGCAAGATGAGAGTTGGGATCTTGACGGGAAGCCCCCAAACTGGTTCGATGTACCATCGAGATCGTGGCCTACCGCTTTAGCTCAAAATTATTCGCATTGATCGGGACATTGGCAATGCCACCATAGTTGCGATTGATTGGCGAAAGTAATCGCGTAGACGCTTCTTTGTTGGGTCCGAGCCATGGAACCTCGGTATTGGTAACTCAACATTGACCCGTTAGCCTGGTTGTTACCCCCGTTATTGCCTCTGTTGTTGTCTTCAACTCTCGCCATGGTTTGGTCTGTTGTCTTTCCGCCCGTTTAGTAGATGCACTATTTCGCCTAGCAAAAGCTTCAACCTCCGGTATGAACGGTGCTAAGTCTCCTTGCTTTGAGCGAGTGATCATGCACTACCCGAACCAACTAAAGAAGACAAGTTAACCACAATAGAAGTAAAATCGAACAAATTAAAAAAATGTCCGGATTAAGAATAGTTCTATTTATCGCAATATTAGTACTAAAAAATTTGATTAATCCCCAAGAACGGCGCAAAAAACTTGTTCGCTTTATTTTTATAGCTTCACCGCAAGTGTACGGATCGGTTTATAGAATAGGGTTTGCAAGGTCGAATCCACAGGATTAATAAATTAATGTACTAAGTATTGGATTATAATAGTCCTATTTTTATCTAAACTATCGAAATTTGAAGGTTTGATTTTATTACTACTAAAGCGTAAATTAATCCTAAAATAACAAAGCAAAGAGCGATTAAAAGATCAAGTATGAATGGATGGATTCCTGAGTTATGGTTTCAATTAATATCCCACTTTTATGCTCAGGTTAAACAAACCAAGGTTAAACGTATTCTTCTCTATAGACCAATCATCAAAGTAATTTACCCCCTCTCTCGAGATGTATGTAAAAGCGTTGATTGGAATATCTATGTTAGCATCTCTACTCAACATGAGATATCCAACTCCCAAAAGTTCAAAAGATTAAAAGATCTCACAAATATTCACGACTTCTCAATCATGCAATCTATTTGTGTCAAGTACTTTCGAGATCTAGTATTGAAACTCATCGGTTAGAATTATGAATCAATACATCAAACAAGTTTAGATCAAAGGCCTTTTGATAAAACAAGAATTAAAGCAAAGTACTTGAATAGAGAAAGAAAACATTAACTTCAATTATCCTTAATCATCCCATAAAAGTGTTTATTAATCTACTCCCAAACCCGGGAATCACAAGAGTTTTAGCCAGACATTGAAAATAAACAATTCATAGACAAATTATCCATAATCAAAATCTAACTAATTGAAATACGATACGATGGAATGAGTGACTCGGGGATGACGATGATCTCTCGATCTATCTTCAATCCTCGAAGGTGTGGTTGCGGTCTTGATCAATCTCTCGAAGTTTCCGATGGAAAATTGCTCTTTTCTCTGGTTTCTAGGGTAAAAATCAGCGTGTCTTTGTTTGTGGCCGCCCCGGGTCTATTTGTACTTCGTTCGGGTCGAAACCTAGTTGAAATTTGACAAACTCTGTTTTTCCCGCAGCACGGCACGGCCGTGCCCCTTTGGCACGCCTTGGCCCGTCTTTGGGTGCCGAACCTTTGTAATCTTTCTTGAGGGGCACGAAGCGTGCGATAATACGGCGGGCTGCCCGTGCTTCCCAGGCCGCCTTGAGTCATTTTGTTTGGGTTGAGCACGGGCCGTGCTGAGAGCACGCCCGCCCGTGCTCACCCGGGAACAATATGCCCATAGACTATTTTTTCCCGTTTCTGCTTGATTCATCCAACTTCTTCTCGACTCGACTCCAAACTTCGTCACTTGAGTCAAGTATTGGCGGTTGCAATGCTCGAATTGTTGCCACTATGCCACAAATATAGATAAATTCCTACAAAACGAGCAAAGCGTAATCCAATTCCACAAAACAAGAATACTACCCAATTTACTTGTATAACGCATGCATATTCCCACATTCTAGCCAATATTAAGCCCAAAATACATGCAAAATACCAGTCAATCAATGATCAAGAAGAGGAAGTTTTTACCGGGTGAACAAGTCCTTTTGTTTAACTCGCGTCTTAAACTCTTTCCGGAAAAACTTAAGTCTAGATGGTCGGGGCCATTTGTGATAAAGAACGTGTTAAATCCTCTGGGAATAATGGAGTTGTTGAGCCGAGATGGGGAGACGTTCATGGTAAATGTCAGAGGATCAAGCATTACCTGAGCCGGGATCAAAAGGAAGAGATGACACGTCTCACTTTGCTAGAGCCGTGATCGAGTAAACAGACATCAAGCTATTGACGTTAAATTTAGCGCTTGTTGGGAGGCAACCCAATGGTTTTGCTGTTTTATTTATTCCCATGTTTTCTTGGATTGTTTTTCCCTTTTCTAAGTTAGGATTTATTTGCTTTCATAGGATAGGATTTTCTTGTTTTTCCATATATATATATAAAAGAATTGGAAAAATCAAAGCTGAGGTGCGGTACCTAGCACGGGCAGACCGTGCGCCATGCGCAAGGCCCGTGCTGGTACTAGCACTTGAGTATTGTTGTTTAGCAGCCCCTACGGGCAGCCCGTGCCATAGAGCACGGCCCGTGCGGTACCCAGACTTTTGAATCGAATGTGCGGCCCCTAGGACGGGCCGCCCGTGCCATTTGGCATGGCCCGTGTTGGGTCCAGATTTTGGGGTTCGAATGTTCGGCCCCTAGCACGGGCCGACCGTGGCATTTGGCATGGCACGTGCTCCTCTCCGCTGGAACGTACTAAAGACAGGCATAGGGTGAATTTTCTCACAAAAATCATCCCTCTCTCGCACAAGACCTACCAAGATCGAGCCCCCCTCAATTTTTTTCAAAAATTTCTCCTAGATTATCACC
Source organism: Rehmannia glutinosa (assembly GCA_016081115.2). Lineage (NCBI taxonomy): Eukaryota > Viridiplantae > Streptophyta > Magnoliopsida > Lamiales > Orobanchaceae > Rehmannia > Rehmannia glutinosa. Next base: position 70,749,288 of record CM071928.1, read on the forward strand.
CCAAATCACTTCCCACACTACTCTCACACGAATTAAACTTGTGAAATTGCTTTGAAGAGAAGATTTGAGTAGAAAAACACCTAGGGTTTTCAAACTTCAGCTCTTTTCGAATTCTCGGGATGTAAGGTATGAATTGAACTTTTACTTCGAATTTCTTAAGGATTATGGATTAGGGTTGCTATATGATGCTTGTTTGATGCTTTTGCCATGAATTAAATTGAAATTTTCTTTTGGGCATTTTATCGAACACCTTGTGGGTTGTTGAATTAGGATGATTTTGGTTGATTGCTTGATTAATTATACATGAGCTCGATTGTTTAGGGTGTTAGTGACTAGGATTCTTTGCAATGATATTGTTGTTTGGGCTTGGAGGCTTAATTGTGAATTAAATTGTTGAGATGAGACACTATACCTTATGTTAATTGTTGTATGTAATTCATCGCTTGTTTGTTTTGGCACGCGTCACGGATTCTCACGATTGTTTTGCCAGGTACTCATTCGAACAAATGGCTGAACCACAGTACCAAAGAGATCGGGGTGGACGTCTAAGGCGACCCGCTCGGGAGGTTGATCCAAATAGCCCCTTAGCTTATGGACTCACCTTCACAGAGCCAGAATTAATGGAAAAATAGAATCGGCTGATCACTCGTAATTTCACGCCCACACGTTATGCCGACGATGAGTGTACCCGAGCTCTCGGGATACATGAGGAGGTGTGACTCATGTTTGAACGAGTGGGATGGACCGCCTTCATGCAAGGGCGGTGGCCGACATTCAAAACACTCGCCCTCGAGTTCTTGAGCACTGTGCAGGTTACGGAGACACGAGCTAGAAACGAACCTTAGAAAATCCATTTTCAGATTGGGAAACGTATGGAGGAATGTCACCATCACTGAACTGAACCAGATTTTTGGGGTACCATCAGACGCCCCGTACCGGACCGCTGCAAACTATAACACACATGAATTTTGGCGATTGTTGACTGAAACCCCAGAAACCGGCCTAATGTAATATGCGGCGCGCACATCCAAGGCCTCGGCACTCTGCAACCCCGTATTCTGTTACATCCAAAAAGTGACAGCCCATTCAGTGTTCGCCCAGCACAACAATGGGGGAATGCAAGCGAGGGAGCTATACCTACTTTGGTGTATGCTCACCCGCACCCCTTATAATATGGCGGCATACTTTGCGGAACACGCCGTTTACATATCTCAGCAGGAAGCGGGGATAATATTAATTGAGGGAATGATCACCCTCATTGCTCAACATTTTGGGGTTGACATGAGCCGTATGGAGCCGATAGAGGGCATCTGAAGCATCAACATAAGCGCCATCCGCACCATGAAGATCATAACTGAAGAGGAGAATATCCTCCGTTTTCAACAAAAAGTCGGGTCTGTTTTCCCCCTCTTTAACCCACAGCTCATTGTTGTGGTGGATAATCAAATTAACTGGCTCCTGTTCTCTGAGGCTCATATCAGGTCTATGGATGGCCTGACTGCACGAAAAAAAGAGGAGGGTAGCAGGGTTACCAGATGAAGAAGATTTGTTGATGGAGACGAGGGAGTACGATCGCCATGAGAGGGGTTTCGAGCAGGGCTTCCCGCAGGGGCGGCCCAACATTCCAGAGAGCTTCCACCAAGGTGAGGAGCATGGGGGACAGTTTGATCATGATAGATTCTATGCTCTTGAGGAGAGTATGCGACAGCATCGGGATGACTTCCGGATTCACCGGGATGAGTTTCGAGCTTTCCGAGCAGAGCAGGAACAAAGGCATCAGGCCCATGAGCAAAGGTACCAAGCCCAGGACTTGTGGTACCAAGCTCAGGAGCAGCAGGAGTTGGAGATATTGCAGACGTTGCATCAGATTCAAAAGTGGCATATCTCCCAAGGTCACTTTCCGCTGCCACCCCCACAGTGACCCAGGTCCTATCCACACTTTTCTTTGAAATTTTACCTTCTCTTCTATGTGTTATAATGTCATTCAAGTTTGGGGGGAGAGGTAGTATTTTTTTGAAGGGTGTGGCGTTTTGCATTCATGTAGTTGCATTTAGAGCATGTAGTATGCATTGCAATAGTTGTATTTGATTTTTTAGCACGTTTATTGCTTTAGCACATTTATTGCTTTCTGAGTTGTTTAGGGAGTGAGTTGACCGCTATTGTGTGTTTGTTGATCTTGGGAGCATGTGTTGAGCAGTTTATGTTGCTTTGAATTGGGTGTTGAGCGTGAGTTGACCGGGTTGAGAATAATTAATATAGAGCATGTGATTATTGGGATCATGGTTAAAATACTTTGAATTGTGCACTTACAAGCCTGTGAGCTTTTTGAGCCTTTACTGTTTTCATATTATGCAGTCTTGTTGGTTGATTGAGTGTGTCATTCATGTTGTTTTGAATTATAGAACTTGCTCTGGTATCTCTGTCAAGGTCACATGTTGTATGCATTCATGAAAATGAATTTAGGCCATTTTTGTTAAGCCTTTTTGCCTACCTTATGATATTTGATTTCCCTAGTTAGCCAATTTGAGCATATTGCCTGATTTCTTGATAGCGACATTTCAAGCCTTAGAACTTAATTCGATATATCTGTTACCCTAAGCTTGAGCGTATAGCATTGAGTAAAGAGATTGAATAAAGGGGTGAATGAAAGGGTATCGAGAAGTTAGAAAATAGTGCATATGTTGGGTGATTGGGAATAAAAGAAGAAAAGGAGGAGAAGAGAGGATACTCACAAAAGAGTAAAAAAAACGATCGAAAAGTGAGACAAGAAGACGGAAAATAGGCTGGAAATTGTGATGTAAGGTGAAGAATGATTTGTATGAAAAGAAGGGAGAAATTGAGAGGTGATAGGATATAAGGCGATTGGGAGTGCACAGTTGAGTCACTTTATCCATATTTCCCTACCTCAACCAAAGAGCCTTCATTACAACCATAAACAAAGTCCTTTCTGATTTGTGAATTGCATACAAACGAGTGGCGGAGATGTGAGACGATTTGCAAGCATATGGTAATTCTTCAACATTGATATGACTTGAGCGAATACACGTCCCTTATTATTCTAGTGAGTAGAGATACACTTTATCCCTAAAAGGCGTGATTTGAAGTGTTTTACCATGATTTTAATAGACTTGTGCTCCGTGTTAGCTATTTGACACTTGGTTGGGTTGTGTTTGATGTCTATGGATAGATGACATGAATTGTGATGCGGTGTTCTTGAGTTGATCTTCTTTACCCCATTTGTGTTATCTTGTTTATGAAGTGTTGACCGGGACTGTCAACAGCTTAAGTTTGGGGGTTTGATTGACATGTATTTTGCATGTATTTTGGGCTTAATCCTGGCTAGAATGTGTTGATATGCATGCATTATATGAGTAAATAGGGTTATATTCATGTTTTGTGGAAAAGGATTACACTTTGCTCGTTTTGTAGGAATTTATCGATAATTGTAGCATTTTGGCAATAATTCGGAGCATTGCAATCGCCAATATTTGTGTGAAGTACGAAGTTTGGAGTCGAGTCGAGAAGGAGTCGGACGAACCGGGCGAAAAACAGAAGAAAACGGTCGAGTACGAGTTGCTACAGGTGAGCACGGGCAGGGCGTGCTCCCTAGCACAACCCATGCTCAACCCAAACATCAGGCCTCAAGGTTCGACATATAGCACGGGCAGCCCGTGCCATACAGCATGACCCGTGCTCCATTCTGCAAGTTGGGCAATTCATACGGCACCCAGCACGGGTTGGGCGTGCCATACGGCACGGCCCGTGCTCCTCTGCGGGAAAAACAGAGTTTGATTCGTTTTCAACTAGGTTTCGACCCAAACGAAGTACAAATAGACACGGGGCGGCCACAAACAAAGACACGCTGAATTTTACCCTAGAAACCAGAGAAAATAGCAGTTTTCCACCAGAGATTCGGAGAGATCGATCAAGACCACAACCACGCCTTCGAGGATTGAAGATAGATCGAGAGATCATCATCATCCCCGAGTTCACTCACTCCATAGTATTTTTATCATTCAATTAGTAGACATGAACATGGATAATTTGTCTATGAATTATTTATTTTCTATGTCTAGCTAAAGTTCTTGTGATTCTCGGGTTTGGGAGTAGGTTAATGGATATTTTTATTTGACGATTCATTGCAATCAAAGTTAATATTTTCCAAACTCTATTCAAGTACTTTGCTTTAATTCTGGTTTTATCAAAAAGCTATTGGTTTAACTTGTTTTGATATATTGATTCATAATTCGAACAGATGAGTTTCAATATTAGATCTATGAGTACTTGACATGAATAGCTTGCATGATTGAGATGTCTGTGAATATTCGTGAGGCCTTTTAATCTTTTGATCTTTTGGGAGTTGGATATCTCATGTTGAGTAGAGATGCTAGCATAGATATTCCAATCAATGCTTTTACATACATCTCGAGAGAGCGGGTAAATTACTTTTGTGATTGGTCTATAGATAAGAATACGTTTAACTTTGGTTTGATTAATCTGATAATAAAAGGGGATATTAACTGAAACCATAACCCATAAATCCATTCATCCATTATTCTTCTTGATCTTTTAATCCAATTCTTTGCTTTGTTATTCTAGGATAATTTCTGCTTTAGTATTAATAAAATCGATCCTTTAAATTTCGATAGTCTAGATAAAAATAAGGCTATTATAATCCAATACTTAGTATATTAATTTATTAGTCCCTGTGGATTCGACCTTGCTAACCCTATTCTATAAACTGCATCGTACACTTGCGGTGAAGCTAAAGTATAAGGCGAACAGACGGCTTCACCTCTCCTAATCCAAGGTGCCTGAAAATGGACAAGGGCATCAAGTTAATACTTGCTCCTAAATCACAAAGTGCTTTATTAAAGAAAACACCACCAATGATACAAGGGATAGTGAATCTCCCCGGATTTTTCGGGCCGTGGCGGTTTTCTCTAGATTATCAGATGACTTTGCACTCTTTTGTCAGATTGACTGTCTCGAAACCAGTCATCTTTCTTTTCTTCGACATAACATCCTTCAAAAATTTAGCGTAAATGGGCATTTGCTCCAATGCGTCTGCAAAAGGTATGTTAATATGCAGTTTCTTAAATATATCCAAAATTTTTGCAAATTGCGAATCTAACTTTTTCTTTTGAAATCGTTGGGGAAAAGGAAGGGGAATAGTAAGTTTAGAAAGATCAGGGTTAGAGGAAGATTTAAGTTTCTCAGCCCCTTTTTGTTCGGCAACATGGTCCTCAACTCCTTCCTCGGCCTTAATATCGCCATTTGCTTCAGTTTCCGCGTCTCCCGGAACACTAACTGTTGTCCCCGTAGGAAGCACGACCTGGCCGTGTGGTGGCACATGGGTGTGCCTCCCTGCGTCAGTTCAATATTTTCTGGTATTTTTGGCTCCTCGTATTCTGTTCCACTCCTCAGACGAATGGCTTTACACTGCTCCTCTGGATTAACCTCAGTGTTGCTCGGAAATTGGCCTTTCTGATGCTGTCCCCCAACAATTGTAGCTAATTGGCCAATTTGGGTTTCAAGATTTTTCATTTGGGACCCCATAGTGTTGGCCAATTGCGTGACATGGTTTTCGATTTTATCCAGCTTTGCCTCATCCTTATTGAATCGGTTCCTCGTCTCATTCATAAACGAGGTGAAAATTTCCTCCATAGATGGCTTAGCCTCAGCATTAATAACACCATTTGTCACATTAAACCCCGGTGGTGGTTGCATGACATTCTTCGTGTTTGCGTAGGAGAAGTTTTCATGATTCCTCAAACCCGGGTGGTAATGAGTCGGAGTCTGATTGTTCCGGTAATTATTGAAATTCCGGTTATTAATATAATTTGCTTCCTCCATGGGATCTAGAGAAACTCCCCCATTACTTGCACCCGCGTTTCCATCAGTCACCTTCCTCAATGCACTCAATTGATTTGTCAATGTAGTCATCTGAGCTGTCAATTCCTTAATTGGGTCCGAATCAGTGACTTCGGCTACCCTTTTCACATTAGTCCTCTCGGAGGACCACTGATAGCTATTCATTGCCATCTCCTCCAACAAGTTGAATGCGTCTTGTGGAAATTTAGCCAGGAAAGCGCCTCCTGCTGCGGCATCCACAAACGACCTAGTCCGTCCCATCAACCCATTGTAAAAGAAGCAAAGCTTCGATCTTCCTCGGAAACGTGTTGCGGGCACCTCCTCAATAAGTCCTGCATCTCTCTCCCTGGCCTCATACGGTGGCTCGTAATCAAATCGCGTGATCTCACTTTTGAGTTGTAGTGTCTTACTTGGTGGGAAGTATTTAAACAAGAATTTCGACTCGGCTCGTCCCAAGTACTCACACTCCTCTTGAGTTAGGGTGCCTAGCTTGAGCTTTCTAGCCTTATCCCTTAAAGAGAAAGGGAATAGGCGCAAACGTATGGCATCATCAGTCACCCCATTCATCTTGATTGTGTTGCAAATCTGCATGAAGTTCGCAAGATGAGAATTGGAATCCTCAGACGGAAAGCCCCCAAACTGATTCTGCTGCACCATCGAGACCAGTGATGGCTTCAGCTCAAAATTATTCGCATTAATTGGGACATTGGCAATTCCACCATAGTTGCGATTTGTCTGTCGGCGAAAGTAATCGTGAATCGCTTGCTACTAGACTGCCGGAACTTCTAGGTACTGGTAATTCATTGTTGACCCTGTTGGCCCTATTGTTGCCTCCATTGTCGACTCCGTTATCGCCTCCGTTGTTATCTTCTACATCCGCCATAGCATGTTCTTGCTGTCTTTCTGCCCGTTTAGTAGCTGCACTAATTCGCCTAGTAAAAGCATCAACCTCTGGTATGAATGGTGCTAATTCTCCTTGCTTTGAGCAAGTGTTCATGCACTACCTGAACCAACTAAAGAAAACAAGTCAAACACAGTAGGAGTAAAATTAAACAACAAATAAAAAGAAAGAAAATATATCGAAATTAAAAATAATTCTTTATCACAATATTAGTACTAAAAATTTAATTAGTCTCTGGAAATGGCGCCAAAAACTTGTTTGCCTTATTTTTAGCTTCACCGCAAGTGTACGGTGCAGTTTATAGAATAGGGTTAGCAAGGTCGAATCCACAGAGACTAATAAATTATTGTACTAAGAACTGGGATTGTAATAGCTTTATTTTTATCCAGACGATCGAAATTTGATGGATTGGTTTTATTAATGCAAGACAAGAATTTATCCTAAAATAAACAAAGTAAAGAGTGATTGAAAGACCAAGAAGATGAATGGATTCCTAGGTTATAGTTTCAGTTAATATCCCCTTTTATTATCAGATTAATTACAACCAAAGTTATTATTGTTCTTCCCTATAAGACAACCACAAAAGTATTATACCCTCTCTCTCGAGATGTATGTAAAAACGTTGACTGAAATATCTATACTAGCATCTCTACTCAACATAAGATATCCAACTCCCAAAAGCACAAAAGATTAAATATCCTCACAAATATTCACAAACTTCTCAATCTTGCAAATATTCATGTCAAGTACTCATAGATCTAGTATTGAAACTCTTCTCTTGAATTATGATTCAATACATCAAATCAAGTTAAACCAAACGCGTTTTGATAAAACAAGAATTAAAACAAAGTACTCGAATAGGGTTGGAAAACAATAACTTCAATTGCAATTAATCATCTAATAAAAGTATCTATTAACCTAATCCCAAACCCGGGAATCACAAGATGTTTAGCCAGACATAGAAAATAAATAATCCATAGACAAATTATTCAAGTTCATATCTAACTAATCGAAAGTAAATGATATGATGGAATGAGTAAACTCAAGGATGTTGATGATCTCTCGATCTATCTTCAATCCTCAAGCGTTTTGTTGCGACCTCGATCAATCTCTCCAATCCTTCGGTAGAAGGTTGCTCTTTCCTCCGTGTTCTAGGGCAAAATTCAGTGTGTCCTCATTTGTGGCCGCCCCGTCTCTATTTGTACTCTGTTTAGGTCAAACTTAGTTGAGTATCTGTCAAACTCTATTTTCCCGCACAGGCGCATGGGCCGTGCGCCTAGCGCACACCTAGCCCGTGCGGGGTGCCATGGAAAACTTTTCTTTCGCTTAAAGGTGCACGGGCCGTGCGCTCCACGCACGACGAGCCCGTGCGTCATGTCGTGGGTTGAGTCTCTCTTCTGGGTGGCGCACGGGTCGTGCTATGGACGCACGCCCTGCCAGTGCGCACCTGATGAAGTTGATACTTATTCGTTTCCTTCCGTTTCTCGTCCGTTTCGTCTTGACTTCTTCTCGATTCAACTCCAAACATCGTACGTTACTTCAGGTATTGGCGGTCCTTTACCGCAATGCTCCGAATTTTTGCCAAAATGCTACAAATATCATTCAATTCCTACAAAACGAGCAAAGCGTAATACCTTTTTCCACAAAACAGAAATAAAACATTTTCCCTCAAGTAATGCATGCATAATAACTAATTCTAACTATAATTAAGCCCAAAATACATGTAAAACACATGCCAATCACACCGCTTCAAACCACACCTTCGGTTTTACTTCATAAAACCGCGATTTGAAAACTTTATCTAACCGAACCGCATATTGCAGTTCAGAATGAAATTTTCCTAAAAAACTGCAAAATCGCACCGTGATCACCCCTATTGCATGGACCTTACCACCACCATACATACTCATATAGATGGAAAAAATATCTACATTAGGGTTGAAGCTTAGAGGTTAGAGTCAGAATCAGATCGAACCCGAATAATACGAATATAATCTATCAACCGAGTAGTCTGTAATAAGGTTTATAGATTTAACAAATAAATATAATTAATAATTCTGAGTTGATGGTGTAGCCCATTGAAAATTGGTGGTAGAAGTTTACAAATTGTGGAAAAATGTATATAAATGTGTAGGGTTTTTGCTTATGTTGTTGCATTGATGTGTCATATAGAAAATTGTGCATGAGGTTTTTGCTTGGTTGATCATTGAAAATTCCCTTATAGTTGAAAAATCTGACACAAAATCACGAAATTATGCCTCAACATGACACGTGAACCCGAACAATCCACCCCTAACTTTGATCCAATCATATCACATTCTCAAGTTGTTTTGCCAAAACAACTTTATTCCATAGCAGACAATCACTCTCCTAAAGTCAAGTTTTCACTGTAAATTTACCATTTTAACTTAATATTATATTTTGAAACCAATGTTAGTTTAGTTATATCGAATATGTATTAATTTTTTTTAATAAATTGGGAGTAGCGGTTGGAGGAGAGTGAATAAATTTCAAAGAAACCTAAAAAATACATGGTTCGAATTCTGGTCAATAACTTTGTAATGAGTGAATGATACCACTTGAGCTACAAACTGGTAGTTATGAAATATGTATTAATTATTATAATATGCCACATGAGGTGGACTTAAATATTCACAAGATTGGCTCATGAGGTGCATGATGTGGACTTTAGCATTAGATAATTCACAAAAGTACAAAAGGAGATCACATGTGTAATATCATGATTTGTGTATAAATATATGGAAATGAAATGAGATGAATACACAACTTTCATTTGCAAAATACAATTATCTTGCTTTCTTACTTTTACATTATATCATATCATTAGATATAAAGTATACGTATTACAAAAATATTAGATATAAAATATATATCATTTACAACACGTTATCAGCACGAGTTATTGCTCGAAAAAAGGTTTGTGTATTTCAAGTTTGAATTTCTGTGTACTAATTTATTGTATTTCTTTTGTAGAAAAATGGCTGGTATCGAAAAACAAAAATTCCAGATCCTTGATACCACTGGTGATAACTATTTATCATGGTGTCTGGATGTTAAATTGCACCTCCAGGGTTTAGATCTGGCTGAAACATTGAAGCCTATAAAAATCGAAGAGGCCGTTGTAAAAGATGAGGCGAACGCAATGATATTTATTCGTCATCATCTATCTGATGATTTAAAAAATGAATATATACAAATTGAAAGGCCTTCTGAGCTATGGCAAAAGCTCAAAGAAAGGTTTGATCACACCAGAACGGTGATACTCCCACAAGCACAATATGATTGGCAACATCTAAGGTTGCAGGACTTTAAGTCCGTTGCCAACTATAATTCGGCATTATTCAAAATTGAGTCCCGACTGGCTCTTTGCGGGACAAAATTATCTGAGTATGATAAATTGGAGAAAACATTCTCCACCATGCATAAATCGAATATTGTGCTCCAACAACAATACAGGCAACGGCAATTAAAACATATTCTGAATTAATCTCGGTTCTTCTCACGGCAGAGAAAACCAATGAATTGCTGTTGAGAAATCACGATTTGCGACCTTCTGGGTCTAGTGCAATGTCTGAAGCACATGCTAACTCCGGAAGAGGAGGGGGCCGATTTAGAGGCCGTGAATATAAACCCGGGCGTGGTGGTCTCAGGGGTCGTGGCTATGGCGGGCCACATCAAAATACTCATAGATATGACCGTGGTGGTCGTAATTACTATAATCGGGATAATTATCATTATTCCCGCCAAAATGATTATACGGTCAAACACGGACATCCAAATCAGCAAAATCGTGATAAGGGGAAAATGCCAATGGAACGAACTGGTGGTGATCTTTGCAACAGATGTGGGATGACAGGGCATTGGGCCAAAACATGTCGAATCGCCAAAGACTGGTAAACCTATACCAGGAATCAAAGAAAAATAAAGGCAAAAGTGTTCAAACACATGCCATCGGGCGATTGAGCCACCTACTACTAATGAGGCCTACACATCCGAAATTATACGCGATCAAAATCCCGCCAGACTGGAAACCACTTGATATATCGATTTTCTTGAGAATCATGAGGCACAAGGTGCCATTTGGATAGATTAAAAATAGACTTAATGTTTGTATGTTGTTTTGTCTCGGATGATATATTCCCGAGATTAAGTTTTTGTACCATGTTTGTACTTGTCTGGATGATACATTTAGGTTTTAAGCTTTTAGTATGAAATAATAAATCCGTTCGTGTTTAATATTTCGATCATGAAATATCAGTAAATTTCTACCAAATCATTCAAAAATTTACATTCAAATTTTTCACATTAATTTCTCTCCTCCAACAGCTACATTAAACGGCTATGAACAGTAACTTTTATCTATAAATATACCAATATTTCACTCAACAAATTCACACATACCCTCTCATCTTTCTAAAAATTCTCATCTCTTTTATTCCAAAAAAAAGGGGAGAAGAAAAAAAAAATGGTTAACTTAATCGTGGCATATCTCATCACAATAGTCTTCTTGTACACTATCCTCGTTTTTGTTGGAGAATATTCTCCAGAGCATTTTTGGCTTTTGGTTAATTTTCTTGTTTTCATGATTTACCCCTTGTTAGCGTGAGCAATTATTTTTAACATGTAATAGTTGGAAGATTATGTACGCCTATGTTATCGAATAAAATCGTTTATATTTAAACTTTTGTTGCACATTAATGTTGTTATTTAGTTGTTTTACATTTCAATAAAAGAATTTTTTTTTGATAATCATATAATATTAATTTAATAATAATTCAAACAGGTACACATGGGAAACACCGAGAAAAGAGACTATTGTCTACTTGATAGTGCAACAACACACTCAATATTAACAAATAAAGTATATTTCTCGAGTGTGAAATTGTGCAAAGCACAAGTTACAACTATATCTGGTCCCGTTGAGATTATTGATGGCTCCGGGAATGCAACTGTGGTGTTGCCTAATGGTACAATCTTGCATATTGAAAATGCATTGTTATCGAGTAGATCAAAAGAAATCTCGAGTTTTAAAGATGTGCGTGATAATGGTTATCACTTGGAGACACTAAATGAAAACAATAAAGAGTGTCTATGTATCACATCCTATAAAATGGGAAAAAGAATTGCCCATGAGAAATTTCAAGCAACGGCTTCTGGATTGTATTGTGTCCAAATTAAAGCTTTTGAATCCTACGCCACCATGCCTTGGAAGCTGGTGAATCCTGATATATTTGGGTTATGGCATGATCGCCTTGGACACCCAGGAACAACTATGATGCGTAGGATTGTTGAACACACTAATGGACATCCATTGAAAAACACGAAGATGCTAATGTCCAAGGATTATTTCTGTGAATCGTGTTCACAAGGAAAATTTATTACTAAACCTTCCATGGAAAAGGTTGGTTATGAATCACCATCATTTTTACAACGTATTCATGGTGATATTTGTGGACCAATACATCCTGCAAGTGGACCATTTAGATATTTCATGGTCTTAATAGATGCATCGTGTAGATGGTCACACGTATGTCTATTATCTACTAGAAATGTTGCATTTGCTCGATTATTAGCACAAATTATTAAACTCCGAGCACATTTTCCTGATTATCCCATCAAGAATATAAGGATGGATAATGTCGGAGAATTTACATCAAAAAGTTTTGATGAAATCTTTGCCAAAGACGGGAATTAATGTTGAGCACCCAAGAAGACATGTTCATACTCAAAATGGATTGGCAGAATCCCTGATTAAACGAGTTCAAATCATTGCTCGTACATTATTAATGAGATCAAAGCTCACCAGTGCAGCATGGGGTCATGCAGTATTACATGCATCAGCACTTATTAGATTACGCCCCACTGCTTATCATATGCACTCCCCAATGCAATTAACTCTTGGTTTTGAGCCAAATATTTCGCACCTACGCACGTTCGGGTGTGCTGTCCATGTGCCTATTCCACCTCCTCAAAGGACAAAAATGGGTCCACAACGTAGATTAGGTATTTACGTTGGATTTAATTCCCCGTCAATTATTCGGTATTTAGAACCAATGACGGGAGATTTATTTACCGCTAGATTTGCGGATTGTCACTTTGATGAGACAACATTTCCATCAATGGGAAGGGATAAAGATATTTTAGATAAATAAAAACCAGTTGAGAGTATCTCCTGGAATGAACAAAACTTATCCCATTTAGATCCACGTACTACTGAATGTGAAAATGAGGTGAATAAAATCATTCATTTACAGAATATTGCGAATAGACTTCCTGATGCATTTAATGATGCTAGTAAAGTCACGAAGTCTCATATTCCGGCTGCAAATGCTCCAGCCAGGATTATTGTTCCAGATAAAAATAAGAAAATGAATGATGATATCCCACGACAAAAACGTGGTAGACCTATTGGCTCAAAAGATACTGTTCCTCGAAAAAGAAAGAGGAGAATTGATACTAATGAGCATGCTCTAGACGGATCTGTAGAGCCTAATATCTCAGAAAATGTACAAATCAAAAATTCTTACAGCACCGAGAATCCCATGAGTTATAATAATGAAATATGGGATCGAAATGAAATAATTATTGATGATAATTTTGCATTCTCGGTTGTTCAAGAAATTTTAAATGATGATTATGATTGTGAACCACGTTCTATCATGGAATGTCGTCAAAGGCCTGATTGGCCTATGTGGGAGGAAGCAATAAAATCTGAATTAGCTTCCTTAGAAAAACGGAATGTATTTGGACAAATTACTCGAACTCCAAACAATGTAAAACCCATTGGATACAAATGGGTATTTGTTCGAAAGAGAAATGAGAAAAACGAAGTCGTGAGATATAAAGCCCGACTAGTGGCTCAAGGATTCTCCCAGAGACCTGGGATAGATTATGATGAAACATATTCACCTGTGATGGATACAATCACGTTTCGTTTTCTTATCAGTATGGTTGTCCACGAGAATTTAGACATGCGTCTAATGGACGTAGTGACGACATATCTATATGGTTCATTAGATTCTGATATTTATATGAAAATTCCAGATGGATATAAAATGTCAAAATCAGATACTCCCCGTGAATTATACTCGATCAAATTACAAAGATCGTTGTATGGATTAAAGCAATCCGGTCGCATGTGGTATCATAGACTTAATGAATACCTTTCGAAAATCGTTATAAAAATAATACCATTTGTCCATGTGTTTTTATCAAAAGATCAGATACCGGATTTGCTATTATTGTTGTATATGTCGATGACATGAATTTGATTGGCACCCCTGAAGAACTATCCAATGCTGCTGAATATCTAAAGAAAGAGTTTGAGGTGAAAGACCTTGGAAAAACTAAACTTTGTCTTGGTCTTGAGTTGGACCATAAAGATAACGGGATACTTGTCCACCAATCTGCTTACACTAGACGAATACTCAAACGATTTAATATGGACAAGGCTCATCCTTTGAGTACCCCTATGGTTGTGCGTGATTTAGATCCCGATAAAGATCCATTCCGACCAAAGGAAACGATGAAGAGATTTTAGGTCTGAAGTGCCTTACCTTAATGCTATTGGAGCATTAATGTATCTAAAGCACAATGTACTCGACCGATATTTCTTTTGCAAGAAATCTACTTGACGATACGATTTCAACCAACTCAAGACACTGGAATGGTATTAAACATATCTTTCGATATCTCGGTGGTACTATAGATTTGGGGTTATTCTACTCCAAGGAATCCACTAACGGGTTAGTTGGTTATCTTTGATCTTTGGATATAAACCGATCCGCACAAAGCCCGATCATAAACAGTTACTTATTTTGCTATAACGGTACATCTATATCTTGGCGATCTACCAAACAAACATTAGTCGCTACTTCTTCCAATCACTCGAGATCATTGCTCTTCATGAAGCCGAAAAGAGTGCGTTTGGTTAAGATCGATTATAGCTCATATACGAAATGCTTGTCGGTTGAAACGATTCTGACACTCTACTATTATTTATGAGGATAATGCAAAGATGCATAGACAAGTGAGAGGTGGTTACATAAAGGGTGACAGGACCAAGCATATTTCACCAAAGTTTTTCCACACACATGAACTTGAGGAAAAATGGAGAGGTGGATATTAACAGATTCGATCATGTCACAATCTTGCCGATTTGTTTACAAAATCCTTACCAACGTCTACATTTGAGAAGTTGGTTTACTGACATCGGAATGAGAAGAGTCCATACAAAGCAAGATTGATGGATCAATTATGCAGCTAATATTCTTCATTTTGGGGAGCGAATATATTGTGCGATGTACTATTTTTCCCTTCTCATGGTTTTTATCCCATTTCGGGTTTTTCCACTTAAGGTTTTTAACGAGGCAACTTATGCACAAGATCCGGATTTGAGAATGTACTCTTTTTCCCTTATGTCCGATTTTTCCCACGGGGTTTTGCGGCTTGAGGTTTTTAACGAGGCATACTCATCCAACATACAACAATCTACGCCCGATGGGGAGTATTATAATATGCCACATGAGCACATGAGGTGGACTTAAATATTCACAAGATTGGCTCATGAGGTGCGTGATGTGACTTGCGTTAGAAAATTCACAAAAAAAGTACAAAAAAAGATCACATGTGTAATATCACGATTTGTGTATAAATATATGAAAATGAAATGAGATGGATACACAACTTTCATTTGCAAAATACAATTATCTTGCTTTCTTACTTTTACATTATATCATATCATTAGATATAAAGTATACGTATTACAAAAATATTAGATATAAAATATATATCATTTACAACATTAATGACTCAATATATATGTATTTATAAACATATTGTCTGAATTTCTTACATCATCATATGAGCCCATACATCATCACATATAATCTTTAAATGAAATTGAATATAAAACATTTCCCTTGCAATTAAATGAAGGAAAAACGGTTATTGGTGTGGAAAACCCGGCCATCGGTGGACCGGGCGAGATGGCCCCACCATCAGCACCATACATGCTTCCATAGAGATTCGCGCAGAAAGGCAGCCATCAAATCACCCTCCAAACACATTTCCTTTTCCCACAACAAATTCACACATTATTTTTGCTTTCTTCTTCACTGTCAGTTTTCGCTCAGTCTCACTCACACCTCCACATTATTCTTCACATTCAACTTCTCAGACCCCCACACACAGAACAGAGCACACACTTACTCTGCTCTGCAACTTCTGACCACCCCCATTACCAAAAACCCTTTCGCTCAATTATTCGAATGCATTGCGTTATGGACGAGAGGCCGGAGACGGAGCTTATATCAATCCCGGCGACACCACGCGCCTCCACGCCGGAGATACTGACACCCTCAGGACAGAGGTCGCCGCGGGCGGCGGCGAAGGAGGCGGCGTCCAAGTCATGGACGCCTACTTCATTCATTTCTCCGAGATTTTTGAGCCCCATTGGCACTCCCATGAAAAGGGTTCTGATTAACATGAAGGGATACTTGGAGGAGGTGGGGCATTTAACCAAGCTTAACCCCCAAGATGCTTGGCTCCCCATTACTGAGTCTCGCAATGGGAATGCGTATTATGCGGCTTTCCACAATCTTAATGCGGGTGTTGGGTTTCAGGCATTAGTTTTGCCTGTTGCTTTCTCTTTTCTTGGGTGGTATGAATTCTTTGAGTTTTACTGTGTTCTTTTGGACTTAACTAAATGAGCTGCTTATTGATGTTTGTTTTAATTTATTATTGCCAATTTCAAAGATTATGAACTTTTTACCGTGGTTTTCCGAGTTTTTTGGGCATGCTTTGTTTAAATTTCGTATTCGTTTTCCTTTTTCCCCCTGTTTTTCGGAGTATGATCTATTTCAAATTTTATGGATTAACATTTTAGATTTCTATCTTTGATTGTCCTCATTGTATTCAATTTAGTTCTTTGATTGCAGTTGGTATACTTTGGAACAATAGCTTTTTGATATCTTGTTCTTGCTTTTGTTGTTCAATGTATTTGCATTGGAGAATGTAAAGGGTTATTTTGTATTATTTAATTTTTTTCCAGGGTTATTTTCAGAGTCTCATAATTTTTTATATCTGTTATTGAATCAAGTTTATTTGATGTGCATTTGACTAAGTGAGCGTGAGCGTAGGAGCTGACACTAAGCCTTTAGACATAATTGCAGACATTGTTTATATTTTTCTTTTATCCTCTGTTGTTCTGTATTGTGGATTCAAAATCCTAGTGGTTCCACCAGGTGATTCTCTTTCTGCTCTCAATATCTCTTTTTCAAGCTTTTTACAGTGCTATCATGAATTTGATACAGAAAAATATCCTTGATTACTTTTGACTTTAACTTTTTCTTAGAAATGGCACTCAACTGGGTCCTCCCTTATTATGTTCTTCTATTTTTTGGAAATGAAGACAGTTGGCAATTGCTTTATGCTTGATTAGAATGTGGATCACCTTTCCATTTTTATATATCTGTTTTTCCTTTTCTATCAGGCCCAACTATATTTAATTTCCCTCCAGATGAATAATTGATAGATTTTTTATCATTAAATGTTAACAGTTCTTTATTTAAGTATGAGTGGACCCGTGATGAAGTTGAATTTGAACAAAGTTTGGTTCTTGAAATCTAAATTTACTATTGTTCAACTAAACAAAATATGGATACTCTTCAAATTTGAGTTCATCAGGCGAAAGAACCAAACACCGTCACTACCGATTAACGCACATGGGTGTTTCATGGCAGAAGTTTACCGATTAGAATATTTTTCCAGCGGAAACTTCTTGCGCCGCATGGCTATAAGTTGATGGAATAAATTTGCCTATCAACAAAAGTAGGACAATGCTATAAATTTAATATCTTGTTGATAGTCCTTGGTGTCATCATATTTTCCGGTTGATTTGATAATGCGCATGCCGTGATCTGCTGCCTTTCACAATTTCGATACCCGGCTTAAAAATTCTTGAAATAGGAAAATTGTCTTTATCTTTTCTTTTTGGTGAAATGCAGGAGTTGGGGCATCATTTCCTTAACCGTAGCATACTTCTGGCAATTATACACATTGTGGATTCTTGTTCAGCTGCACGAAGCAGTTCCTGGAAAGAGATATAACAGATATGTCGAACTTGCACAGGCAGCATTTGGTGAGTCCATTGGTAATAATAATTGTAAAAGAATAAAATAAAGTTCTGATCTAAGCTGCTGGATGCTAATCAGAGAAGCACCGTAAAAATACTTACTGCATGCACCTTCTACTAGTGCTATTTTCTAATTTGTAAAAACCTGCGGTTTTACTTTTCGGAATGAAAATACTGCATGCATAAAGTTTAGTTTAATTGAAAATATTGCACTACTGTCAACATTACAGATAAAATGAAGGGATAATTACAAAAACACCCTTGAAGTTTAGCCTAATTACAAAAAGCCCCGTTATCAATCAAAAATTACAATACCGGATACCCGTTGACATTTGTTTCTCTCTTGCAAATCAACCCACGAGGGGTGTATTTGTTAGATAAACAGAAACCTCATTTGGGTTATTGTAACACTATGAGGAGGTATTTGTAATTTTAAAAGATAACTTGAGTTTTTTTGTAATTAGGCTAAACCTTAACGGTGCTTTTATAATTATCCCTAAAATGAATGAAATGAGTTACATGAAATGGAATCCAATAAATCATGAGGAAACATATTCAACTGTCAATTTAAACATGTCACTACGTCCATATTCTTATGAACAATATTTTGACTCGTTTTTCAGGGGAGCGTTTGGGTGTTTGGCTTGCTCTCTTTCCAACAGTTTACCTATCAGCTGGGACTGCAACGGCATTAATTCTGGTTGGAGGGGAGACCATGAAATTATTTTTTCACATCGTTTGTGGTCCACTTTGTTCGTCAAATCCTCTGACAACTGTCGAGTGGTACCTCGTATTCACATCGCTGTGCATCGTATTATCCCAGCTCCCGAATCTCAACTCCATTGCCGGGCTCTCACTTGTAGGCGCTGTCACAGCCATCACATACTCGACTATGGTTTGGGTGCTTTCTGTGAGCCAACCAAGACCACCTCCCCTTTCTTACCAACCACTTTCAATGCCTACCGTAACAGCTTCCATCTTTTCCGTCTTGAATGCACTTGGTATTATCGCGTTCGCATTTAGAGGCCACAATTTAGTCATGGAAATTCAGGTTTGTTTCCTCTCTTTATAGTTAAAAAAAAGGGATGATTATGGAATACCCCCGAGATTTGTGCTAATTACAAAAAATCCAGAGATTTTTGAAAATTAGAAAAAACCCCTTAAGGTTTGATTTTGTTTTAAATTTAAGGGGGGTAACTGTAATATTTATATAAATGTGACGGGTGTTTTGAAATGGTTTTTTTGCTTATAAAGGGGGAAAATGCAAGACACAAGCAAATCTCAATGGGGTTTTTGTAATTTTCATAGACCTCGGGTTTCTTTTTTTTTTTTTTTTTTTTTTGTAGCCAAACCACAGGGGGTGTTTTGTAATCATCCCTTAAAAAATTCATGTATACTGCTAAAAACATATACTGAAATTGATTGTTAGAGCAACGGTATTTACGATTATATCCACATTATAAAAAGAGTTGATTTTGACATTTTTAGGCAACTATGCCGTCGACTTTCAAGAAACCTGCTCATGTGCCGATGTGGAGTGGAGCAAAGGTTGCCTATATCCTTGTCGCGATGTGCTTGTTCCCTGTTGCCATTGGAGGTTATTGGGCTTATGGAAACCTTGTAAGTCTTATTACTCAGACCAATTTTTGTTGTTCTTTTAGAGATCTGATGAGATAAAAAGTTAGTAAGAAGAAGAACTTTTCTTTATTTCAACTCTAGGTCTATATTTTCTCTCTTTACAAGATGGGAAATGAGCACTGCAGCTATGTAAATGATTACTTGCACGAATACATGATATATCTTGTAAAGCTGAAGCTACTTTGGCGGTACTTATCAGAAGAATGCTTTCGTGATCTGCCACCATTGTTATTTACGTTTCCCTCTACTTTCATTCTCAAGTGTTCTAAAACAACTTCTTATCCAGGTTTATAAATGTTTAGAGATAGTTAGAAAAACTACCCTTGAGATTTGGATTAATTACAAAAAACCCCGTGGGTTTTTGAAAATTACAAAAGACCCCATGAGGTTTGACTCTGTATTACACTTTACCCATTCACAAGCAAAAACATTTCAAACACCCCTTTACATTTGTAAAAATATTGCAAATACCCATTTACATTTAACACATAATCAAACCTCTAGGTTTTTCTTTTTGTAATTTTCAAACATCTTTGGGTTTTTTTGTAATTAATCCAAACCTCTGAGGTAGTTTTTGTAATTATTTCCTAACTTATAATCTACTCCCGAAAAACTTTGTGAGACAGTTTTTTATTTTGAGAATCACATTTCCAGAAATCAGCAAAGCTCGAAAGAATTGGATATGAGAATTATCAAATCTAGTTATGTAAAGTAACAATCATAAATGCTTAAATTTTGATGATCCATGACATTTCTTTTCGAATAAACTTGGGGTCCGGTTTGAATTCTATATCAAGCACGTTTAAACAGAGGCATGTTTCCAATTGGTGCAGATGCCTTCGGAGGAATGCTCAACGCGTTATTCGCATTTCACAGCCACGACATCCCAAGGGGACTTCTCGCCGTGACGTTTCTTCTTGTCGTCTTCAACTGCTTGAGCAGCTTCCAAATATACTCGATGCCCGTTTTCGACAGTTTTGAGGCCGGCTACACCAGTAGGACCAACCGGCCATGCTCGATTTGGGTGCGATCGGGTTTCAGAGTGTTTTACGGATTCGTCTCTTTATTTATTGGAGTCGCACTTCCATTCTTGTCGAGCCTTGCCGGTTTATTAGGAGGTCTTACTCTTCCGGTTACTTTGGCACCCGTGTTTTATGTGGGTTCTCATTAAAAAGCCAACTAAGTACAGCTTCAACTGGTATTTCAACTGGATACTAGGTTGGTTGGGTGTTGGTTTTAGCTTGGCATTCAGCATTGGAGGTATTTGGAGCATGGTGAACAGTGGAATGAAGCTCAAGTTTTTTAAGCCAAGCTGATCTTACGATTGTACGTTTGTGCAATATCACAAGCCTATGAATCGGTTTTTATATTATATGGTTTTGATGTATCGGATTTGGATTAAAATTTTTGTGAAACATTTGTGTAAATTATATTTCATAATCGCATATTTGAAGTGAGATTTTATACAAGTGCTAGCCCTTCCCGAAGAACTTGAAAACTTGTGGTGTATAGCAATGCATCTAAGGATGGACTAGGTGCGGCATTAATGCAGAATGGAAGAATGGAAAAGTGGTTGCCTATGCTTCTAAAACTTAAGTGAGACAAATTATTCCACACACGATCTGGAGTTGGCAGCGATTATGTTTGCTCTAAAGAAGTGACGGCATTTATATGTATGGGCAGAATTCACCGTTTTCACGATCATAAAAGTCTGAAGTACCTCTTATCACAAAAGGAGTTAAGAGGCAAAGAAGATGAGTGGAGTTATTGGAAGACTATCATTTCAATATACACTATCACCCAAGTAAACCTAACCTGGTTGTTGATGCCTTGAGTAGAAAAGTTGATCTTGCTAGGTTGACAATTCAGAAGTGGGATTCTGGAATTATAATTTTAGCATAAAAATAGTAATTTAAAATTTGTTAATTAGTTATTATGGTCCACATGCGAGTACAAGAACTCTGCTCCATTATGTTGGTAGTATTGTGCATACGCGTAAATTATTATGTAATTGATATTTTGAATAAAATATTATTTTCATATATATTGAGCTTGCATATGTCCATGGATTGTTTGATATTATAAATTGAGTGTTTAAGTTGTTAAACACAGAAAAATTCAATTTATAATTCAATTTAAAGAATTAAAGTTCACGATCGGTAAATAAATATGGACAATTTATTTTGATCAGATCGTCTCAATTTTATTGAAGTTTATCTTGACTTTGGTAATAAAATTGTTAATACATTTTCTAAACGTATTGGACTAGACCACGTGAAATTAAATATTTAATTGACCAATAGATATTTAATTTCACTTGATTATCATACGTGGCACCTTAACCCTGAGTGGGCAATGAACTTTGATTAATAACTTGAAGTTCTTTGAGGCATCAACGAGTGAGATTAAATTGATGATCAAAATCTCGATGCTTTGGGAATTAAAGTGAAATAACAAGGAACATATATTCACAATAAGGAATCCGTCACCTATTTAATAGGCATGATCATGATCTCATGTGTTTTTCTAATAGACAATAGAATCTAAGCTCAGTAATTCCACATTTGTTGTTGAATTCATGATGTGGTGGCAATCACATGGGACTGTCAGATAGAAGATGAGGATTGAGATTTATAAATATTAGAAAATGGATTTTGGTCATTTTATCCTATCTAATATTTAGTTGATCAACGGGGGTGACATGTAAGATTGACAAATCAGAGGATTTAATTATTGGCTTCAGTAATTTCAATTAGATTAAGAGTGCAATCTTATCCTTTTAGTGGAGTGGAATAAGATTAATAAATTATTTTGATTGAACAAGAGTTGATTGAATCAAACTTAATTTATTGTAGCTTAGTCTAATTGGGTCCGATCAGGTCCCTATGGTGGCTCTAGAAAAGAACCGGAATAAATTATAAGAGTTATAATTTATTAGTGCAGTGTAATTAATTAGGTGGACTGATTGAGATAATTTTGGAAAGAAGATAATCATAGGATTTGCCAATCAATATGATTTGATTTGTCATTCAGAATATTACCTAAAGTAATACTTTCCTTTTGGCAAAAGTTTCCATAGTTAATTATTTTTTCTTACTACTTAATAACATCTATCGATCATTTTGTGCCCCCACACACAAGAGAGATTTTAACTGCACTTCTTGAGTTCTTGGAGAACACCGAAGAAGGCTTGAAGGTTTGGAGCGTGGAGTGCAAAAGTTTTTTTGAAAGCACGCTACAAGGTTAATCCTATTCTTTCTTGTTGTTACAAATTAATTAATTCATGTTAATACACATTACGTTTCAAGATCCTATTTCGGATTGCTCGGATCACATAAAATCAATTTTTGTGATTGAGCAATTTCTTTCCGGCTAACCATTGGTATCAGAGCCTAGGTTTTGATATTGTTTTGCGTATTTTGAACTGATTAATTTGTTTATGCATGTGTTAGTTGAGCGGTATTAGGGCTATGTGATTTATTTTGTTATTAGATTGAATGAATTTTAATTGTTGAACAATTTATGGCCCTAGTTTCGATTGTGAATATTTGTATTCGTATTTTCGAGTATGTAACAAAAGGGGTGGATTACGTCTCCACAATTTCCCTTTTGATTTTAAATTATTGCACATAGAATAGGTATGTGGTAATTTGTAATCTGGGAGACCGAAAATTCGAAGATTCATAATTCTGGAGAACTAGTCTGTATTTGTTTCTGGAGGGCCAAAATCAAAGATTCAGAAATCTGCAAATCCCAAATAATCCACCATGGGAGAGACAGGAGCTTTTCGAACTGCAAGGGAAAACTTCAAGACTTTCACCGTGAACGTCTTCTCACAACCCAGGAGGTTCCCTGAGGCAACCACGGCGGAAATCACCGGGAAGAGGGCCGCCTGGACTACCTGGAAGAAATCGGTGGTGGCGATCTTGATCGGTGGCGAGGGTTTGGCCGTGGAGTGGCGGCGACCTTGTTGTGGTGGCACGATGGAAGCGTAGTGAGCCCGCGATGGTTGCTCCCTTCTCTCCTTGGCAAGATGACCGTCTGGCTGTTGTTCATGTTTGATGGCAGCGGACGGCGAGACGAAAAATATGACTTTGTCCATTTTTGCACATTTCCAGATTTTTGTTTAAAAAAAATGGAAAACTGGAAATGGGCCACCATATTGCTGGGCTTATGCATTTGGTTTCAAAACAACAGTAGTTGCTCATATGATTGAGCTAATTGAAAAGTCGGTCATGCTGCTGAATTTGGTTGGGTCACGACTTTGGGATTGCAGGCTTCTGGGTTTCTTAATGAGCTGCAGATTGGGGATTTTGAAGGAGTTCATAATGGGCCAGACACATTACAAATGGAAATTGAAGAATTGGGCCAGGTTGTGGTTCAATTGAACTTTAATTTATTTGTAATTTTGTGTCTCGATGGGCATAAATTTGTTCTTGTTTTTAATTATTGCTTTAATTATTTTATGAATTAAATGTCATTCATATAACATACCATATAGATCGCATGTACACCGCTCTAGGTACTATATTGTCATGCATAGTTTTTAATATTTATTTTCTCTTTTATTTTTTAATTAGATTAGAAAATTTATATTGTGATTAATAATTGGACCATTTTTTTTAAAAAACTTGGCTGGGAATTATTAATTTTTCTAAAAATCCAATAGTTAAAAATATTAAGTGAGAGAGGGTGCACTATTTTAGTGAGCCCACGGTCTCTCTATTAGCCCATTAGTAAGAATATATGTTTTTGCGTCGTGCCAATGTTATTGGTCTCCTATAGGAGGGCTACATTGTTTAAGGTTACTAGATTGAGTCCATTTTTATGGTGATCAATTTTTAAGTTTTAATTAATTATGATTACCCTATAGGTGACGAATTAATTTGGTACTTAGAAATAATCAATATAGAGGTTATGCACTTAAATCAAAGACACAAGTGGGGAATTCCTATAGAATATCCAAACGATGTCAATGACGACCAAATTATGCGGTACTAAATTAATATTGCAAGAGTTGCTAGATATATTGAATTTAGTGGGAGGGTTCCACCAGCCATAAATCACATTTATTTCTCCTATAGAGGAATATGTTTAAGATTTTGGGGTTTTAGGTTATCGCTATATTGTAGTAGTTTTGGGTCTACTCATGCTTTTCTCATGCATCATATATTAAATTCTTTTTGTTGTATGCAAGCTCATTTTATTTTGAATTTTATATTTCGGAAAAATGTCTGCTCATTCACATGGCCCATGATACAATCTAAAAAATCAACTAGTTGGAGAAAATAACATTGATTGGAAAAGAAATCTCATGATTGTTCTCACTGCGGAGAAGCTAAAATTTGTGCTAACTAAACCATGTCCCATGCTTTGTTCCCATCACTGTGAGTCCTCATTGAACAAAAGGAGGCTTATGATAAGTGGACTCATTCTCGATGAGATGGCCCGGCTGCTATATTTTGGGATCTATCTCAAATGTATTCGTGTGAAACATCGTGAGTATGAGTACTACTACAAATCATGGAAAGCCTCAGGGAAATGTTTGAGCACCAAGGACGGCAGCCCGCCAAGTGCCATTAGTCTATAATGAACATGCACATGAAGCCTGGGACGCCGTGAGAGATCATATGCTTGCATTGATCGCTCGATTTAACGTGGTGAGGTTTTAGGGGCCGAGATCAAATCGAGACTCAGGTTGACATGGCTTTGGAGACTCTCCAGGAGATGTTCTCGCGATCAAAGTTAGTTATAATATGAACAAGCTTAACATTTCCTGACGAGCCGGTGATGAAAGAGCTCCAAAATGCCGAGAATATTTTAAAGACCAAGAGTGGTGATGCATTTCTCAGATTTTGTTGGACCATCCTCTTCCAAGCCGAAAGGCAATGGAGGGAATAAGAGGAAAAAGTCCGATAAGAAGGGCTCATGAAAAAAGGCTAAGAAAGGCTAAGACGGATGGTAAGCCTGGGGAAGTGCTTCAATTGTGGGGAGAAGGGTCACCGGAAGAGAAATCGTCCGAAATACCTAGCTTCTAAAAATCAAGGTGATGGTGAGTTTTCTTTTATTGAGTCATGCTTAGTGGTTGATTCTACGAGATACTTGGATAGTAGACTGGAGCCACTAATCATATCGCAAAGATACATTGCGGGGTTCCAAGTAACCAGGAGCTCAATGAAGGGGAACATACTCTCGGGGTTGGCGAGAGGAGTTGTGGTGTCCGCAAAAGTACATTGGAGTAGTTTATCTTTATTTTAGCAATAATAAACATTTGGTTTTGAAGAATTGTTATTATGTCCCGATTTTAATAGAAATTTAATTTCTCACGCTTTATTGTTTAAACAAGGATATTATGTCCATTTTTCACCGATGGCGGTTGATATTACCTTGAATAAAGCTCTTATTTGTAAGGGACATGTGAATAACGATTTGTATACTTTGAAACCTTCTGACAACTATCACACTACATCTAACAAACACATGAAGTTATCTCCTACTAATGAGACTTATTTGTGGCACCTAAGACTTGGTCATATTAACCTTGATAGGATTCAAAGACTAGTAAGGGATGGTCCGTTAAGTGATTTAAAGGTAGAATCACTGCCAGTATGTGAATTTTGTCTGGAAGGTAAAATGACTAAGAGGTCCTTTACTTCTAAAGGGCTTAGGGCCAAACAAGTCTTGGAATTAGTACACTCTGATGTATGTGGACCCATCAGTGTCCAAGCAAGAGGTGGATATGAGTATTTCATCACTTTCACTGATGATTACTCTCGATACAATTATGTTTACCTAATGGCTCGCAAGTCCAAGCACTTGAGAAATTCAAGGAATTCTTTAATCAAGCGTAAAAGCAATTAGGTAAGAGCATAAAGATACTTCGATCAGATCGAGGTGGAGAGTATCTATCCAACGACTTTAGAACATACTTATCAGAAAATGGGATTTTATCCCAGTTGAGCGCACCAGGTACTCCCCAACAGAATGGTGTCTCAGAAAGGTAAAACAAGACCTTGATAGACATGGTCAGATCTATGCTTGGCTTCTCTACTCTTGCTACATCCTTTTGGGGATATGTTATACAAACTGCAGTATACTTAGGGGTGGGCATCGGGTCGGGTAGCATCTAAGGATACCCGACACCTACCCAAAAAAATCGGGTACCCGACAATTTGGAATTTCGGGTTTTTTTATTTAACTGTTTTTTTCAAAAAAAAAAAACTTATGTATCAATTAATTCACATAATCCAGTTAACACAAATTAACTAACCAACCAAATTATATATTCTAATATCGTAATCGAGTTCATGTGTCTTCTTTATGCGTAATCACCATATTCAATTAACCATGTTCATTTGCAAAGTGATTAATATAATAATTTTAAAAGTTCTAATAATCAATAAACCAACAACTTGCAAAACTAAACATGGCTCTAGAAGTATTCAAGAATAAAAACATGACACAAAATAAGCTTAACTTTCACAATTGTGTGGTGGTGTCGTCTTCACTGCACTCGAATCGGAGTGGCCGCCATGTGCGTGTGTACTATTTAATGGAGTAGCAGAGATCAAGCATGATGGAAATAATAAAATACACACTTTGATAAAGGAGCACAAAGAATGTCATTGGAATTCTGCAGAATATGGATAGGAATTTGTGTCATCAAACATGAGAGAATAATATTTTGTGTTACTAATCATACAACGACATGTGTCATAGTCTAGAATATTCTCCCAGCTTTATATATACAGTAGAAAACATTGTACCCATTATCATCAATCTATGATTAATTTGAAATCATTTTCTCTCATAGCCTAATTGTCTAAAGCATAACTTTTGACCTCTTTCCTTTTTATCTTTGTAGCTTTTAGTCTGTAAATGGAGTGTATAATTTCACAATACTATTATGTGTGTGTGGAGAGACAAAAGAGCAAATTGAGACTAGAAATAAGTTAATGATCCAACAAATGCCTGACCACCTACACAAAGCCGATTATTTTTTTTTTTGAAATCTAAACGGTACTGAATGGGTATTTTGTACTGAAAAAATACCCGACACCGACCAAATCCTTCCATTCGGGTATGTATCCGTGACCCGATTTTCCAAAAAAATACCCGACCCGATCGGGAATACCCGATCGGGTTGGGTGGACCCGACTACCCGAATCCGAATGCCCACCCCTAAGTATACTTATTGAATATGGTTCCTTCTAAATCTGTCCTAAGACACCCCGAATTGTGGAATGGACGTAAGTCCAATCTAAGACATATCCGGATATGGGGATGTCTTGCACACGTGCTTAAGGGAAAGATGGAATCAAAATCAGAGGTATGCATTTTTATAGGTTATCCTAAGGGAACAAGAGGATATTACTTCTATAGTCCTCAGGATAAAAAGGTATTTGTCAGTACAAATGCAACCTTTTTAGAGGATAGATATATAGAAAAACGTGAATCAAAGAGTAAGGTTCTTTTGGAAGAGATGAGGGAAAACCTTCCCAGTTCATCTATTCCAGAGATCCGCACTGAACCTACTCAATTTGAATTCACATTTTTACCACCGTTGGTAGCTGGATCTAGTGGGAGACAAACAGAGGCTCCACCTACTGTACCTACTAGATCTCCAATACCTGAGACGGAAGGAGATCATGTTCCCATTGTTCAGACACCTCTAGGTGCTGAAGATGAGAATGAGGAGCATCGTGAACAAGAGTTAGTGGGAGAACAAGAACCAATTCCAATCATCCAAGAGCCTCCACCGGTTAGACGTAGTGGGAGAGTCATCAGACCGCCCTCTAGATACTTGCTCTATGGAGAGTCTTTCGAGGCAGTCTCCACTGAACAAGAGGAGGATCCCACTTCGTATAAAGAAGCTATGGAGGATATAGACATTGATCATTGGAGGAGTGCTATGGATTCAGAAATAAAATCTATGTACACTAACTCCGTCTGGGATCTTGTAGACTTGCCTAATGGGGTAAAACCCATAGGGTGTAAATGGGTTTACAAAAGAAAGAGAGGGATAGACGGAAAGGTAGAAACCTATAAAGCTAGACTGGTCGCTAAGGGTTTTACCCAACGAGAAAGAATCGATTACGAAGAAACCTTCTCACCTGTGGCCATGTTGAAGTCTATTCGGATCCTCTTGTCCATTCATGACTCATTTTGATTATGAGGTGTGGCAAATGGATGTCAAGACAGCTTTCCTTAATGGAAGTCTTGACGAGTGCATATATAAGATGCAACCAGATGGTTTTATCCAAAAGGGTCAAGAGCATAGAGTATGCAAACTGAAAAAGTCCATTTATGGACTTAAACAGGCGTCTAGGTCTTGGAATATTAGATTTGATCAAGCTGTAAAGAGTTATGGTTTTGATCAAAATCCTGATGAGCCTTGTGTCTATAAGAAAATTAAAGATAACAAGGTGACTTTTCTCGTACTGTATGTGGATGACATTCTGCTCATTGGGAATGACATATGAATGTTAACATCAGCTAAATACTGGTTGGCACAACAGTTTGATATGAAGGACTTGGGAGAAGCAAGTTATGTTCTAGGAATCCGCATCTTTCGAGATAGGAAGAACAAACAGATTGCTTTATCCCAAGCTTCGTACATTGATAAGATACTGGAGAGGTTTGCTATGCAAAATTCCAAAAAAGGCCAAACACCTTTCAGATATGGAATTTACTTGTCACGGGAGCATTGCCCTAAGACTCCTAGTGAAGTGGAATACATGAAGAAGGTTCCTTATGCCTCAGCTGTAGGAAGCCTCATGTATGCTATGCTATGTATGCGACCGGATATCTGTTATCCGTTGGAATTGTCAAGAGATATCGGTCAAATCCAGGACGAGCAACGGATAGTCAGTAAAAGCATATACTCAAGTATCTTCGCAGAACTAGAGGATATATGTTGGTTTACTCACTCACTGATTTGGTGCCCATGGGTTATACCGATTCGATTTTGTCGATAGGGACACTCGTAAATCCCACATCAGGGTCGGGTTTTACATTGGGTGGTGGTGCTGTTATTTGGAGGAGTATCAAGCAATCATGTATTGTTGATTCCACAATGGAGGCGGAATATGTGGCAGCTTGTGAAGCAGCCAAAGAAGCCGTGTGGCTGAGGAACTTTCTGCTAAGCATTGAGGTGGTTCCATCGCATCGCAAGCCATTACATTGTCTTTGTGACAACAATGGTGCAATGGCAAACGCAAAGAGAACCCGTAGAAACCATTAACGTGGAAAACACATAGAACGAAAGTATCACCTTGTCGGGATATCGTTCAACGAGGAGAAGTGTTAGTAAGCAAGATAAAGATCTGCGTAGAAAATCTTCTTGAGCCCTTTACTAAAAGTTTACCAACTAGAAGTTTTGAGGGGCATATTGAAAGTATGGGTGTACTAGACATGTCTCATTTACTCTAGGGCAAGTGGGAGAATGTTGGTAGTATTGTGCCTACGCGTAAATTATTATGTAATTGATATTTTGAATAAAATATTATTTTCATATATATTGAGCTTGCATATGTCCATTAATTGTTTGATATTATAAATTGAGTGTTTAAGTTGTTAAACACGGAAAGATTCAATTTATAATTCAATTCAAAGAATTAAAGTCCACGATCGGTAAATAAATATGGACAATTTATTTTGATAAGATCGTCTCAATTTTATTGAAGTTTATCTTGACTTTGGTAATAAAATTGTTAATACATTTTCTAAACGTATTGGACTAGACCACGTGAAATTAAATATTTAATTGACCAATAGATATTTAATTTCACTTGATTATCATACGTGGCACCTTAACCCTGAGTGGGCAATGAACTTTGATTAATAACTTGAAGTTCTTTGAGGCATCAACGAGTGAGATTAAATTGATGATCAAAATCTCGATGCTTTGGGAATTAAAGTGAAATAACAAGGAACATATATTCACAATAAGGAATCAATCACCTATTTAATAGGCATGATCATGATCTCATGTGTTTTTCTAATAGACAATAGAATCTAAGCTCGGTAATTCCACATTTGTTGTTGAATTCATGATGTGGTGGCAATCACATGGGGGACCGGATAGAAGATGAGGATTGAGATTTATAAATATTAGAAAATGGATTTTGGTCATTTTATCCTATCTAATATTTAGTTGATCAACGGGGGTGACATGTAAGATTGACAAATCAGAGGATTTAATTATTGGCTTCAGTAATTTCAATTAGATTAAGAGTGCAATCTTATCCTTTTAGTGGAGTGGAATAAGATTAATAAATTATTTTGATTGAACAAGAGTTGATTGAATCAAACTTAATTTATTGTAGCTTAGTCTAATTGGGTCCGATCAGGTCCCTATGGTGGCTCTAGAAAAGAACCGGAATAAATTATAAGAGTTATAATTTATTAGTGCAGTGTAATTAATTAGGTGGACTAATTGAGATAATTTTGGAAAGAAGATAATCATATGATTTGATTTGCCATTCAGAATATTACCTAAAGTAATACTTTCCTTTTGGCAAAAGTTTCCATAGTTAATTATTTCTTCTTCCTACTTAATAACATCTATCGATCATTTTGTGCCCACACACACAAGAGAGATTTTGACTGCACTTCTTGAGTTCTTGGAGAACACCGAAGAAGGCTTGAATGTTTGGAGCGTGGAGTGCAAAAGATTTTTTGAAAGCACGCTACAAGGGTAATCATATTCTTTCTTGTTGTTACGAATTAATTAATTCATGTTAATACGCATTATGTTTCAAGATCCTATTCCGGATTGCTCGGATCACATAAAATCAATTTTTGTGATTGAGCAATTTCGTTCCGGCTAACACATTATCCATTATATATAATGTTTCAATACACTAAAACGGATGTTACTTGTAAAAGATAATGCCATTGTTGTACATGTGATATTCATCGAATGTATTGAAACACTAGACGAATCAGGAGTTACTCAAATATATTTAATACCTCTGTTTTAATATAAAAAAATACCTCTATTCTTTATTTAAAATATATTTGGAGAATATGCATGCCAGACACAGCTATTGCAGCTGAGGTTTCAAGAAAAAAGCTCTCAGTTATAAACCACACATGAAATCTTAAATTGTACCACACTTAACTTCTCCAAAGAAAATCTCAAGACCACCTTAGTCAATTTCTTGGCTTTAAAATGACTTGCAAGGGGTGAAGCTTGTGAGTTGTAAGCCCAAGTGTATCAACATTTTCTTCTTCTCCATCTTTAAGTCTCCATTCAAACTCCTGTACTAATCGACCAATCGCCACGCAAGAAATCAACATTGCTTGTAAAGCACCAGCACACAGCCTTTTTCCAGCTCCAAAAGCCATAGTCTTATGCAAATCCATTGTTTCATATTTCCCATCAAGAAATCTCTCCGGTTTCCAGTCTTCGGGATTTTCCCATACTTTCTTGTCCATGTTACATCCGAAAATATTTATTGCAATCTGCACGAAAAATTAGCCTAGTTAGCCATTCCAGTTTCAAACTGAAATTGCATATTTGGATGGAACTTTTTAGATTTTAAAGTGGACCTGGGAAAAGAATTCAAATGACTTTATACAAGATGAACTTAAAATTTACCACAGTGACTCATAAACTAACTCAAAATTTACCACAGTTTCAAACTAATCCATCATTCCGAATGAAGTATAACAGAAGACTGATTACCTCAGTTCCAGCTGGAATATGATATCCTCCTATTTCTGTATCTTCGTGAACGAATCTCAAAGGAACTATAGGAGCAGGACTATGTTTTCTCAAAGTTTCATGAAAAACAGCCGATAAATAGGGAAGCTCGCTTAACTTTTTCTCCGTGATTTTTTCATTTCCACAAACAATTTGGATTTCCCGATAGAGACGATCCTAATGCATGAAAAAAGGAAATCACGGTCTTCACTAAATAAAAATATTCCGAAGAAATAATTTGTAAATTACGTGAAAAATGCATCCACCTGTCGTTCACGATCTTTAGCAAGTTCATACAAGGCCCATTCTGTTGTCACCAAAGTAGTGTCTGATGATTCGATTATGGCTTCCCATAGAAGCATTAGCATTTGTTGTTCAGACAATGTTTTTGCTTCAGACAACAAGTAGTCCAGGTAACAATTCACTTGCTGACAAAGAAAATTAGTTTATTTTCTCTCAAATTATTGAAATAACTGTTAAACTGGATTTCAAACAGAGGAAATAGGGATAAAAACATTAAACCAACCAAACTATGACGTTTTTTACACTTTCGTATCTAATCTTTATTTTTAGTCACTAACCCATATAAACTTTGTGGGTTTTATACTTCACCCCTTAGAGCCAGTCGGCGACTGAATAATCTGCTGAGATTCCATCACGTGCTAAAGTGACTTTAACTTCTAAACTTTGCATAATTTTTCACTTTACCAGACCAGAATGAAAAAAAAAAAAAATGAAATACCTCCCCACGAGAAATCCGTTTTTTCTGTTCATTAATGAGCACGGTCATCACAGCTTGCCTACGAAAGTACATTTTCTGAATATTCTTTACGAAGCTTTTGTTAGGAATCCATTTTAGATATGGGAAAAAATCTCTCCAATCGACCTCAATCGCACCTTTCATTGGGTCGATCACCAAGATTTCAAGATCTCTTCCTTGACAAATTAGTTCCAAGCTCCTTAACATATACAGACTCCACTTCAGATCCAAGAACCTGGAAAAAACATAAAGCTTTCATTATTCTCAGTTTTTATCCAATTGGTGATATAATGGGAGCAATTTATTAGTGAATGAACTAACTTCTTTTAGTGCCAGCCCGAAAAGCTCAGACGTAAAAAAATATTTTCCTGAAATTTATAGCTGCCAGAGGATTCTCTTTCTGATAAGCTTGCAATTGTCTCGAAACGTTCTCTATCATGGTATCTCTGTGAATTTGATGCCGTTTCTGAAATAACGAGGAAACGAGAGTTAATCATGTGTTTTAGGATATGTATGATGATTGTTATAACTGATGAATGCTCATACCTGGGCATTAGGTCCCAAGGTACTTGTGAGTATATGCCTTTTAACTGTCTTGTGGTATTCACCATAATCAGTCAGAGCAACTATGTTTTTATCACAAGTAAGAATCTTTATTGCATTTGATAGCTTTCTTGTTGAGATGGATGAGAATCTTGTCACCATAGCCTATAGAAAACCAGAATTACCGTTATATACTAGTACAAGATTATTCAATATCCATAATTATTAAAAGTCACGGCACATACTAAGAGGGTGTTTGGCTGAGCTTATAAGCTCTTGAAAACAGCTTATAAGATGTTTAAAAGCTTATAAGCTCTTAAAATGTGTTTGGTAAGTTTTTTCCAAAAGAGCTTATAAGCTCTAAAAAAAAGCTGTTAGAGAGCTTATAAGCTCCTTAAAAAAAAGTACCTCCACCCCAACTTTTTTTAAAAGAGCTTATAAGCTCCTTATTTTAAACATTCAAAAGACAAAAATATACTTAATAATTTTATAAGATATAAAAA
Source organism: Rehmannia glutinosa (assembly GCA_016081115.2). Classification (NCBI taxonomy): domain Eukaryota; kingdom Viridiplantae; phylum Streptophyta; class Magnoliopsida; order Lamiales; family Orobanchaceae; genus Rehmannia; species Rehmannia glutinosa. Next base: position 70,783,371 of record CM071928.1, read on the forward strand.
CAGCTTATAAGCTCAACTATCTTATTTTATCCAAACACTGTACTTATTTTTAAAATAAGATCTAACATCTTATAAGCTCCTAAAACACGACTTATCGATGTAGGAGCTTATAAGATGTTTTAAATAAGCTTAGGCAAACACCCTCTAAGATAGTGAGAGAGAAAAAACCTGCGCGAAAAAAGCATGCAGACCGGTAAGTTATGCGTGTATTTACTTAAGGTTTAGTCTAATTACAAAAAACTACAATTATCTTTCAAAATTACAAATACCCCCCTTAAGGTTTGTATTTACTTAACAAGTACCTCTCTCCTCAGGGTGCAATTTATTATAAAGTAGAAACAAATGTAAGGGGCTATTTGTAATTTTGAAATATAACTGGATTTGTTTGTAATTAGGCTAAACCTCAGATGTAATTTCTGTAATTATCCCTAAAAATTATGCATCCATACAAGCACTTTCTCATCATCAACTCAAATTTTTGGGAACGGTTAATAAGAATTTTTTTTTTTGCCTAAGATGAAAGTGAAGTTGTTACCTCCTTGGCAAGATCATTAGAGTTGAGTACAACAAGTTTTGTGGAGCCAGTTCTAATAGAATAAATAGGGCCATATTTCTCAGCCCATCTGGTGAAAGTCTTATGGGGTTTCTTCTCTTTCAATTGCAGCAGATTTCCAATCACAGGTACCCCTGGTATCTCTGCATTTATTCACCATTTATCATCCATCAACACATAAAAAAAAGGGAATAAATACAAAAGACCCCCTGAGGTTTGGCCTAATTACACAAAAATCCAGAGATGTCTCAAAATTACAAAAAGCCGCCTAAATTTGATTATGCCTTAAATTTAAGGGCATAATTGTCATAATTCTTGAAATATCAGGGGCATTTTTGAAATAATTTTTACATATGAAGGAGGAAAATATAATCGAAATAAAACCTCATGGTCGTTTTTGCAATTTTAAAAAATCTCGTTTTTTTTGTAATTAGCACAAACCTCAGTGGTCTTATTGTAATTATCCCTAAAAAAATGCCTTGTTTGGCTCATCACACCACAGACTTTGTTATAAGCTCTAAACCAGGGTTCAAGAATTAAGATCACTTGGATCATAATCAAGAAACAGTAACAAAACTAATTTTCTTTTGTTTTAGTTTTCTAATCTTTTGAAGAAATTTTGCTGATGATGCTCCAAAAAAAACATTACCCATCATTTCACAACATGGGAAATTAACTGTCATTAATATGCAAAAAAAAAAAAAATCCTATTCATCAATTTCAGCTAGTCAATTCTACAAACACATTGAATGCATAAGAAACATAAAAAAGGGTAGTAAAGTACCAGGAGGAGAAGGGAGGCCTGAAGTTTTCTTCTTATAGCCTTTCTTCACATATCGATTGGTGAGCCATAGAGTTAACACTCCAACGGCAACTATTGTAATTGCACTTCCCAATAATGACTGTTCTTCAACACTCAAAATTGATTCCATTTTCATCTGTTACTGTACAAGAATCCCAAAAGGGGAGCTTTTCTTTTAAAGGCTCACAATTGTATGAATATAAACCAAAGAATCTGACCAAAGTGATTACTGTTTAACTTCCCACTACTTTATTAGGTAAAAAATCCGGATACAGGATTTAGGATTATAATGCACTTTGTTTTGATAAAAATTGGCTTAATATGCTAATAAATAAATAAATTAAATTAAATTAGAGTAATTTAGTTAGTCTTTTGTCTCCATGCGAACGGAATTATATGGTTTTTTTCGAATTGTATTTATACAAAATACGAAATGGGTTGGGGACTTGAGTTTCTTCACGTGGACCTCTGCTCATATACTTCCATTGAAGGCCGGCCATTACAGAAAATCGTTTTCTGTCACACACTGATTCTCTTGTCCTTCCCCTGATTCTATTCAATGGTATGCGCCTGTAATATGGATATGGTAAATAAGTATAGGGGAGGGTTCAAATGGGACGCCCCCTTATATGAGATGGTGGGGATTTATCCAAGCCTTTGAAAATATTACAATTAATGGTTCAGATTTAATGGCTAATATTAATTTAACAATTATTAAATATAGGCAATAAGGGCACAATAGACAATTTTAGAAATAGTGAAACCGTTCCTAAATTATAGGAATAGATAAGGGGAAGAAATGGATTCACAATCTTTCCAAATCACAACCAATATCCCCACCCAAAAAAACGTGTCTTCTTCAACAAGATCCCTCCCAAAAAAAACGTTTGTCTTCTTCCGACTCATCGCAACATAACCATAGACAAATCGCAAATTAACAACAAACGATCGCAAAAAATCATGAGAGTCTTTGCCGCGTGCACCTCATAAAAAAAAGAAAACACCATCGGTGCGGCGATGGAAGACAATATTAACGATTCCGACGTACAACAAGGTGAATGTATATTTATCTCTATACACTTTGTTAATTTTTTAAAATCTTATGTAATTGTAATTCAGGAAAATATCGCCCCTCCATCCGTCTCATTTGTTTGTACGAAAAAAAAAACTTGAGAAACAACGTTACTTTGATATTTAACAAAGATAAATAGTATGACATTAGTGTTTATTTAGAAACCGATTTGTTGTATATATTGTATTGCATATATGTTTGCTTGCAAAAATCGAACACCGCCAAGATGCTTTGAACGAAATTTATTAGCTAAAAACACTCGTATGTGTAGTTGTCTTTTAATGTATGTTTAATGTGTGTTTTCGATATACGAGCCATTAACGAAATCTTTAAAATACAATTTTCGTGTATTTATATATAATGGGGTGTATGTAATCAGTAACTATTAAAATGTTTTATCACGGGACGTGTGCTATGGTTTTAGAAAAGGCACGTCGGTGATACTACGAAAAATAGATTGCTCTACTATGATACTTTTAACCAATGTTACAACCGCTTTATTATCTTTGTATGTTAGTGTACCGATTTCTTTGTATATTCGTATACAATTTATCGTATTTTTCTTGTATCCGTTCTTGTCCACATCAATAAACCGATCTTCCTTATCTATAGGTATTTTGCTTTTAAAACTAATTAATTGTTTATTGATTTAGACAACGCAGATACACTAGAGAAAGATTAGAGATTTCGCCTGGTTTAACAAAGTATTGGATCCCAATAGTTGAACTAGACAAAATACCACGCATAGGAATGGAATTTCCATCATTACGAAAGGCGTACAATTCTAGGGGACTATGGCGCGTATAGTGGATTCGACATTCGAACAAGTACAACAAGAAGGTTCGAAATAAGGAAATTCATGTCCAATATATAGTATGCAACCGAGAAGAGTTCAAAAATAGTAAGGTTTCACCTCCAATTGGTTCCAATGAAGAAGATGATCCGCATAGGAGTTCAACGTCACGTACAAGGTCGTCAAGTCGTGTGGGGTGCAATGCAAGGTGTATATTTCAATACGCAACACCAAATTCCTACAAGATAAAATACTTTGAAGAGCGGCATACTCATTCTCTGAGATCAGAACCATACAGACAATTTATGAAGGTGAACAGGAGTCTTAATTTTGGGCACCAACAGTTCATCTTGAATTGCACAAAGGCAAATGTTGGTACTGCTAAAACCCTCAGGGTGTTTAAAGAGATGGTGAGAGGATACTCCAATGTCGGAGCACTTCAAATAGACTTCAAAAACTTTAGGAGAGACTTGCAGGCCTACATATGTGGTGCAGATGCACAATTGGTAATAGATAAGAACTTGAGGAAAAAAGAAATAAGTCCAGGAATGACATTCAATTATGATGTCTATGAGAATGATCAGCTGACCCGACTATATTGGGCAGACCAGACGTCAGTGCGGAATTATGGCGTATTTGGTGACGTCGTTTCGTTTGATGCTACGTCACAATACAAACAAAGTCTTTGTTTATTTGATTTGACATTACCGCCTGGATACGACCATTTTTTGTGTACATATCAAAATTTATTTGTGTAGGATATTTTTATTCAACCGTTTTAAAATTGCATTTATTAAAAAATACAAAGACCTATTAATCCTCCCATAAAAATATTGTTCATTCATTTTAATATTATTGTACTTGTAGGTGATATTAACTGTGTAATAATGCGAACATGTGGTGTTTATTTAATTTGACATTACTATCTGGATACGAGCATTCTTTGTGTAAATTTCAAATTTTCACCGTAGGCTATTTTTTATTCCACTGTGTCTTCAATTGCATTTATACAAAAACAGGAAGACCTATTAATCCTTCCAAAATAATATTGTTAGTTCATTTTAATATTACTGTACTGGTAGGTGAAATTCACCGTACTACATATTTATTTCAATGTCTATTGAATTGAATTTATTTATGCAAAATGGCAGTACAAGATGGTGTTTGCACCTTTACGGAATAGATAATCATAAGCGTTGTGTAACGTTTGGAGTGGTTGATAATAAAGGAAGATGAAGCGTCATACATATGGCTATTCAAGAATTTCTTAGAAGCAATGGGTAAAGAACCAAGCTATATTATTTATGACCAAGACCCCGAATGAAGAATGCAATACAAAGTTTGTTTTCAGAAGTACCAAGTCATACCATCGCCATGTATGTGGCACATCATGGATAAGGTAAACACCAAAGTCAGTCCAGCATTGCTCAAGGATAGTAGTTTCAGGCCGAAACTAAATTCTGTTGTATGGGATGATTGCGATGAGCCAACAGAGTTCGAGACAAAATGGCAGGATGTAATGCTTGAGTATGAGTTAACTTCGCATCCATGGTTTAATACAATGTTCGATCTTAGACAAAAATGGATACCAGCATATTTTAGGGACGTGCCAATGGGAGGTCTAATAAGGACAACGTCAAGATCTGAAAGTACAAATAGTTGGTTTGGCAATTTCACAAACCCTCAGGCAAGTTTGGTGGAATTTTTTATGCACTTTGAAAGTGCCATGGACTCACAACGCCACGAATCCGATAAATTAGGCAACAAATGTGAAACGTTAAATCCCAAATGCAAAACACCATTACAGATTGAGAAACATGCAGCATCAGTGTACACACATGCAGTGTTCTCAGAAGTCAGCAAAGAAATTGAAGAATCGTGTTTCAGTTGCACAGTGGTTGGTGTGATTGATAATACAGACACGTGTTCTTACAAAATAAGAGACAAAACTGGTAGGGTATATGATGTCATTTGTTACAAGAACGAGTCAATGTCGAAGTGCAGTTGCAAAATGTTTGAACGAAGCGGACTACTTTGTCGCCATATACTAGTATTGCTAAAGGGAGAACAGGAGATTCCATCCAAATATCTAACAAGGCGTTGGTTGAAAAATGCAACAATTCATCCTTTTCCAAGGAACGGTGATGTGTACCAATTCAATGGAGGCAACACAGCATGTGTAACTCTCAACAAGCTTTGGTCAGATTTCCATAGTTGTATTGGGCTCGCCCAAGGTGATATAGAGAAATTGTCATCTTTGTCACGCTTACTATCAGAAGAAAAGCAAAAACTAGTACTCGAACAAGAGAATGAAAGGTCTGTAGTTGGCAAGCAAGCAGTTATTGAAACCTATTGTGGGACAACATCGAGAAAGGATATCAATGTATTGCCACCACAACAAGCAAAAAACAAAGGTAGTGGGTAGCGTGAAAAGTCGTATACAAAGTCAAAGGGAGAAAGCTATCAAAGCAAGCACAAAATTGAAGAGACGATGTGGTATATGTGGCGAAATCACAACCCATAACAGTAGAACATGCCCCAAACGTTCAAAAACCTGATTAGATATTAACCATTTTCAAACAACAAAGACTTGCATCAAGTTTTACTATGTTTTCAATGTTTCTTTGCATCAACAATAATGTTTCGTTAGTACATTTTACTGTTTGGTTAGTATGTTATCACCTGCTCATTACAAATTTTATTTTTATTCAAATTTTTGCTGTACGAAATAACTGCATAAAATACACAGTAAACATGTATATATAGTACAGTGAAATATGATAATTATACACTGAAACAATATTGAACCAAATCACCAATGTACATCGTGAAAATACACTAAATCTACAGTAAAAATACTATTTATACAACATTCTGATGCTAATTATACAGTAAAAATACACTAATTATATAGCAATCTAATACTAATTATACACCAAAACGATATTCACTTTTAGAATTACAGTCAAAATACACTAATGACACAGCATTCTAATACTAATTATACACCAAAACGATATTCAGTTTTCGATTTACAGTAAAAATACACTAATTGTACAGCATTCTAATACTAATTATACAAAGCATTCGACTATCATGGGCGAAATTTAACAAACATTAAACCACACACACACAACACGTACCAATTAATTAAACTGCATTAATTAAACAATTCCAACAAAAATGATATTCAGTTAGACCATGAAAAAACAACCAAAGAACAAAATCGCCTAACTAGACCATTGTAGCATTCACAAAGATAATTCGACACTAAAAGCTAAGGAAATAAATAATCCAACAAAGAGAACCGCCAAAATAAAATAGAAACATAGAGTTAATACACGTTCATCCTAAAAAGGCCGATAAAATCACATGACATCCTTTTTCCCAACCGTAACTTCCTTGCCTCCATCGAATCTTTTCTCTTAGCTCATTGTTCTCTTGGCTAATAATCGAGTAGCAATACTTAATGCGAAGGTTAAATATTAGATTCCCACCCTTTTTTAGCCCGCAGCCCCAACCTCTTGCGCTCCGCCCATGTATGTCTCCATGTGGCGCATTGCAAAATCCCACAATCAACTTTGTTCGAGTCCTCACGGCATAGACAACCTACTCAATTTAGCATTTTTGACGGCCCATGACATCTGATCACAACCCCTCGAAGAAAGATATAATGAAAACACCCGCATCTAGAAACAAATACAAGTAAACACAGCATTAAATCAACAATAAACAACACATGGGTGTAAAGCAGTAAATACTTCATTAACTGTACAGTGGATTTGCACTATATATATAGTAAAAAAAACCAAGTGAACAGTAGACATTGAGTAAAAATATATATCGTGTATACATTAAATTGCATTAAATACACAGTAATACTACAATATGCGTACAGTGAATTTGCAATGGAAACCATACAGCCCGTAAAAAGTTGAAAAATCTCCAATGATATGTACTAATAAAAAAAAAAATCTTCCAAGTTTCAAAAATATTTTTTGCAATTATTTCATTGAACTTAACAGAAATAATGTGTTGTGTATACATTGAAATTGCACTAACAATACAGTAAATAATGCATTTTGCATGGACTTACCAAAATATGTGGAACTTTATACATTAATTTTGCATAGTTGATAAAAGCTACTAAGAAAATCTACTAACCAAATCCTCGGGGGTTTTCTCGTATTTATCGCAAGATGTACCGCCAACAGCCGAGTTGTCTAAAATGTGATAGTTTCTCCTCTTTATATCAAACACGATGACAAATAAGTGCTCACTCTTACATATAGGGAAGAAAAACTGCACAAAAAAAATACCAATGAATAAATCAACCACAAAAATGATGCTAGTGCACGTACAATTAAACTAACCAACTCAATTTTTGTAGTTTTGCGGTGGTCTCAACACCCACTTCAAAGATCAAAGCTTGTAGAGAAGATTGCCAACGCTTGACTTATCATCAAGCCTATACTTGGGGACCACGATACTATACGCCTACAAAAACCGCCAAAAATATTTATTAAACCCCAAATACAACAATGAATCTTACAAATGAATAAAATAATATCTTACGATTGAGTAGGCCGTAGCAAACAATCTTGTGGGTGCACTTTCGCTTCTCAAACTCTCGCGCATTTAAAATCATCGACCACACGGAAACCACATCTACGATACATACTCTCCATGCCTTAGTGACTCCATCTCTCTCCTCCATAGCGATCTATCACCAACTTTGTATACCAACTCCTCCCCCAACACAAGTCATAAAATATACATGAGTTTATTGTTAAGAATGAATGTCACCAAATGTAAAACTTAGGAAAAAAATGAAAAAGTTAATTTACACAAATGCCGCTCCTGTTTTCTCAAACATCCATTTAGCCACCATTTGTTGCATTTCATCAGGATCCAAACTCGGATCTATCTCATGTGAACTAGTATACAAACCAGCGACCGGAGCGCCCACAACAGAACTTTTCTTCAGCTTCTTTTGGATTTTCGATGCGGCCTTACCAACCTCCTTCCCAACATTTACATCGGTACGCTTCATTCCCATGTATGTTTCCTCTTTAGCATGCCCACCGGCATCATTCCTATCTTGATCATCCTTTAAATTAAAAAAAAAGATATTATAATATGGAAATCATAAGCATACAGTAAAAAAAAACAACTACACAGTAAAAAATAAACATTAATACATTATACTAGTACAAACTAAAACATTAGTACATTAAAACCAAAAGAAAACATTAGTACAAACTAAAACATTAGTACATTAATAATAAAATAACACAAACTCACAGAGGGCTTATCGCCTGGTATCGTCTCTTGTTCCAACGGTGCCTCTGAAAAAATATTCGAATATTGTCTTGATGTTTCCATTACGGAATCCCACCCTTCCATAACACCAACTTGTGTTAACCCAATACTGAAGCTTGGACCGTCAAACGTCTTCGTAAATTCGTTCCTCCTCAACACAACACTTTCTATTTTCTCCAGTATAGCAATGTTCTCAGGATTATTCCAGAAAGCTTCGTTCTGCTGCGTCGCACTACCGTCACCAACGTCATCCGTGACGTTGCACATCCCCCTTGCCACTAAAAAAATCAAGTTCCTGGGCGGCGTCCCTCATCCTCCCAAAAATCAATCGGAAGACACATCATCCGGTGCATTCGTGAATATGGAAATAATATCCACGACATCCGCGTGGGCAATACAAGACAACTTGGGACGCCAACCGTGATGTCAATCAAAAAAAACCAAAAGAAAAAATTACATGTAAGATTACAATTAGTTTACATATCACTTCATAAACGTAAACAATTGCAAGAAACATGAATTCAATTAAAACAATTTATTGAGAATACAGTGAACCTGCTCTAAAAACACATGTAAATTAGTATCAGTAAATATTTATTAACTAGGTATGTAATTAGTATGCTGTAAATATTTATTATCTAATTAGAACTATCACACACTAAGTAGCACACTAAACAATAATTAATTATACAGTGAACCAACTCTAAATACACATGATTTTGTGATATCGAAAACAAGAACTCGCTAAAAAATACACAGTAAATTTGTAATAAGCCCCGGTGGTGTTTTGATATTTTTCCTTAAACGAAAATGTAGATAACAATGACTACGCAAAGTATCACACTAACTAGCACAACCAACTAACAAGAAATTTAGTAACATGCACAATACATGAAGAATTCAAACCTCATCCCTAATGTAAACATAATTTTACAAAATAACATAAATAAACAAAACTAGACCAATACACGAACACCGCCATCAAGCATATTGGAACCTTGGATATTGTCATGTTTCTCGGTAGGAGCATCCATCATGGCATCATTACAACCGAATCGCTCTCACCATCATAAGGGCCATCAACAAAACCAAATCCATATCCCCCATTGTTTAACTCAAACGAATTGCGCTCCTTTATTTTATCGGTGCTCCAACCCAAAAAACTTGGAATTCCTCTTGGCATGTCCCGAGCGCCAACCACGACTCTGTCCATGTAAAGCACCTTCAAAAAGAACGGGATATTAAAAAAATTAAAATTATAAAACTAACACACTCAACACAATAGCCAAAAAAAAAAAATTACCGTGAGAAACAACAAAGGACCGTTGAACTCAGTCTTCTTAATCGATGACCCCCAATTTATCCTCTTCTCAATGAGCGTTTTCAACGTGTAATGACACGATTAAACTTCCTAATGTTACTAACGTCCTCCAAACAATTCAAAATCAATGGATTAATATACCCCCCCGCATAGCTCCAATAATAATTTGATCAACTAAAACGGTAAAATATCTCTTAAACCATACCCCTCCATCCACGCAACCCGCCATTTTACCACGGACTTGATGGGTGTCATTCTGTAGTGTTCTCTGCCAAATAAAGATGGCCATTCTTCATACAATTGAGAACTCTCGGCGCTTGACTTCTTATCAATTGCCAAAGGACCGTTAGGGAACCCCAACACCCTATGAACGTCCTTCCAGTCAATATGAAGATACTTCCCATTTGCCAACACCAGTTCACTACTCATGGGATTGAAATTTTGATACCCAATAGATTAGATTTTAAACTCAGAAATTCTCAACATAAATAAGCTCTCAAACCCCATCTCGACAACAAAGACATGTTTTTGTTCATCCGTAAAGGAGGCCATAGCTTCAACCAAAACCTTGGGCGAGGTCCTAGTAGTCAAAATGGGGAACATATCCTTAACACTCTTCTTCACAACCCGACTGCCCCTTTTCCTTTTCTTTGGTTGAGCATTAGCTTCCCCAGCCCCACTACTAGTACCACCAATATTAACTTGCAAATTTTGTTGTCCTCTCGCCATACTCACAAATTAGCACCTACAATTAAGAAGACAAAAGAAATAATCATTATTCCACTTCAACATAAATGCAAGGACAATCTATGCATTAAAGTGTTCTACAACAGCAAAAATGCACTACACTAAAACAATGCACTGCACCAAAAACAGTATAATTGTATAAATAAAACACTAAAATGTACTTAATATTACAATATAATATCTCATATTTCTGATCATATTTATAAATTTGCACAAAGTGCAGATACACAAGACACACATCTTTGCAAAAATGTATTACTTATACATTAAAAATGTATTAATTAACCACTAAAAAATAACTAAGAATATAGCAGATTATCATTTACAAAAACTGCCCATAAGGTTCAATAGACTAACAAAGAAGCACGATGAACAAAACCTGAGATAAAAAAACCCTAGAAATTGAAATACAATCCCAACAACTAAGCCAAAAACAACATAATTGTATAAAAAAACACTAAAATGTACTTAAACTTACACTAAAATGTATTAATTGCATTTATGGGCATGCTTCTAACTAGATAATTTATCATAACACAGATTCTGACACCCCTTCACAAACAAACAGACATTTCTAATGAATCATTAAAGCTATAAACTATAAAAACTTGAACATAAATGCACAAAATCATCCAGAGCTACAAATTGCCTAAATGCACATAAAACAATTGAACGTGTATGAATTACACCACAAGAACATACTGTAAACATTCAAGTAAAAGAATAACAAAAAAAAAATTACTCATCCCAAACAGACATTATGGCATAGCAATAGTTCACAAAAACCCTATAAATTGAAAACACAGTCCCAAAAATGAAAATACTAGAATTTAAACCAAAAATTCTTTTCAAAATTAGCATTTTCACAATTTCCCCCAAAAAAACAAAAAAATAGAACCCTAGAAACTACACACACTGATTTTAACAACATTTTCAACAATTAGGTAAAAATTACAAATACAATATATTAAACATTAAGTACCAAACTTAACCGGTCGAAAGGAGGAGAATGGCCGAGGGGGTGGTGCGTCGTCAGGTTGAAAAGAGTGGGACTTTTCTCCACTTCGGATGGTCGCGGTTGAGTTGGCCCGTTGAGAGAGAGACGGCAAACCGCATGGATGCTCGAGGCCGCTTGGTCGCTTGGAGTGATTGAGGCGGACGGTTGTAGCGATTTACGACGGAAAAAAAGTGGAGTGAGGGCGGACGGGAGTTGTTGACGGTGATTGAGAAAAAACGGGAGTGTTTGAAAGGGTTTGAAAGTGAGAGAAAATGTGAGTTTGAAAGGAACGGGAGTGTTTGAGAAAATCTGAAGAGACGAGTAAATCAGAGAGAGAACACACATAGATACGATGTTTGAAATTCCCCAAAAATAGCGCGAATTATTAAAGGAAGAAATCAATTACCTTTTACAAAATTACTAAACGCCCCTTGCTTAATATTTCGAAAATTACCACTTTGACCTTTTTTTAATTGAATCAGTTAAAATCCATCCTAAAAAAAAAGGGAATGATCTTAGCCATCCAAGATATCAATCCAATGGTTGGGATAAATCCCCACCGTCTCATATAAGGGGGGTTGTCCCATTTGAACCAAATCCAATAAGTATATCTGTGAAATGTTGCGAGATAACACATAAAAGTTCACACTTTTATTTATTTTTTTGAGGAAATTACACCAAACTCCCTAAATTCTATGTACTATTCATATAATTTTTTTTTGTTATATTTTTTTGCATTTTACCTTATTTAGACAATTTTACCCATAAATTTTATTTTTCTTAAAATAATAAAAATAGTTCACTACGATCATATCCAACCCATCATGCTTCCATATAAAAAATTAATAATCTCTTAAACTCATACATTGTTTGACTGAAATGTAATTGAGTATTTCTGGTCAGTGACGAATATTTTCATCGCTAATTGACTAAATTTATATTGTTTCTTTTCGTTTTTTAATTAGTTAGAGATGAATACTTAAGATTGTTTGCTAATGCCCAAAGTCAGCGACGATTTTTTCCTGTAATTTTTTGTTTTTTTGTTGTGTTGGTACAAACCATTGTGATACCTGTTAAGGTTGAGTATAAGGAGTAGTCGTAAAACTGTACGTGTGAAAAGCTGCCCAAAAATTGACTAAACCTACCTACATTTCATTGAATTTAAGAAAATATTAATTGTATATACGATAACATGGTAAGTTTGATGACTATAATGAACTATTTTTATTATTTTAAGAAAATAAAATTTTAAGGGAAAAATTGTCCATATAGGGTAATGTGTAAAAAATTACATAGTTCATATGATAAATATAACAATAAATAGTTTATACGGTAAAATATAAAAACGCTAATAGTACAGAAGGTTTATTGTAATTTCCTCTATTTTTTTTAAAGAAAACATTACAAGATTTTTGTTTCCTTGTTTGTATTAAATTACTTGATTGTCACATACTTCCATGACCAATTGCAGAAGTGCTATATGCCGAATTGCCTATATCCATAAGATTTCTTAAAAGTCAAAAATCACAGAGATTAACAAATGAACTCTGATATTATCTCATTTTCAATGTGTTTTTTTTTTCTTCTTCTGGGTATTTATTGAGGGCAAAAAATCAAACACTCAAATGCAAGTTAATCAGTGATTCAAGAACTTGGGTTTTTTGACATTATATTGTGGTTTTAAAATTTAGTTGACAAAATATGGTGAAATTTTAATACATTATTAAATTAAGTGTAGACGCATTAGTGTCATGCGCTTACTGCCATCTCTATCCAACTGATAGACAAAGCACATCAGATGTATGCGCTTAATGTAATTTTTTTTTTTAAAAAAAATGAAATGAAGCGCAGACTATGTATGCGCTTAGGCCTGAAAAGCCTGCATAAATGTCAGGCGCATACCACAGCTGCGCTTTGACCGAAATAATTGAACAATTATTGAACCCCAACCAACCCCCTTCCTCTCCTCTTCAAAATTCAGGCTGTGAGCATGCATGCATTATGCATAGCAAATTTTCCAGCAAAGTTAGAGCAGATTTCCAGCAAAATTCCACATCCAATTTTCCGGCGATAGATTGGCGGGCAGTTGATGCATTTTTCTGGCGCGGAAGCTCGGCAAAATTTGGTCATGTTCCATGATGTACATGTTGATTTTACAATATCAATCATGTAATGGGACATGACTAGAGCAACTATCTTACCTCATCACCGTCTCATCGTATTTTCATGCAAGTGGAAAGTCCTATGATGATGATGGTTTTGGAATTTCATCTCATTTCTCCTTCGTATGAAGGTTGCGTCAGGAAGGGCATCCGGCGTAAAACTTTGCCACTTTGCTTTTTGTGTGAATTTTTAGTGTTAACTAATTTTAGACAATTAATTGACACTATAAACTTCACACCACCGATCCCACATAGTGGGATAAGGTGCAGTTGATGATGATGATGATGATGGAAGTTCGGCAAAATTCTCAGACGAGGCAGTCATATATTCCGGATAGCTGCGAATTTTCCGACATTAGTTTTCCGGCGAGGTAGCGACATTAATTTCCCATCGAAGAAGCGACAATATTTTTCCGGCAAAACATCAATATTAATTTTCCGGACAACGAGCAGCGGCTTTCTCCGGTGAAGCAACGGACATAAATTTTCCGGTGAAGAAGCGGCGATATTTTTCCGGCGACGCAGAGGTATTATTTCCGGCAAGGCAGCGCAGCGGCATTATTTAAGGTTAGTGAGGTAGCAGACATTATGAAATCTTTTTATATTCTAATTTTTCAACCAATTTTTAATTTTTCTACCAATTTTGGAACTTTTCAAATTAATTATTCAAAAAATAACAGATTCTCAATTCAATATGTATGTTTGGTTTCACTGTAGCAAGAACTGATTTGATATAATATCATTGACAATGAAAAACAAAAAAAATATATGTGCTTGTTTTGCTTGATTATGTTGCAATGTAATCCAAAAGTATTATTTAACACTATATTTATAATTTATAGGCGATGTCAAGTTCAAACATGATAAATATAATTATGTACTTCGGAGGATAAATTGTGCAAAATGGTATTGAAGTGATATATGATCGTAATGCAATTGGTTGTAGGAGAATATCTCGTAGGACAAATCTATCTAATTTGCATAATATATTATTCGCAATGATTGGCCTTGCTGAAAACCAATACATTTTGAGAGCTTCAGCCAAATATTGCAATAACAATATGTGTGGGATTGTTTCTATAACGAATGATCAAGATTTATAGTGCTTCCTAGATCCAGAGGTAGGGAATCAGTACGTTGATCTGTTTGTAGAATCAGAATCAATAATGTCTAATGTAGATCTCAATAATTCAGTGGACACTTCCATATATGATAAATATGTGGATTATCTTAGAAATGGAACTATGGTGATGATCCGCTTGAGAGTCACAGAAGGTTTATCAACTCTAAGTACACAGGAGTTTTGCGCAGACATTGTTGGCTCTAGTCATGGTAATGCACATCAGAGTGTTTTAGTTGAGAATACAAATATTGTTGATAATTTAAGGTCGGACGAACCTCTTTTTTCTGAACCAGATGAAATTGAACATGACAATATTTCTGATAACGATGATGATAATATTGATTTGGGGGGTGGTCATGATAATCGTAATAACGCACAAAATACTCGGCCATCGATGGTCAATCGCAACATGACGGGTAATTATGGCATGAGTTCTGGAATTCCTTTCTTTAACTCAAGCTACAGAAAGTCCATTTGACTATCATTAGGCGTCTAAGTCGCTCAATTTTATGACTTTGAGGAAGGTGTCCTAAAAAAAGGCATGATATTTAAAGACAAAAAACATTTGCAAAGTGCAGTCAAAGATTACTCTGTTCGATGGGTTAAATGGGAATTCAAAGTTGTTGAAAGCACACCAACTCTTTGGAAAGTTGTATGCAAACACAATCCCGTGTCGTCTGTATTGTCCAGTTTATCTTCTCAGCAGTGCAATTGGTGGTTGAGAGCTACTTTTAGCCAAAATTTATCTATGTGGAAAATCACCAAATACGGGGGTTCTCATTCTTGCTTGATGAATGCTGTATCTAAAGATCATGGCAATCTGGACAAAAAGATAGAGGTGAGTCGACTTCACCATCTGAAGCAGATCAACATGATGATGATTATCAAGATCATGATCGGAGGAGGAGCACATGAGTGAGATATCCACCCAGATGTGGCACCGGAGGACATCAAATTTAGGATTATGTTGTTAATGTAGTTTATTTATATGTTAAACTAATATATTTTAAATTAATCGTAGATTAAATAAATTATAATTAAGTTTAAATTGCTATTATATGTCGTTTTATTTTTTTCGGGATGTGAAGAGGAAAATCGGTAAAACTTGAAAAAAAAAACTGAAAAACACATAAAGCACATACCCACATTGCGCTTCATTTAGACGAATTAAAAAAAAATTGTGGCTTTTCTAAAGGCACATTAGGAAAATGGGCCTTTTCCAAAAGGCACATTAGGTGGATGCCCCTACACTTAATTTAACAATGTGTTAAAATTTCACCATATTTTGTCAACTAAATTTTAAAACCACAATATAATGTCAAAAAACCCCAAGAACTTGATAGTTAATATGGACTAAGTTGACAATAACTCTCTATATATTATCAAGTTTGAAAAAAGGCCGGACAATCGGTAGCCATTTCAGAGCATTTCAGAGCATCTGCTACAGGCTGAGCAAAACTTTCCCGAAATATGATTAAAGCATTCTGAACATCTCTCTGAGAATCTGAAAATGAGCTTGAATTGGTGAAAAGATAAATCAAAGACATACAACGCATTATAAAAAAGAAACATACAAAGCCTTATAAAAAAGAAGCATACGAAAGCATTATAGCGTTTCTTCAAAGAGATATATCGGCACCATGAATTTCTTCAAAGTTTTGTTGCCTGGTTTCGAATCCAAATTGGTATGTGTTCTTTGTGTGTGACATGAAATGGGATTTTTTTATTTTTGATTATTTTTCAAATAAAATTTGGTTATTCGTGGATGTATGTATTATGAGTAAGTATTTTTTCTTGTTTTTGGTCTCAAATTGGTTGCACATTTTACTGATTCAATGGAGTGGATAGATGCTTGGAAACAAGGAAAGGGAAAATCTCTTCATTGAAAACAACATCTCTAGAGAATATGACTTTTCCATTAGGGAGGAGTATTTTGTATCCCTTAAACTGATTGCTGTGTATCCAAGAAACACACTAGATTGAGATCTAGGTTCCAATTTATTCTTGTTTCCAAGATGCTTAAGGTAGGAGGTTTTACCATAAAGAATCTCAAAGGGGCTCTTGAACCCAATGGTTTTATTTGGGATTCCGTTGATAAGATAGACTGAGGTAGCAAAACAGTCATCCCAATATTTCTCAGTGTGTATAAGCTGTAATAGTTCTGTGGTTTCATGATCAGATTTATGAAACGGCAATTTGTGTGACTTAGATACAGCACAATCAGAACAGAAAAACACCATCTTTATTAATATAGGAAACATTACATGTATCAAAAGCCTTTCTAGTTACATCAAGAGAGGGATGTCCGAACCTTTTAAGCCAAAATTCTAAGGTTTTAACAGTTTGAGTAACATAAGAAAAAGGCTTAGAGGTGTTTTTATTCTGAGACGCAGCAAGAGAACCATTTCGACTTCCAGTTTCCTTAGAACAGACTTTGAGAGCTTGAGGTGTTTTGAGCTTGAATTGATATAGGCCATTCCTAAGATTGCCCCTGAGAACAAACTGTGCAACACTTAACAGGTTTTTATTTATCTTGGGCACTTATTTAAAAACAGGACTTTCCTCTTAACTCTGTTTTGTTGGTCACTTATTTAGTGGCTCCCAATTGTGGGGGTCTCAAGCTATTTTATGATGTTTCTGTTTTATGTTTATTGTTGAGTTGGACCTCATGATGTTTACTTATGTTGCAGTGATTCCTTAAATTGAACTGGTTTTAATGTTATCAGAGTTACTTTCTTGTCTTTTTTTTTGGATGGGGGATAATTACAAAAGTACACGAGGTTTGTGGTCTAATTATAAAAAAAACCTAGATATTTTTGGAAATTATAAAACCCCCCTTGAGTTTGATTCCGTTTTACAATTTTACAGTTGCCCATGACATTTTTAGAAATATTACAGTTGACAAAATCAAATATCAAGTTTTCTTTTTTTTTTTTTTTTGTAATTTTAAAAAAAAAAAGAATTTGGATTTTTTGTAATTAGCCCTAACCTCAAGGTGGTTTTTGCAATTATCCCCTTTTTCCCTCAGTCTTTCTGAATTTTATAATGTGCCAATGTTTCACAGTTGTTCCCACAAGATTATTGTGCCGACAGAAATGGAGACTTTCCAAGAAAAGCAATGTTGACGACTCAGCTAGGAACCTGGAAAATCGACGTCGGAAAATGCAGAGAAATGTTATATTTCCGGGGGAAAAACTGGGAAAGTTTTATCCATGCCCATGAGCTAAGCGTGGGCGATTTCATAGTGTTTGAACATCAGGGCAATATGAATTTCAATGCCTTAGTGTTCGGCCCATCAGCTTGCAAGAAAGAGTTTCCAGGGAAAATGAACATAAAATGTGTGTTTAATATATTAGTTCCAGTAAATTTTTGAGTAATTGTTTTTTTTACCATATGGTGTCCTAATCCTAGTTTGTTTTGTACAATCCAGATGAAAAAGCAGTTGAAGAACATGGAGTTAGTTCATCTCGCCTCTGTCGGATCCCACCTTTCAGAAAAATTATATGCGCCGGTAGCACTAGTACCAACCTTTCTCGTCTTTCTCGCATGGTATACTTCTCTTTAATTGCTAATTTCCACCATATTTATTTTTGAGAGAATTTTCAAAATATACTTTAAAAGTAACAAAAAACTCTTTCTTTCTACACTTATCTAATTACAGTCCATAACTTAACCACACTTTAACTTGGTCCACTATTATATTGTGTGTTGGTTTTCTATGTTAGGTTCATCTACTTGAGTTCATAACACTACAACATAAATGACATTAGGTAACACTCAAGAAATATTACCTAATGGCCATAAAATGTTACTATAGACAATAGGTAGACTTTTGTGTGCGCAAGACTTGCCCGTGCTTACCTATAGTCTAAGGTATCACTTTTATTATCTTTTAGTAACACTTTTTCTAAGTGTTACATTAAGTTTTCTATTGGTAACACTTTGAAGCAATATTTCTAAAGTGTTACATATGAATCTTATGTAACACTTTTTATATTTGTAACACTTTTAAAAAAAATAATTCTAAAGTGTTACATATGAATCTTATGTAACACTTTTTTTTGTAAAGACTTGTAGAAATACTATTTTTGCCACCAAGTAGATTCGAACCCACAACCTGTTATGTATGGAAGTGACAATTTGCCACTAAGCTAAGTTGATTCTTATTATAACTTTTGCTTTGTTTGATATATACACATACACACACACACATATATATATATTATATGTATATATAATATATTTTATGTAATAAAGATTATATTTTATAATATATGTATAAAATTATATTATACATCGTATATATCAAATTTTATATTGTATAGTATATAGTTTGAAAATTATATTATATTATATATTAAAGAACACAACAAATAAAAAACATCAAAAATATATAAAATAAATTTATCGACTGATAAATATTCAATTGGTAAAAATAAAAAAATATATAAAAATATAAAATTAATTTACCAACAAATAAAACATTTCTAACAGTAAAACAAAAAAATAAAGAAAATAACGAAAAAATAATTTACCGACGGAAAAAATTCCTAAGTAATTACCGACAACATCAATTTTCATTGGTAATTGTTTTTTAAAAAGGTAAAGAAAATATAAAAAAAAGGTTAACGATGAAATTGGTCTCCGTTAGTAAAATTTAAAAAATTATTAATAATAATAATAAAATATATACATGCGCATTTTTCGTCGGTATTAAGACGGAATTAATTGCCTTCGTAAAAAATAAAAAAATAAAAGCAAAACTGAAATACTTTGTAAAAAGAAAATAAAAATTCAGTTAAAAAACATAGTACATGATGTCTACAATTTTTAGGTTTGGTGACATCAATTAATTAAATAAATCTTTGACATGATTTAGTGATAGTTATATAATTTTGTATTACTAAAATATAGCTTAAAAAGTGTTACAACCAATAAAATATAGTGTTGCCAAGAGTGCTTCTTAAATAAAGTGATACATATTTGTGTTACAAAAGAAAAAACAAAAACAAAGTGATACTTAAAAAGTGTTACTTATATAAAAGTGTTACATATAAGCGTTACATATTGATAAAAGTGTTACCTATTTGCGTTACAAAAGAAATAAAAAAAAAAGTGATACTTAAAAGTGTTACTTATATAAAAGTGTTACATATTGATAAAGTGTTACATAAATATTTTAATGTAAAAAGTGTTACAAACATGTGTTACACATGTACCTTATGTAAAAAGTGCTACAAATTTTGTGTTACCTAATGTCATTTATGTTGTAGTGTAAATTAAAATTGGGAAAGGTTGTAGTTAATTCTTTTCCAAGATGTAACGCATTTGTCATTTCTGAATTTCATTTTAATTAGTTATAGTAGTTGCATTAATCTGCCAAGAAACTATGTGGTTTGGGTCCTGTTTTTCATTGCATTTGCCAGTGTTATGTTGACTTATATATGCTAAACTGAGTGAAGGTGGTTTTTCAGCCATTTGATCAAAATTGTATTTGCACAAAAATAATCAGAGGAAAGAGATGTGAGTGATGGTTTTAATTATTTGAATTTCCCCCATCCAATCTACTATCAGGCATATATATAAGAAATAAGAAATCATTCGTTAGAGGCAAAAAAAAAACTTTTAACGTTGGAAGGGAATTGGACAGATAAATTAGTGGCTGAAAGATGCAGATGAATATTGGAACCTACGTAAGGAGAGGAGGAATGTAAGAGCTCTATTGCAACAAATCTTGAGTCTGTTAACCATGGTTGAAACACCAATGAAAAAGTCCCACTGAAGGGCAAATGTTGCATAATACCTTAAAAAATTGAGACAATATGGACCATTCATATACAACTTTAATTTCTCGGTACTATTGGTGTTTTGTAGTGTTAGTGTGTCATTATGTGTTGTTAGACTTTTCTTGATGCTAGTTTATACCGTGAAGTCATATAGTTTAAAATATCGAGAAGTCATATTGATTTTTATGTCGGGGAAGTCATACTTGATTAATATATCATCAAGTCATACAAATTGTTATACCATGAACGGATTAATATACTAGGAAGTCATACTACTTAGTATATCGGAAAGTCGTACTAATTGTTAGGCAAAATTATTTTTTTAGTCCTCTTAGTGGACTACTTCGGAGATTTAGTCATCACTTTCAATTTTGACATTTAGTTCTTTAAGTGAGTTTTTTCCAGTTTTTAAATCATGCGACCTATTATAGCAGGTAAAAGCCACATGTTGGACTTATGTGGACCAAAATCATAATGAAAATATTGAAATACTCAGGGATGGCAATGGGGCGCAACGGGGGTGAGTCGGCCAGGACCTAGACCCACCCCGTGCCTAGAACGGAGCGGGGCGGGCTGACCCGCCACGAGTCGACCAATTCTGCCCCGTTTTAAATTAAATCAAATTAAAAAAATAAAAATAATGGAAAATATATATATTTATAAAATATTATTTACAAAATTTATTCTTATCAATTTATAAATATTAAATATAATATAAGATAAAAATTATATTATAATATATATTATATATGCAAAATATATATTAAAATATATTTTAAAACTAAAAATTCTAGGCGGGGCGGAAGTGATACCCCGACCGCCCCGCCCCGGGTAACGGGGCGGGCCAACGCGGGTACCCGCGTGTCGGGTCGAAATTACCATCCCTAGAAACACTTAGTTAGTACCAAAATCGCACAAAATCAGAACATATAAGACCAAAAAGGCACAAATTAGAACTTATGGGATTTAGATTGCACATAATAAAAATTTAGCGGGATCAATATTGCTACCTAAAATATTTATAGGACCAAAATTGCTACCTAAAATATTTATAGGTCCAATGCTAGCCCCTATAGTTACAGGACCAATTTTGCATATTAATTTTTTCTTTTTTGATAGGAGATGATTGTCATTATTTTACGTGTGAAAATAGTTTTCTCGGTCTTGTAACTTGGACTACTTAGAGATTTAATCCTCTAATTAGTCACTTTTAATTGTTGGTTCAATATCTTTTAAAAGTTTAAACATTTATTCCATTTCAGGCTGGATTTGTGTAATTTACCGTAATTGCTAACTAGGATAAATGGGTGCTAATATGTCTAAGAATTTTAGGGATTTTGGCGACTCGTCGTAAAAATTGACACGTCAAATCACCAAAACTTGGCGCACAAAATTGGGGAATTTAATGTTTCGGTGGCATTTTTTGCGCCAAATCACGTAATTCTCGATTTTATTTGACATATTTGCACTTGACCGGTTATACTTTGCAATTTATAATAAAACTATACAATTTCGATCGAAATATGACTATATGTCCAAATCTTTAAAAAAAAATATTGGACTGAAATTTAAAGATGACTATTTAAATTACTAAATCTCAAAATAGTCCAAGTTACATTACCAAAACAATTATTTTCCCTATTTCACATGATGAAACACTATAAACAATAGAAAATCCAGATATTAAATTTTTTTCCCCATCGAATGAATCTTGTTCGAAAATGATATATTTTGAAAATTTCAGTACATCCCAGTGGAGATTTTTAGGCCAAATGATCTCCATGAGAAAAAAGGTGCAATTCTGAGGATTGAGGGCTCCAGCGGGAAAGAATGGCCTGTGATGCTCACACATTATAAAGATGGTCACAGCCATGGGCGAAATTATGAGCGTCTGGCGTTGACCAAAGGTTGGCTTGAATTTTGTTCATCAAACAAAATCAAGGAAGGAGATGAGTGCACATTTCAAATCATTGACACAAATTCTGGAGATTTTGGTGATGTAATCATAATCAATGTAACAGTCTCTCCAAAGTAACTTTGGAAGAAAGTGAAAATTAATATTTAATTAGACTTTATTTTGAGGAATTAGTATGATATGTTATTATGGGTGGAGATAAATTGTAGTGGTTAATCCTATTAAATTAAGAATGGAAATCTCCAATTATATTAGTCTGGACTATATAATATCTCTTCTCATCTATGGGATGATTGTTGTATCTATTTCTGAAAGTAATGACAGATTTTTTTGAACTTTTTTAACTTATATTTTTCTTCTCATCCATGAGAGTTTCTTTTTATCTTCGGAGATATATCCATTTTAACTTTTATTTTCCAATTTTAACTTGTATTTTATCGGAGATCCATTACGCCTCTAGGAAGCCGGTTTAAAATAATAAACTCGTTACCCACTTGGTCTGGTTCCAACCCGCCTGGCACGAAATCAGCCTCATTGCCATTTAATTTGCGTGTGTGTTCAATAGTTTGGAACCATTGGTTCCAAAAACTGTGGAAAGTGGAACCGAAACCCAACCACCAAGGCAATTTCGATTCTGATTGAACCGGTTCACATGATTTTCTTTTTTTATTTTTAATATTTTAATGAATTGAATAAGAGGGGATAAAAGAAATCGGGTTGAGCTTAATTCTAATATTTAGAACCTCCTCGACTCGCCATTTATCTTCTAAAGTATGAAACTAAAATAGAATTATAGAAGCTAAATAAATAACCAACATATATTGGAATTTGAAACTTGACACAATGTAATTATAAGCTAATTGAGATTTGAGATTTTTGTGTAGGAAAGATTAGTGAGACCAGAGATCTGAAGAAGAGTGTTGGTGTAAGGAAAAATGGTCAGGGTCTTTATGGGAGAGGGAGAAAATATGGAAAAAAAGGACAAAATCTATAGATTTGAAACCAAAACCGGTCGGTTTCAAAATAGGGGAACTATAAATGAACCGTGTCAAATGGTTTCCCTTTACTGTTTTAACCAAAACCATGGTCAACGATTAACTGAATTATTGACTGTTAATATTATTGGCCCATTTGTGTTGTCCATTTATTAATGATCTAAGGCCCACAAGTGCAGCCCATTTATGCAACAGGCCCAATGTGTGACCCAGTCCTTTGTCTTTCGGGTTGCTGGTTCGGATTGCGGGATCCGAATATTATGTCCGCGGATCCTATCTTCTGATCTTGTCCGTCCGATCGTGCTTCCTCATCCCAGCCCTCGGTTAACCCTTTAAAAGGTGCCCTAACCCAAACCCTAATTTATTATCTGATCTTCTACTTCTCTCTCTACTCTCTCGAACTCTCCATTGCTCTGGGTTTTTTCTCTCTCTCTAGAAATCTCACCCTCTCGTGATATTTCTGTGTGATTCGTGGGTGTTTCCGAGAGATCCGAGTGTTCTCTTGTTAGTTCACCTACTGTGGACAAACTCGTTGTTTTCTTCGTGAGATAGGGTTTGTGGGTTGAGGTACTTTTCTAGGTTTTTAGGGGTTGTTCGATTGGAAGATCTTTGTTGGGTTTTTCGAGGGCTTTATGTGGCGTGGCCTTTGTGGGTCTTTGTCTTGTGGCTCTCGGTTGATTATTTGGTGACTACAGGTGGTTTAGGGAATATCGGTCCGAGAGCCGAATAATTTCAATATTCGGTTTTGGGTTGTTACCTCTATATTCTTTGTGTTATATTTTTCTTGTATTTGTGTATTGAGTTGTATTTTAATTTCCTACAAGAGTCAGAGTATATTTGTATTAATAGGCGATCAGTCCAGTAATTTTGTGTTCGGTACTAAGTGTATCGATCTATTAGAGCAGATAGATACCTAAATGTGGTATCGAGCATCTATCCGCCTCGTGGTGGGTTGGTGCTTCGGGTTCTTTGAATCTTGGTGATTCTTGGCTCCCGGTGATCTCGTGATTGGTTTGATACCCAGGACTTGCTCCCGGTTGTAAGCTCATCTCTTCTCCCTTTCTCTCTCCTTTATTTTTCAGCCAAGAGTAGTTTTAGGGAAACCCAAGCATTAAGCCTCTTGACCATGTGCCACGAGCGCAGTGGAATCCCGAGGTGCGAGGGGATCCACCCTAGGGCCTTATTATTTTCTTGGACTCTGTGGTCCTTTTATCGCTTTCTTTTGGACTCGTGTGGTCCCTTGTTGTTCTCTCTGTTGGACTCGTGTGGTCTGTATTGGTGATGTTCATCTTATTGTTGCATTTTCTTGGACTCTGTGTGGTCCACCTACATCGCTTCGCCGATTACATTCGTCTTGTGATTTCTTGGTGTACTTCTTTGTGTACTGTGAATTACGTGTCTTATCGTGTGATATATATTCTTGTTTATATCTCGTGATAATGATCGGTGTTTGGCTATCACTTGGAACCCTTCAATGGAAAAATCGATTTTTCTATTTGGCAACAAAAGATGAAGGGCATTACGATTCAACAAAAATGTTTTAAAGTCTGTTGAACAAAAATATACCGATAAAGATCTTCTTTGAGATTAAAGTCGAACTTGATGAGTTTGCTTATTCATCCATTATCCTAAACTTTTCCGATTCTCGTGTTAAGAAAAGTTGGCAAGTTGTCGTCAAGTGCGAGGAATTGTGGAACAAGTTGGAAGAACTCTTTTTCTTGAAACCTCATTACCTTCCAAACTGTTCTTACTTGAAAAGTTTTTAGATTTAAACTTGACTTGACAAAGGATATGGATGAAAATCTTGATGTTTTTACAAAACTGATTCAAGATATAAAGTCGATCGGTGATAAAAACATTGATGATTATACCCCTATTGTGTTGCTAAATGCCATCCCCGATTCTTATGTGATGTGAAATCGCCATTAAATATGGTAGAGACTCTATTACCCTTGAATCGTGATTAATGGCCTTAAGAGTGAGGAATTAGATCCGAAAATATCAAAGGGAATGAACAGGGTCGGGGAAGGTTATGCATGTCGGGGTAGACCTTAACAGGGGAAAAATGGGAATAACAATAACAATAAATCGGGAAGAAAAGAAGCAAAAGCAGCGGTAGGTCTAATTCTAGACCTAGGAATAACAGAAATGCTATAATTGTGGTGAGCATGGTCATTACATCAAAGAGTGCAATAAGCCCGGGAATAACTTTAACAATAATCAAAACAATAACGAGAACAATAAAAACCAAACCAATGACTGTGAACTTGACTACTTCTAATGATCATATGGGTGATGTGTTTATGGTGCATGAGCCGACTCTGTGAATTTCGTGCCTTCAAATGCTTTCAGTGATTATGAATGGCTAATTGACTCTGTATGCACATTCCATATGACACCTTTTAAACATCTTTTAATACTTATGCTTGATGAAAAATGGATCTGTTTCCATGGCCAATGATAAAAAGTGTCAAGTGATTGGTATTGGTGTGTTTGTGTTTGAAATCTTGGTTATGTTTTGACACTCAATGGTGTAAGACATGTTCGATTTATCCAATAATTTGATATCATGTGCTATGCTTGAACATGATGGCTATGAGGAAGATGGGGGAAGGGTGTTATGAAACTCATGAGGGGTTCTATGATTATTGCAAAAGTCAGTAAAGAACATAAATCTTTATGTCTTACATGCTAAACATGATTCTTATGTGCCAAATTCTGTGAATGTTGTTGCTAATCCGTGTCAAATGATTTGACCGATTTGTGGCATAAAAGACTTGGTCACATTAGCTCTAAAGGTCTTGACATTCTTGAGAATAAGGTGGTTTTGGTAAAAACAAACTTGATGCTTTGTCTTTCTCGTGAATCATGTGTGTATGGTAAACATCAAAGAGTCAAGTTCCCCTCTCCAACTAATCCTAAACAATCGGCTAAATCTTGATTTGCTTGAATACTTGCATCCGATGTTTGGGGTCCCTCTTACGTGCCTACTCATGGAGAAATAGATATTTCATGTCCATAATTGATGATTATTCCAGGAAAGTTTGGGTGTTTTTAATGAAAAACAAATCGATATTTTTGATAAGTTTAAAACTTGGAAAACTCTTATTGAAAACCAAACTTGCAAAAGGATTAAAGTTTTGAGAACCGACAATGGCCGGAACTCTGTAATCAATTATTGGACAATACAATGTGATGAATTTGGTATAAAAGGCACAAGTCGTGCCTATTCACCTCGACAAAATGAAAATGGTGTTGAAAGGATGAATAGAACACTTTTAGAAAGAGTGAGGAGCATGCTTGCTACCTCTCGGACTTTCTAAAAGGTTTTGGAGAAAGTTTGTTGTAACAGCCTACCTATTTAATCAATAGGTCCCCCTCGGTCCCCTTGGAAGGAAATACCCCAAGAGGTGTGGACTGGGAAAGCTGTTGATTTTTCTAATTTGAAAATATTTGGGTGTTCTGCATTTGTACATCAAAAGAATGACAAATTAGATCCAAGGTCTATAAAATGTGTTTTTCTTGGCTACCCTGAAGGGGTTAAAGGCTATAGACTTTGGAATAGAGGAGAACCTGGTTTTAAAACTATAATTAGTAGGGATGTGTTATTCAATGAACTTGAATTCCCTTGCTTTGTGCATCCTTCTCCTCAAACTGTTTCTGAAAATGATAATACTCCAAATGAGGTGGAGCTATCTAATGTGTCTCCTAATATTCCTGCTCCGATTCTCATATCAATAATGCTTTGCCTGTCAATGTGAATGATAATGATGTGCATATTGAAGAAGATACTCAGCATGATAATGTGCATGACATGCATAATGAATTTCCTGATGTTAACACTGAAAATGAACCTGTTGCTGATAATCATGATGAATTGAATGATTATGTGTTAACTAGGATAGAACCCAGGAGGCATGTTAGAGTCCCAAACAAATTTGCTTTGATTTTCACATGACATCTTATGTGTTTTCTGTGTTTGAATCTATTGATGGGTTTGAGCCTAAAACCTTCTCTGAAGCTATGAACTCTGTTGAATCCACTAAATGGCTAAGTGCTATGCATGAAGAAATGACTTCTTTGCATGTTAATAACATTTGGATTCTTGTTCCTAAACCCCCTAACTGTTCTATAGTTGATTGTAAATGGCTTTACAAGATTAAACAAGAATCTGAAGGTGTTAGGTTTAAAGCTAGATTAGTTGCTAAAGGTTTTACTCAGAAGGAAGGGATTGATTACACAGAAATTTTTGCACCTGTTGTTAAATTTGTTACTGTGAGAATTATGCTTGCTCTTGTTGCTCAATTTGACTGGGAATTGAAACAATTGGATGTTAAAACTGCTTTCCTTCATGGTGACTTGGATGAACAAATTTTTATGAAACAACCTGGGGGTTTTGAGGACAAATCCAAACCTAACTATGTTTGTTTACTCCAAAAATCTCTGTATGGTCTAAAACAGTCTCCAAGACAATGGAATAAAAAGTTTGATCAATGTATGCTTGAGTTAAAGTTTTGTAGAAGCCAATTCGATCATTGCCTTTACTTTAAACTTGATCCTGAAACTCCTGTGTTCCTGCTTCTGTATGTTGATGATATGTTACTTGCTGGACCTTGCATTAAATCCATTGATCATGTTAGAAATTGTCTAAGTGCTAAATTTGATATGAAATACTTGGGAGATGCTAAGAAGATTTTGGGAATGAACATTGATAGGGACAGGTCTAAATCTGTCATTTATTTGCATCAGTCCTCTTATATAGAAAAGATTTTATAAAAATTTTCTATGTCAAATGCTAAATCTGTGAATGTGCCTCTTGCCTCTCATTTTTGTTAAAGGAGAGCAGTCCCCTAAGACTGAACCTGAAATAAGTGCTATGCAAAACATTCCTTATGCTAATGCTATTGGATCTGTGATGTACTTAATGGTGAGCACTAGGCCTGATATAGCCTATGTTGTTTCTTGTTTGAGTAGATACATGTCCAATCCTGGTATGGTGCATTGGAATGCTGTTAAATGGTTATTAAGATATC
Source organism: Rehmannia glutinosa (assembly GCA_016081115.2). Lineage (NCBI taxonomy): Eukaryota > Viridiplantae > Streptophyta > Magnoliopsida > Lamiales > Orobanchaceae > Rehmannia > Rehmannia glutinosa. The sequence goes on from CM071928.1 coordinate 70,811,992, forward strand.
TGAGGCATTCTTCTGATTATAGTTTGTGTTTTTCTAATGTGATGCTGGCATAATTTTGAAAGGATATGTTGATTCTAATTATGCTAATGATAAAGACAATAGAAAATCAACAACTTCTTATGTTTTTACACTTTGTGGCTCATGTATTAGTTGGAAATCCCAACTACAACATATTGTGGCCCTGTCTACAACAGAGTCAGAATATGTTGCTGTTACTGAGGCTTTAAAAGAAGCTTTGTGGCTTAAAGGTCTTGTTTCTGAAATTGGTTTTCTAAAACAAAAAGTTGTTGTCTTTTCTGACTCTCAATCTGGTATTCAACTTTGCAAAAACCCAGTTTTTCATGATAGAACCAAACACATTGATGATCGTTTTCATTTTATAATAGATATTGTTTCAAAAGGTTTGGTTAATCTTGAAAAAGTGGCATCTGAGTTTAATCCAGCTGATATGGGTACTAAGTGTCTACCCTTATCAAAGTTCAAAACTTGTTTGAAAATTCTAAATTTTGACACTGGTGATTGATTACCCGGTTAGTTGCCCTTATGTTGGGTTTAACAGTTACTGTGTGTTTCTGTTGAATCCAAAACTGTTGAATTAATATTTGCCGTGCTTATGTTAAATCAATGGGGAACTTGACTTCTTTGTGTGCTTGTTGAGGTCCTTGATAATTCTGATTAGCTTACTTAAGTGCTTCTGTAACTCAAGTCCTTTCTGGCTTTGTGCTTTGGAAGGCAAAAGGCGATGATGATGACCAGTATAATTCCCTTGTATGTCTTATGAATCATAATGAGCCAAAGGTGGAGATTGTTAATATTATTGGCCCATTTGTGTTGTCCATTTATTAATGATCTAAGGCCCACAAGTGCGCCCATTTATGCAAAGCCCAATGTGTGACCCGATCCTTTGTCTTTCGGTTCTTGGTTCGGATTGCGGGATCCGAATATTATGTCCGCGGATCCTATCTTCGATCTTGTCCGTCCGATCGTCTTCCTCATCCGGCCATGGTTAACCCTTTAAAAGGTGCCCTAACCCAAACCCTAATTTATTATCCGATCTTCTACTTCTCTCTCTACTCTCTCGAACTCTCCATTGCTCGGGTTTTCTCTCTCTCTAGAAATCTCACCCTCTCGTGATATTTTCGTGTGATTCGTGGGTGTTTACGAGAGATCCGAGTGTTCTCTTGTTAGTTCACCTACTCTGTGGACAAACTCATTGTTGTTTTCTTCGTGAGATAGGGTTTGTGGGTTGAGGGTACTTTTCAGGGTTTTCGGGGTTGTTCGATTTGGAAGATCTTTGTTGGGTTTTACGAGGGCTTTATGTGGCGTGGCCTTTGTGGAGTCTTTGTCTTGTGGCTCTGGTTGATTCTTTGGTGACTACGAGTGGTTTGGGAATATGGTCTGAGCCGAATAATTTCAATATTCGGTTTTGGGTTGTTACCCTCTATATTCTTTGTGTTATATTTTTCTTGTATTTCTGTATTAAGTTGTATTTTAATTTCCTACAAGAGTCTAGAGTATATTTGTATTAATAGGCGATCGAGTCTGTAATTTTGTGTTCGGTACTAAGTGTATCGATCTATTAGAGGCAGATAGATACCTAACATTGACCATAGCTATGTTCAGGTTTGAACTGAGCAGGGATGGCAATGGGGCGGGGCGAATTGTCATCCCTAGAACTGAGCCGGTGAACACCTCTACATCTATTATCTCATTCTGAATGGATTTTTCTGTCTTTATTTAGGGCATAAAATCAGGCGTTGAAATAAAAGTTGAATGCTAATTCAAGAATTTGATAGTGAATTTGTGGTAATGGATTAAGTTGGCAATTAAGCCTATTATATTATAAAGGTCAAATTAAAAAAGGTAACGCACAAGACCTTTGCTCTCCTCTCCACCAAATTGATTAAAGCACTTTCAGTTTTCAAACTCTTCAGAGCGTCTCTTTGGTGAATCTCAGATTGCTTCAATTACGTCTCTTAAATTTCAATCACTACACGTTTACGTTTTCGTGATGATAAGTTAATAAATCAATAAACATACAAACACAATGCTGCTTGTATAATTTATAAAATAGGGATAACTAAAAAAAAAATCCTAAGGTTTGGGTTAATTACGGTAAACCTAGAGATTTTTGGAAATGAAAGAAAATCCCTTCAGATTTGATTTTGTATTAAATTTAAGATGGTAACTGTAATATTTTTATAAAAATCAGGGGGTTTTAAAATGTTTTTGCCTATAAAAGGGTAAAATGTAAGATGGAATCAAACTCCAATTGAGTTTTTAAATTCTATGGGCTTATCTATAATTAGTCTGAACTTCGAAGTTCTTTTTCTCTTTTTTCATAAATATCCCTTTAAAATATAGTAAATACATCAAACACTCTCCATTCTATTCAACGGCTTATGAGTGTGTAATATTGTACATATATGTGTGTTTATCTATCGAACAAACAAAGTTGACACATGTCATCAACTCATTAATTTTGGATATTTGTCAACTTCTTATCCACTCAATTCTACATGGCGGCTTCACATTTATGTATGTGGCAATCCTATGTACAAATTTAAAAAATAACAAATTTAATCAAAATTCTAAAAGATAAAATACAATCCCAAAAATAAAGGAACCACTTACCATTAGTTTGAAAAAGTTGATGCTGATCAAATCTATCCAAAAATATTTTTATCGATAAATAATCTATTATTGTAGAATATATATTTTTGAATTTAAAAAATAACAAATTTAAAAGATAACAAATAATCCAAAAATATAAAGGATCTATATACAGTCGGTTTTTTTTTTTTAGCCATTCCCAACAAACCAAGATGTTTTTTGGCCATCTTTTTTAGTCATTTTGGGGTGTAAAAAACTCAATTTGCCCTTAAGCCAATTTAACTGCAACAAAACACACATCCTTGTGACTCGAATTCGAGTCACAATTTTTTTTTTCAATGACTCGAATTCGAGTCACTGTGACTCGAATTCAAGTCACAAAATTTATTTTTTTTAATTTTTTTCAGTGACTCGAATTCGAGTCACAGTTAATCGAATTCGAGTTACAACATCCAGCTCTATCACGTATTATAACCCATATATTTTTTTTTCCAAAAAACTTTGAATTCACATAACTTTTTCGTTTTAAATTTGTTTTGCATGTATAATATATCAAACTAATCCTCTTTTCGATATCTATAATTCAATACCCATATTGCATATTTAAAAATGAAAAAAATACAGGTTCGATTTCTTATAAAAATTATGCAAAAAAAGAGTAAGAAGATACATAAAGATAAGTGAAAGAGAGAGAAATAACCCAAATATCAAGCAAACATGTTAGAAGGATATGGATGTCATTTTACACCCCAAAATGGCTAAAAAAGATTGTCTACAAAACATGACTATTTTTAATCTTTACATTTTTTAAATGACTATTTTGTACCATTACCACATCTATATACATTATCTTTTAAATTTGTTATCTTATATATCCGTGATACTAAAATTTTATGTAACACACGGGTGTTATTTTAGTGTATGTATGTAATCTATAACAGAGGCAATACACGCATACAAACAGATCAATTCCTTCACTGTTCCTAAATGAGCGGAATGAATCAGACCACTATGAAGTTCTTTAAAGTTTTGCTGCCTGGTTTCGAATCCAAATTGGTATGTCATATTCTAATTTCCTTGTGTTATCAAAGTTTCTTGTTTTTTGTTTTCTCCCCTTTCTGAAAAAAAAAAAAAAAACTAGTAAAAGGCCTCCCAAAATGTTTCACAGTGGTTGCCAATAGCTTTTTGTGCAAAAGCAATTGGAAATTTTCCAGGAGAAGCACACGTGACGACCCGGCTAGGAACCTGGAAAATCGAAGTTGGAAAATCCAGGGGAAGGTTTTATTTCCAGGGGATAAACTGGGATGATTTTATCCAGGGCCATGAACTGAGCCCGGGAGATTTTATCGTGTTTGAACATCATCAGGGCAGCATGAATTTCAATGCCTTGGTGTTCGACAAATCTGCTTGCGAGAAAGAGTTTCCAGTAAATTGGAAAATGAACAGAAAAGGTCTGTTTATATTTTGCCATATTTTGTGTTTGTCTCTTTTACCATATTTAGTTTCCAGTGAATTATGATCGTAGTTTGTTTTGCTAAAACTCCAGATGAGAAAGAAGATGGACATGGAGTTAGTTCATCTGTCAACCGTCGGATTCCTCCTTTCAAAAAAATTATGTGTGCCTCTAGCAGTGGCGATTGCAGCGTTCCTCGTCTTTCTTGCATGGTATAGTGCTCTTTCAAAAAAATGAGGGGGGAAAGGGTAAATTAGATGTTTTAGGAGGGGAGTTGACGAGATTTGAACTTTGATCTGCTCGCCCGATAACTTGCCTTTTGATGACACGGCGGAATTCCATTTATCCTTCCGCTTTATTTTCTCTTTCAACCTAAAACTGCGAGTGCCACCAGTGGCAGTTGAACTGGTAGTACTCACACTCTAAGATCTCATAACTACCCTTGTTTTTTTTGTAATTAAGCTAAAACTCAGGGCTATTTTTCTAATTATCCGTAAAATAAATTGTGGTTTTTACATGTATCTAAATTTCAGTACTTTCCAGTGGAGATATGGAATCCAAATGATCTCCATAAGAAGAAAGGTGCAATTCTGAGGATTGAGGGCTGCAGTGGGAAAGAATGGCCTGTGAAGCTCACATTTTATAAAGGTTGTGCCAACCGCGGACAAAATTATGATCGTCTGGCGATGAACAAAGGTTGGTTCGAATTTTGTTCATCAAACAATATCAAGAAAGGAGATGTTTGCACCTTTGAAATTGTTGACACAAATTCTGGAGATTCAGATGATGTTATCATAATCAATGTAATAGTCTCTCGGAAGTAACATGGAAATGCAGTTAAATTTAATATAGACTTTAGGTAATTAGTTTGACATATTTTGGATGGAAGCAAATTTTAGTGGTTAATTCCCGGATGGGATCTTATATCCCAACAGAGTGTTAGTTTCACTTCCTATTCCACGGATCATTGTACGTATACAAAAGTTACCATACAAATTTTGAAGCATAAACTGAACTTAAAGTGTCGGCTTTTAATGTGGTCACTTTTATACACGTGATAACCATACATGCAGTCAAGGACGAGGCCACCTTAGGCCACTGAAATTTTGAAAAAAATTAGGGGTAATTTGGTAATATCACTTTTTAAGCTTAATAAAATGCAGAAATAGATAAAAATGGAAAAAAAGCTTTTCAAGTCCTTCATTTTCGTTGTTCCCTTTTCATTTGTGAATTGAAAAATATTTGAATCTTGATCATTTTTTCTCCTTTCTCAAAATTTTGTACATTTTCTTTTGCTCCACCATAATATTGAATATGAATTTTGGCATTATTCTCTTGTACCTCTATTCAACTCTTTTGGGATTATTTAAGGTTCATTGTCAAATTCCCACAAAAGAATTCAACATCTGTGATGGGTTATTGAATGATTGTTTGATAACATATACTAAAAAAGGGGAAGGGTTACATGAGACCAATGCCTTAGGTAAGTACGTAAGATCAAATTTGGACCACAGATCAATAAATTTCAATTACTAATAATAAATATGCTTAATTAAAGATATCTAATTAAATTGATAAAGGGGGTATATTAATCCAAACCAATCAATCATATCCCATAAAATTAGGGAAGTTACACACAACATTATAGATGTTATCTTACCATCTAAAATCATAGCAAAATTACGTAATATTTATAAGCAACAAATATACAATATCTAAGCAACATATTTGTCATCAATAAGCAACACGATTGACATAAAAAAGCAACAAAAATACATATATATAAAACATATGACCTATTTAAATCAACAGATTTGCACTCATCTTAGCAACATTGTCTACTTAAATAAGCAAAATAATTGTCTTCAATAAGCAACACAGTCCACATAAAAAAATAGCATACTTACTTAGCAACATTATCTGCCTAAATAAGCAACATATTTGTCCTTGATAAGCAACATAGTTGACATAAATAAGCAATATAATTACATATATATAAAAAGACAAATCGAAGGGAATAGTTTGTGGTTGCAACATTGTCTGCCAAAATAAACAACATATTTGTCCTCAATAAGCAACATATTTCGCACAACAAAATGCGCCAATATTAATTGCAGGTTTGACTGTGAAAGGAAAGAGAGAATTCCAGAGACACGGTTTCAAGCATATAAAAAAAAACAACATATTTATCTTCAATAAGCAACATATTTGTCTTCAATAAGCAACATATTTCTCACAGCGGATAAGGTCAGAGATACGGTTTCAAACAAATCCCAAAAAATTCGGAATGTGAACGGACACTACCAAAAATAACTCCCATTTTCTACTGATATTCAAACAAAATTACCTATTTATCCTTAACACCATTAATTAAATATAAACTAAAATAAAAATCAATTAAATCTGCATCATTAAAAAGAAGAGGTCAACGCTCCAGATTTGGTCTCACGTACTTATTTAAATTATATGGACTCACCAGTTCCAAATCCTACTAAAAAATATATTATTATGAATGAAGATATTACACAATGATTTTAAAATATGGAAAAGAAGATGAATGTTATGATATTTTGATGTAATTGTATTATGTTATTTATTTTTGAATATTAAGATGTAATTGAGGTAATACATTGACATTATCAAAATTAGTATTTATTAATTTATAGCATTCTTTTTAGAGTTGATGTATTACATTTTATTTTTATATTAATGTTAATTAGGCTCCCCTACATAAAATTTCTGGCTTCGTCACTACATGCAGTGCAATTGAATACAAGATGAAATACCATTTTAAATTTGAAATAGAAGATGTCATCCGTTTAATCTCACTCTATGAGAATTTTTCCATGGAGATATACATACTCACTCAATCAAAATACTAGAAAAAAATCCTAGCATGATATTTTCCTCTAATAAAACAAAGAAAACAACTGCCTCTTTGATTTCTATCATCCACCATAACTATGGGAAATACTTGCAATATTAGACAGAAATATCCAATATCTGAAGAATTTACAGAAAATATAAACGAATTTCCTTAATGAAGAATAACCAAACTCCTTGATGGAAAATAAAATTTTCATACGAGATAACCAGTTGAACCAAATCCAAAGACAAGAAAGCTACATTTTTTCAGGACACTTTGAAAACTGAGCCCAAATCTACAGTTACAAGTCGCAGTAATTGTCGTCCAGAAAATTGTTTTTGCAGGGAACTACATAATAAATGGCAAATGTACGAAAATGAGAATAAATAATTAGCTCTTCTTACCATTCAAAATAGAACTACTGTTTCAAGGACAGCACAAAGATAAGAGAACGAAAAAACATCGAGTCTCATGAAAATTCTAAAAAAATCAGCCTAATATTTGATTAAACGAAACTAGTTTCCCAAAAGAAAGAGGCTGCTAAAACAATCATCTCATTAATCTATAACACAAGAAGCGGCTCTATGATTCCTCAATTAGATGGTCTCTGGCAAGCAGTAAATAGCTGCCAGCTAATAAAAGCCATTACCAAAGATGTGAAAAGCTCAAATCCTACCACCTTCGGAAAGTGCCATCCCAAGCCCCGTTTCAGATAACTGAAAAAACCACGTTAATACAGACGAGTAGATTAAAGGACGAGTTTTCCAAAAATGTAGAAACGAAAACATATCTTTAAACGTAGTAGACGGGGGTACCTTGTAATAGATGGCATTGTTGCCACAATCCCCGCACAAGCGTATATAATAGGAATCAAAGTCTTGGGCTTGTTTTTCCTGAGCCAGATTAAAGAGCCTAATGCAGCTAGCGATAAACACAACACCTGAAATACAATGAGCCATATATATATCGCAAGGATAAGAAATGGCGAGCTCATCAAAATTAATAGAACAGATTTTGTAAGATTTTCAGAAAAACTATATGTTCGATTATAAACTATAAGATTTTCATACCAAATTAGCATTTGCTTCAAGACCCTGCAAAACAAAGTCCCAAGTGAATTCTAAACCTCTAGCGCCCACCCAAAGGGGAGCTAGTCTATGGAGGACAGAATCGGCAAAGGCCCAACCTGTCAACAATGAAAATGGAACCTTAAATGCCAAGGAGAGAAAATATATGGTTACAGAAGTAGGAAGAAGCATTTTTAACTTAATCAATTGCTATACTTTATCATACTGCGCACATGCCAAATGTAAAGTTATAAAAGTAGGTATGAAGAGTATCCTAAGATATATGAAAAGGTTTTATATGATTTTATATTCAAAACAAATGAGTAACTTTTTCCTTCACGACCAAACTAGTGCGCCTATTATGGTTTTGCAGAACTTAGAGGCATCTAGAGAATAAGGGCAGCTTATAAAGTTTTGACAAGCCAGCACATGACCCGAAATTTCATTCTCATGGAACAAAAAGGTTTATAAACACATCTGAAAGGGTATATTAAAACTTCCGCTCAAAATTCTCTTTAACACTCTGTTTGGTACAAGGATTTTGGTGAGGAAGAGAATGGTAAAGGAAATAATTTTGGCATTTGGTTTCTGGGGAGAATCCCAAGGAAAAGAAAACTTGAGGCTCCATTTGGATGGAAGGATTTGGAGATGTCGATTCCAAATCCATAATAATAAATCCATTTAGATGATTGGATGGAGTCATTCTATAATGGATTTCAAATCCTTGAAAGCTATTTTTGGAGTCATTTTGGAGGATTTCAAATCCAATTTATTTGGAGTCATTTGAAATCCATCCCCAAAATCCTCTCCCCGAATCCAAATTCTCGTATCCAAATGCAACCTGAGGGAAATACAGCGTAACTGGGGAAAAATAATTTTCCTCGTAAAAATTTAGGAAAAATGAGAGAGAAGCCTATTTGGCGTTCCCTCCTCCAACAAACACATTCATAACCTCCCATCACCCTGATTCCCTTCCTCATTGCTTTCCTTTGACAACCATGCAAACTTGAGGTTTTTTTATTCTTTTATTTATTTTACCTTATTCCTAACATTTTATTTTCACCATCAAAATACTTAAACCAAAAAAAGCGTAAAAGCAACAGACAGCTGCTGAAATGCATAGACCGAGAAACTGAAAAATATGAAACCCTTGCACATTCTACAGACACAATTCTACTGTCACATTATATCATTGTCATGAAATAGAAGCAAATTGCAGCAGAAGCGGCCGAAACAAATGTTATCTGTTAATGTTTATTGATAGAGTGGTGAGATCAAATATTTTATATGCTCCTGCTTCCTTAACCTTTATGTCATCATGTCTTAATATTAATATGGCAACACACCACAACATCCTCCGGAAACCAAAATAGCAAAAGCGACGACACAATCCAAACAATAGAGCGATTCCTCACTTTAATTATTCTCCATTTCAGTATAATTCAGACAATTGAAACATTATCTCAAACATTGATACATTGCTTGGTTGGATTGGGAAAATGATGTTTTCTGGTCTATATCAACCAAATGGTGACGAGGAAGTGCAATTATAAAACAAAGATGATTGAGGTACGAGAACACCACTCACCAAGTCCAACAGCTTGGAATTTGTGATTTTGAGAAATATTCCTGTGAGTCAACTGTGTCAAGGCAAAATAAAGCCCGGCAACATCTACGAACCCAATCAAAGCTTTCAACAATTCCTGAGAGAGATTGGACAAAAAAGAACATAATTTTGAATAAAATAGTTTGTAATCATGATATATAGACTTTTCCTGTTGAAAAGGACAGGAGGCTAGAGAAAAATGCAAAACCAAACACACACCCTTCCACCCCAAGAAAGCAAATGAAAACCTTCACTTTAACAATTAGAAGGCAGATTGATTATGCAGAAAAAAACAAAATAACAATCTTTTGTAATATTTCAAGGCACAAGACAACAAAAGCACCACACATGTATAGGAGAAACACTAAAAAATATGACAACTGAGACTGCATAAACATCCATGAAAGAAATACCTGGTATGGATCAAAACTGTCACTTTCAGATACCTTAAGAAATGTTGCAAGACAAACAAGCTGCAAAAGCAATGCAATGGATAAGAATTAATTGCAATGACGAAGAAACATAAAAATCTGGAGCCAATCAATCACCCTGATCACAAATGTCCAACCTTTACTAATGCTGTCACAAGATAAACAACAGCTGCTTTAATCGAAGTACCAAGTGTATCATACTCGGATCTGTTGAAGAAAACTGGTCAATGTAATAGACCTACCGCCTTTAATGACAACATTTAATAATAGAATAAACAAGCTCGGAAAAACCTTCAATAAAACTTGCCAACATATAAAAAATTCATAAACCCAAAACTTTTTTGTAGGTATAATGACGCATGGCATTTGAATCAACATCAAATGCACACAAGCAAGACGCTTGTTAGGGATTATTACAAACTTCCAGAACTTAAAGCACCAAATTTAAGGAAACTGGAAGGTAAGATAAATATAGTTACTTCACAGCTTTATCCAAGATTGTAGGTAGCCCAATACCCAAAAAAATCCTACTCAACTGCCGTTTAATTTCACTACATGTATCTACGAGATGCCCAAATCAAGAATCACTCATATAGTCATATTATTCACTACCCAGCTCAATTAATAACATTTACTTTAAACACGCAGACGATCTAAACCCTACCATCCACCAAATCCCAATATTTCCCACTTATAGTAATATCTAATTTACATCCCTCCAAATCATACAAAAGCATCAACACATTCAATAATGGCGCAAAGTAGAATAATTTCAGCAGTGAGAGTAAAAGGGTCCTGGTTAATTCAAAACAGATCTGGTGAAGAATATCACAAAATTACGAGGGGGGGAAGGAAATTAATGGAAAGGGGATAATTAAGCTCACAAAGGGGTCGCGGAATAGTAAACGGCGTGAGGGCCAAAGGTGAGAATTGCACAGTTGAGGAAGTGAAACATCGTCATCTTTCCGCTGCTATTCCGCCAGACACCAATTTGAGTTAGAGAGATCCCAAAAACAGAGTCCCGATATTGATTGATAATGAAGTCTTCGAGGCAGGAGCAGCAATTCAGGTTCGGCTTATCAGGGTCGAGTTCTATTTGGTTTCTGCTTAATTTGTGGTCATGGTTAGAATACATTAAAATTACAGAATTAAAGTTAATTAAAATATAAAATAACTATGTTTTAGACAGTTAGTAACATCGTGTCATATTCGTGTTAATCGTTTTTGTGTTCGAGTTTCTCGCGTTCGTGTGTCAGGACTTAGGTATTGCCACCCCTACTTCAAGGTGTGGAATGAAAGTAAGATGTGTTTTGGAATGAAAATAAAATGTGTTTGGCTAAGTTTATTTAAAAGCTGGTTAGATTTTATTGTGAAAATAAATTGTTAAACTGTTCAAATAGAATGAGGAGTAATTGTCACACTTGTCCCACTTTCTGGTAAAAATACTACCAAATATGTTCCTATTACTTTTGTATCTATTTTTTTTTTTTTTACGCTCACGCATAATGTAGGTCCCCAAGGGTGTAAGTGTAAGGTTTAGAAGGGGGTTGAATAAACCTTACCAAATTTTCGATTTAGGCCTTTTAAATCTACGAGTTCTACACTGTTGTGTCCTTGATGGACAAATCGAATTAGTCACTCAAGAGAGTTAATCTCTCAATGAGACTCGGTGAAAGTTATTAGTAGAGTAACTCAATTGTTGGCTATAATTTGACTTTGTGGTTTTGTTTTTTCAATGGAAGACTTAACACCCTTAAGTTTGATTAAGCAAGTTTTTGACTTGATTTAGTACTTATAGATTATCAAATGGATAGCAAATTTATCAGATATAAGCAATTAAAAGTGCGTAAATTTAAATCTTTGAAATGTAAATGACACAATAAAGTTTTTATAGAGGTTCGAAGATGGGGTAATTCTTCTACTCCTCTCTTCTCCAACTCCTGGAGGAATCCACTAAGTAATGATCGGGTTTACAAAGTGGTAAAGTCCGGATACAAGTCTTGATCACAAAAATTTGACTTGATCCTTTGGGACTCGATCCGAGACGCCTTGATCACTCACCAAGCTTCTCGCATGCGACTCGGCCTTTCTTCACAGGCATTGCGCTGCTACTACATGTACTCACTTGCTCAAGCACTTTGGATTTGATCACGAAGCCCTCCAAAAGCTTAAGACTGGTTCAAATTGAACCTTTCTACAATCCTACTTGGAATGTAGACCCCTTGTTTTCGAGATTTTCCTCTTCAACTGATTGAAGTTCTCTTTCCTTCAGGTAAGTGTTGGATTGATGTACTTGAGATGTGATGCAGTTTGAGGATTGAGATTGTTTCGATTATTGATAAGCTTGTATATCTCACGTGTGTCATTCATCCTCTTTTCTCAAACAAACTCCTCACCTTTTTATAGTGAACTTTCAAAAATTTGCCCGTTGAAGAGATAGGCTCATTTTTGAAAATCACTTTGCAAATCGTTGGTATGCGATTCTTGGAATTGCCATTTCCTCGTATGAAATGTTTTATCACCTTTTTTGAGTTCGACACGGTGTAGTGCTTCCCATGGTTCATTTCTTTTGCACGCTTCGGGGATCGAGCACTCCAAGAAAGGTAGTATGGAGATATTACTTGTTTAAGTAAATCTCTTGATTTACGGCAACGGTTTTTTCTGATTATCTCGACTTGACCGCATTTCCTCGCTTTCCCCAGGTGACTTAGAGTCGACTTCCAATCATTGGATGACTCTTTGTCACTTCACTGAGACTTGGCTTCTTGAGTTGACTTGATGATGTTCCACTCACCGCAGATCTCACCGCTTCTTCGGGCCGATCGAGTTCTGTCTCATTTTCTTCTTTGTTGTACTCATTGTCTCTCACGTGAGAAGTTTTCCTTCAAAGCCTTGATTGTCTTCTTGCAAGTTGGAGCGTAGCCGACTTAACTCGGCTTGGCGATTCTAATTGTTACAATACATTTCAAAGCAAGAATTGGGAGCCAACTTTCTATTCTAAGTTTTACATGGCATTCATCAAAATCTAAACAATAGAATTCCTAACAATTTCCCTTTTTGATGATGCCAAAACTTAAATCATACAAAGATGCAAATAACAAAGATACATACTGAGATAGTGTATTGACATAGAATGTATGCACATAATCAATCTTTTTATTGATCATATCATTCTTGTACTTAACACAATGTTTACAAGGTGTATCGAGTATGTAATTGTCAAAAAAATTTATAGCATTATTACGAAGACTTACATTGTATGTATTTGCATATAAAATACACGAAGGGTTGGGACAAAGAACACTTCATCTCCTTCATTGTCTCCTTCTTTCATCTTGATCGCATCTTCTTCTCTTCTTCTCTTCTTCTCGTCATCACCGCCTTCTTTTTCTTCTCATATGCCTTCCTGGCGACTTCATCTTTCCTTATTCTTTCATGTCTCTCCGCCATAGCATTGAGTTTGTCTCTTGTTTTCTTCTTCTAGCCTTTTTGCATACTCAGCGTTGGTTTTAGCCACTTGCAAGTTCGCCACATGGTCAAGCCCCACCCAAGAGATCCCTCCTTTCTTTCTTGGATCTACGTATTCAATATTCTTGGCGGAGGCCAGTCCAAGCTTCTTCCTCCACTGCCGCTTCTTCCTCTACCTCAGGCGATATCTTGTCGGGCCTTCTTCTTTCCATTGAGTGCCACGGAGTGACCAAGCAGAGCGATCCGGTTGTCTGCTGTCTGTCGCCTTCTTCACATAATGTGAGACCCTTTTCCCAAGACAGTCCCAAGCTTGAGCAAGGACATATTTGCAAAATAACCTTCGATTCGAGCGTTTTGAATTCGTCAATCGATCTCGCTCTCCCGACATCCGAAATGGCATACGTGTCTCTGTCAACTGGAATGCCTCCGTGTTCTTTCAAAATGTTCATCACCCTGGCATCCATTCTTCCTTCCACCTCCTTCATCCCTCGCTTCAATTTCTTTTCTCTTCTCGGCCATAGATACAGAGAGTGTTGGAGTGGCAGAGTCACGGGGAGTTTTTTGCTTATAATGTCACCGTGACAGGACCCTGTTGGGGTTTGTGCAATCATCAAGGTCATATTTTTGATCCTTCCCCCTCGCAGATTTTCCTTTCTTGATTTCAAAATTTCCTGTTTGATTTTCCCTTCTCAAATTGTTCCCTTGTCACCGCTTTCCTTTCTTTTCGACAGATTTTTTGCTTTAAGGTATTCCTCTTCCCCTTTTTGGCATCATCAAAAGATAGAGGAACCCCAGGGAACATCTTTGGCAAGCATGAAGTCGAGTCTTCGATAGTTGAATTTTGCTTCAAGTCTGCTGCGTTGTATCTTTGCACGGAATTTTCTTGTCATGTGTTCTTCCAAACGCGTATATCATTTGCATTTCGCTCACGCAGCGACTTGATCTCGGCGGTGTGAGCTTCGTGCATATGGTCAATGTGTTCCCGTAACCGTTTTCGCATCAACATTTTCAGCTCTCCACACTTTGTGACTTGTTGAATAATTGTCGAAGTATCTCACCTGTTCCACACGCATTGATTCTGCTTGTTGCCACCATTCTCTTATCCTCGACCGTGATGCCTCTCAAGTCACTGTAAAGGTTGGCATCTCTGTTGTCCGGCGCATATCCAGGAGGCTCGATGCCTCTCCATCTTTTCAACTTCACAAAGAGTGCCTTGAACACTTCTCATACTTGATTGATTCTTACATTGCGGTGATGGCCATCTGTCGAAATCGAAATCAAATTTACCGAACAATGGTGCCCGAGTGAAAAACAGAGCCGGTGCGTGATAGCGTGCTTGCTCATTTCCGACTATTCGTGGAGTTCTCGTATCTCCGGTGAGAAAGGGAAAGATTCCAAAGGATTCATCACCGCCATCCGGGATTTGTTCGATGATAAGCGGTGGCCGTGAAGTTCTTTTGGGAATCGATCAGTACCAAGCTTGAGGAGCGGAGCAGTGGGGCTGGTTGTTGGGTTTTGTGGTGCGATGAGACTCGGCTTGTGAGCCTCGGCTGTCTTAACGACTTCGTTGGTCTCGGTGATTTCTCCTTTTGAGTAGACTGGTCCTCGGCCTTATCGGAAGCGTCATCGGACGATGATGAGATTTCCATTGGTGGCTCATCATCAAAGTTAAAGGTCGACGAGTAGTCTTGGGATCGACTTGCTCGTGCCTGGAACATCCGCAATCGAGTATTTTGGATTTGTCATGGGGGTTGACTCGAGCTTCTTCTTCTTTCGCCCGATCCCGAAAGGTGACATCGGGGTTGTCCTGGGAATCATGAAGTCGCGATCTCCTTTTCGGATGGATCGATGGTTGCGGGAGGATGTTCTCTACCGGTGTGTTACCCCGGGAAGTCTCAACCTCCCGTGGGCCTTCATTTCCTCCAGCGGTCTCCTGCTGCGAGGCCTTGGTCTCCTTTCGACAGTCACAATTTTGTCTTAGGGTCTTCGGGACATGGCATCCATTGAGTCTCAACCCCATGGATTGCACTTTCATCGCCCAGTGTTAACTCCCGGGTGTTCCTTCCTGTGCCTCGATTGCATCAGCGGCGTCATTAGCCTTCTTGAGCGGTTGGCACCTCGGTGAGATAGTCTCAAGCATGCGAGCTTCGTTGATGGCAACTTTCTTTTTCTTCTTGTGTTTGAGTGTTCTTTGCTTCGCCTCCTACATTCTTTGTGGAGTCATTTGCAGCATCCTCCAACCTGCTGCGGTGGAGGAGTTTCCCCTCGGTGGCGCACCAGTGAGTGACTTGGAGTGGGGTTACTCGTCTCCAAACTCCATTGTTGCAATTGATGGTTCAGTAGTTGGGGCGGTGGTGGCACACCTTCAATAGGGGTTGGCTCATTGGGGTCCCCACTAGCCGATTTCATCGCCATCTCCTTATTGCCTTCTTCCGAGTTAGTTTAGGAAGTGGTAGCAGACAACATCGGTGGCTATTTCTTTGAACCACTCCCATTGGATCGATTTCAGTTTGTGTTCGGAGGACTCTCTGGTCCCTCCATCGGTCTTTGCTCGTGAAGGATTCTTGATTCGTGCAATGCTTGCTGCATTTGCAATTCTTCAATTGGCGAGCGGCATTCTGCAGTTCCTCGTCACTTTCGGAGAAGACATCAAGGAGAGGATGGAAGTGTTCGTGGTGCCGAGGAGATAAAGCGAATCCTTGCCTTCTCGCGTGCTTGGCTTCTTGACTTGCTTTTCTCTCTCCTTGTCCTTGTAGATGCAACGGAGAATATCCATGCGCTTGTCTTCATCTAGAAGTGGGAGCACAAAGATAGATAATCGAGAAATTTAGATTCCTCTTTCTTCTTCTATGAATTGGTAGCCGTTGGGTTGTTCCTTGACTTGCTCAACTTCCATTTTCTCCACTCACGACGATTTTGGATGTCCGGGTAAGGTGGAGATAGGATCATTACATCACTATCTCTTGGAAATTTGGTTCTTCTTGAGTTTTTTTGTGTGAGCTACTGGTGTGTCTTGAGTTGCCTCACGATCACCTTTTGAGACTTTTGTTTCATCAACTACATCTGGAGACTCTACTTCTTGATAGTCTCCGATTTGTGCTAGTGAGTAGCCGACTTAGCTGGTTTCTCTGTTCGGATTGCTTTACAAGTCTTCTACGTCTCTTAGTTTGTACGGAGGGATTTCTCGGTTCGAGAGCGGTGTCTCTCGAAGTCTTGGGGCGGTGGGCGTGCTTGTGTTTGTTTACGGTGAGCTGGCCGTCTCAGGCTTCGTCGATCTCCTCTTTTTGACGATCGAGAGAAGAATTTGTGAGTCCTTCTCGCCGCCTGCCGCGGGGAGTGACACGGCAGGCGGTGACTGACTGCTGCGGGCGGTGACTCTGCTGCGGGCGGGGAGCATGTTTAGTTTTCTTTCTTTGCGGGCGAGATTTCTTAGTAGCCTGCGGGGCGCTTTCTTCTTAGTTGGAGAGGAGGCAAGCGTGTCTTCGGGGTGGTGATTCCCCTCTTTGGTGTCGACTCTCTTGGCGTACGACGCTTCGAGCACGGAGAGATTAGCTCGAACATCCTCTTGTTAACATGGAAGGCCTTCCCATGTCAAGAGGTACTCCTTTCACCTCCAATAGCCGGCCAATCACAGGCCATATCCCGAGAAGATCCTCCAAATGACCCATCTTCTTTGAAGGACTTGTTCCCACGTTGCTCGGCATCTGCATTGTAGATAAACTTGATTTATCTTCTTTTCTTCGATTATTGGCCATCACAATCAATTTTGCCTTTGTGGTTGGTCAAAGTCGCCAAATTTGATGTCGATGCATTTGGCAACTATGTCCAACAATTTGTGATAATCCTCCTTCATGATCTCTTGTTTCTTTGTGTATATTATTTTGTAACGAACGTCGGACTTGGCTATTTCTTTCCATGCGTCGACCCAAGTTTACATCGGCCTCTTTGATCTCGGATGCTCCTCTGGTAGTAGTGAGCAATATTGACCAAATCTTGGCGGTGATATCATTGCTTCCCATGAGCAGATGACTTGATTCCTTCATCGTGAATCTCGGCATTCACGTAGAATTGTGCGACCTCCTCCACGTAGGTCATAGGATATTCAGCGTTAGAAAGCGGTTTTGATCCGGCGTTTCTAACTTCTCCGCGATTTTCTTCACCAGGGTGTCGTCGGACCCCTGCTTCACCATTCCGTCGAAATCACGGTCGAACCGGTGTGGATTTGTTTTCCCAACTTGGTAAAGTCATACGTTGGTGCCATTTCTCGAGAATAATTTCAAGATAAATTCGAGAAATTGATTTGAAGGTTGATAGGGTTTGAGAGTATTTGCCTTGGCTTTTTGAGAGAGAGAGATTGAAGCAGTTTTTAGAAGTGTGAGAGAAAGCGGACGAAAAATGGTTTAAATATGGTTTATGAAAGGGCGTGCGAGGCGGTTTTGAATCGTGATCGAAATCAACGGCTTGGATTTCGCACGCATATTGAGCGAGTTCATGTCTCGTATTTAATGCGGCGGCATTTATATCCAATCATAGGCTTGGTGTGCGGCTTTATGTCGTACACATCATCATTATCGACGTGTCTCTTAAAACATTCGCTAAGTCAAAAGCATTTGCGTTTTGTCACTTTGCTCATAAGTTATTCAACTTATCTCTTAGGATTTAACTCTGCTTCTCACATTTCTCTTAGTGACTCACCTATCGGTGACTTAGTATAGCGTGACTTTTCCGATCTGGTGATTTCTTGAGCTAATTTTTGTTTTCGGCTCTTTTTCACCTTCTTTCTGTTCCATTTCTTTTCTTTGATTCTTACGTGTCTCAAAACTTAGCTCAATTAGCCCCAACTCATGTTTGAGTTCTTCAAATCTTGACTCACATAATGGTTTTGTGAAGATGTCACTAGTTGTTTGTCGGTTGAGATATATTCCAAGATAATGTCCTTCTTTTCAACATGATCTCTTATGAAATGATATCTCGACATCTATATGTTTTGTTCTTGAGTGCAACACGAGATTTTGAGTGATTGCAATTGCACTTGTGTTATCACACATGATTGGAATTTCTTTTTCTTCAATTTCATAATCTCTCAATCATTGCTTTGTCTCATCCATAGGACTTGGGCATTTGCCCCTATGACTATGTATTTTGCCTCATTTGTAGAAGTGGCTATTGAGTTTGCTTGCTAAACCAGGAAATTGTCTGTTCCAAGCATTTGACATGTGCAGAAGTACTTTTCTGTCACTCTGCATCCAGCATAGTCAGTCCGAATAGCCAATTAGCTTGAATCCACCTTCCTTTGGATACCATAGCCCTACTTCTTGGTTTTTTTAAGTATCTCAATATTCTCTTAGTCATTTGTCATATGGCTCTCTTTTGGAGTTGATTGAAATCTTGCACATACACCTACAACAAAGGTGATGTCCGGCTGCTATTTGTGAGATAGAGCGTGATCCAATAAGTGCTCGTATCTTGTTTGATCTACAGGCTTGCCATCCTGCATCCATGTCCATTTTGGTGATGTGTTCATTGGTATTTTTACGAAGACTTCTCCTCCATACCAAATTTCTTCATTAAATCTACGGTGTATTTTGTTTGACTTATGAAGGTTCCATCCTTGTTGTTTCACTTGAAGTCAAGGAAGAATGTCGACTCTCCCATCATGCTCATTTCAAATTTACTTTGCATGAGGTTTGAGAATTTTTCACTGACTCTTTGTTAGTGGATCCAAAAATGATGTCATCCACATATATTTGAACAAGCAAGTATACTCTTCTTGTCTTGAATTACGAAAAGTGTTCTATCTACTTTTCCTTTAGTGAATCCATTTTCGATTTAGGAATTGTGACGGGGTATCATACCATGCTGCGGGTGCCTGTTTCAATCCATACAAGGCTTTCTTGAGTTTGTATACCTTGTCTCCAAGAGTCTTCTGCTCAAATCCTGGAGGTTGTTCAACATATACTTCTTCTTCCAATAAACCATTTAGGAATGCACTTTTTACATCCATCGATATACAATGAAATTCTTGTGATTTGCATAGGCAAGAAACATCCTTATAGCTTCCAATCTTGCTACGAGGGCAAATGTTTCATCAAAATCTATCCCTTCTTCTTGGCAATATCCTTTGGCTACCAATCTTGCTTTGTTTCTTACCACGAACCTTCCTCGTTCATCTTATTTTACGAATACCCATTTGGTTCCAATGACATTTTTGATGTATGGGTCTTTGCACTAGTTCCCATACTTTATTTCTCTCAAACCGATTGACTCTTCTTGCATAGCTTGAATCGATGTGTGTCATCAATGCTTGTGACACATCTTTGGGCTCTATTATCTGCGAGATGAAGCATGTAAACATTGCTTCTTGTTGAGTTACGGATCTTGTCTTGACACCTTCTCTCATGTCTCCAATGACAAGATCGGTGGATGGTCTCTCGGCCATCTTACGTCAGGTTGAAGTAAGTTAGTGGATTGATCGACTTGCATTTGTGTTCTTTGTGGTCGCTCTCTCGTGATCACTCATTTGCAGATTTTTCGGTGTTTTTGAGATTGACTATCTCATCTTCTTCGAATTGATAATCCTGCTTGGCTTGACATAGGGATTCTTACGTGAGGTTGGATGTTTGACTTATCGGTGACTCTTCAATGTCTTTTCCATTTATGTTTGGCTCATCGAATACTACATGAATGGATTCTTCTCGTAATCATAGTTCTTTTGTTGAGTATTCAGTAGGCTTTGCTTTCAATTTGAGTATCTAAGAAGATACCCTCATCGGACTTTAGCATCAAAAGCCTTTAGGTTGTCTTTGCCATTATTGTGGATGAAGCATTTACATCCAAATATCGAAATATGCAACATTTGGTTTCTTCGATCCGGATCTCATAGGGAGTCTTTTGTCATTTTTATTTATCATACATCTGTTTTGGGTGTAGCGGTGTGTTGATTGCTTGACCCAAAATCTTTTTAGTAACCCTGTTGGCTAACATGGTCTTCGCTTCCTTGGGGTTCATTCTTCTCTCGCAACTCCGTTCTGTTTGTGGAGTCCTTGCGGTGATAGTTCATGACCAATACCATTCTCAATACAAGATCTTGAGTTATTATTCCATTGACAAACTCGGTTCCTCTATCGATCTTATTTTGATAATGGTTTGACTCTTTTCTCATTTTGTATTTTCTTCATCGAGTTGTGGTAGCTTTTGTAGAGTTTCTTTCTTCTTGCACATGAATATTGTCCATGTATATCTTGAGTAGTCATCTACTACCACCAAGGTGTATTTCTTTCCACTTATGCTTCTTTGGTTCCACTTTGGGCCAAATAGATCCATATAAGCGGATGCAATATTCTTGTTGAGGATGGGCATGTCTTTTATTTGAATGACGACTTGATTTGTTTTCCTTTCGACATGCATCACATATACTCTCCTTCTTGTATCTCGAGTCCGGAAGCCCTTCCACAAGATGACTTCTTGCAAGTTTGTTGATCGTTTTGAAATTCGGATGACTCGGCTTTTTGTGCCACCTAACTTGATTCAAATTTGTGCCCTTTGCTAGTAGACAGTCTTTGGGTGTTGCGGTTGACCAATCCACTACATACATATTCTTACGTCTATTTCCTTGCAAAGACAACTTCATTTGATTCAATATTTTTGATTTGGCATATTCCCATGTTGAATCCAACATTGTAGCCCTTGTCGCGAGTTGGTTGATGCTTAGTAAATTGAAGTTTAGTCCTTCAACATATGCAACATCTGTGATTTCTAAACCATTCCTTTTGATGGATCCAGTGCCTCTTATTTCACCAGGAGCTTCATTTCCTCCAAATATGACTTTTGCTCCTTTGACTTCCTTGAATTTTTGAATGATTTCTCTTATTTCTGTCATGTGTGCGGGAGACCACTATCCATGTACCAGGTTCCTTGGCACTCATTTTCACATTCCTTGAACCGCAATCAAGGAAATTAAGTTTTAGGTACCCATTCTTGTGCGGGTCTGAGGGGTTAGAATTGTAAGATGATCCAACCAACCTATAGCCAAATGATTTGACTCACAAGAGGTTGCCATCTATCGGTGCCATAATCATAATTAATTCGGCAAATTGCTTGGGGATTCTAGGTTCATACAATTTTGTCTCTTTTTGTCAGTATGCTGCATATGTGTTTTAGCAATTGCCTTTCTTGGGTAATTGTGGTGTCTTTGAGTGTAGTGCCTAGGTGCATATGTGTCTTTGATGAAAGCTCTTATGCTTTTGGAATGGCCTTTGTTGAGTTCTAGGCCTTTGCCATTTGGGCTTGTATTCCATAAGTCTAGCCGATAGTTCACATTGTTCAATCGGCTTGGCTTGGATATTTTCTACCATTCCCATCATATGTATTTCTTTTATGAGTTTTAAGGGTTTTTGGTAGCTCGCTTCTTCTTTCTGAGTATTTTTTTTTTGAGTCTATTTGAGGACTCATTTGAATCTCTTCTCGGTATCCTTTCAAAGACTCTCAATAGTACATTTTCCTTTTCCTTTGTAACCAAGGCGGTTTGCTTAGTATTGTGCTTTGGATTGAAAGTGTGTGCATCATTTAGAGTTTTGGATTTTTCGGACTCTTCATGACTTGAAGATCCTTTTTCCAAAATTACTCTTGAGGTTTGACATGGCACAAAGGAATTAAATCTAAGCTTTGTCTTGTCTCCACATTCTCTTTGACTCATAATAAGATCATCCGATGATTTAGATGCCTTAGTGAATGAGACAATAACATTTTTGAGGTCATTCTCCCTCTTTTCTATAGCAGCAATTTTCGCTATAAATTTAGCATTTTCGGCCTTTAAACTTTTATTCTCATCGACTATTTGACTTAGAGTACTCGGCTCTTAGTCGGCTTTGAGTTTTTTGATTTTTGAGTAAGGTGTTTTCCTCATTCAATAGTGTGTGTGAGGTTTTAATGTGCTCAAAATCTTTCATCATTTTGCCTAATGAATCATAAAGATCGAGTGGGTGATGAAGTGTGTGTGTCACGATCACTATCACTAGTGTACGAGCTTGTTGAGTTAGATTGTACCTCATCTTCTTGATCTTGTTCTTTGGCCGTTAAGCGGATCAAGGCTTCTTCTTCGAGTCACTCAGGTAGTCACTTCACTTGCTCGAATCACCATTTGTATCTTTTGACTTGGGCATTTGTTTGGCAATCTCTCTCTGACCATCATTGCCTTTTTCTTCTCTTGTCTTCTTTTCTCGAAGACCTTTCTTTCTTCTTCGTTTGTACTTGTTGACTACAGGATATGAGCGATCAATGGCATAGTGACACTGGTTGTCTACAATTCCAACATAGATATTCAGCCTTTTGATCACTCTTTCTATTCTTGAGTTGTCACTTTGATACTCAACTTGTTGATGATCACATTCTCTTGGTTGGCCTATCATCTCTTGATTTGGAGGGGTGAGCCGAGTGTCTTACGGAAGATTCACCCTTTCCTCTCTTGTAGTTCTTGTTAAAGAACTTGTTAAATCTTTTGACCATCGGGCTATTTCTTCCGGGTCAATTGCCTCTTTGACCTCGACTCTCTCTTCCCATTTTTGACAATTAGAGCAATTGTTTTGGGTACAAATTTGTCTCTTCCTGGTCTTTTCTTTTCAAACTCAAACTCATAGGCTTTGAGGTCCGAGAATAGTTCATGGTTGGATGTCTTTGATAGGTCCATGGAATGTCTCGGTGCCATGACCTTCATTTCCCATTCGTTTTGGAAGACTTTTTAGGATCTTCATACACATTTCCTTTTGTGTATATTCTTTTCCAAGTGTAAACTGACTCATTTGTGATTTACGTAAACCGAGCATCCGGTTGATCCAGGTTTTCTCCCGAGATAATTTTAAAATTCTCAAATTTTTTATTTCATCGACAATTTGTTTTCTTTGATTTGCTCACGAGCCTTCACATTAATGTCGGCTTGTCCCCGCATTTCCTTAGCGATTTTGCAAGATTTCACTTTATTGAACATGGCTTTGTCGGTTTTGTAGAGAATATCCTTGGCTACATTGTCAGGTTGTATCTTTTTCTGTCATCATTTGTCCACTCGGTTCTTGGTTTTTCAACCATGACCGGTCTAGGTCTTGCATCTTCTTCCCCTTCACCGCAACTCTTAAATGCAGTTTGTGTTCACCTTTAATATTTGCGGAGGCCCATCTTCTATCACTATCCACATCTCATCATGTAATCTTTGATAGATGAGCACTGCATACGAATTTTCCAATCATCAAATTCTTCAATAGTGAACATAGGAATGCGTGTTAGATTTGCTTCCATGATAATAACTTTTAATGATAGAAAAGAGTTTTGAAAGTTTAAGTACTAAAGCGAGACTTTTGAAAAGTTTGGAGATCTAGTTCAAGAATAACGAGTGCGGAGGGTTCAATGAACCAACCGCTCGATACCACTTGTAGGTCCCAAGGGGTGTAAGTGTAAGGTTTAGAAGGGGGGTTGAATAAACCTTACCAAATTTTCGATTTAGGCCTTTTAAATCTCTGAGAGTTCTACACAATTTTGTGTCCTTGATGGGACGATCGAATTAGTCACTCGGTAGAGTTAATCTCTCCATGATTCGGTGACCGAAAGGCATTAGTTAGTAGAGTAACTCATTTGTTGGCTATAATTTGACTTCACCGTGGTTTTGTTTTTTCAGGAAGACTTAACACCCTTAAGTTTGATTAAGCAAGTTTTTTGACTTGATTTAGTACTTATAGATTATCAAATGGATAGCAAATTTATCAAATGAGATATAAGCAATTAAAAGTGCGAGAAATTTAAATCTTTGAAATGTAAATGACACAATAAAGTTTTTATAGAGGTTCGAAGATGGGGTAATTCTTCTACTCCTCTCTTCTCCAACTCGGAGGAATCCACTAAGTAATGATCAGTTTACAGTGGTAGCAGTCCCGGATACAAGTCTTGATCACAACGGCCGACTTGATCCTTTGGGACTCGGTCTGAGACGCCTTGATCACTCGGTGGCTCAAATGCGACTCGGCTTCTTCACAGGCAATTTTGCCTTTGCCTTGCTACTACTGACTCACTTGCTCAAGCACTTTGGATTTGATCACGAAGCCCTCCAAAAGCTTAAGACTTGGTTCGCCTTGAACCTTTCTACAATCCTACTTGGAATGTAGACCCCTTGTTTTCGATATTTTCCTCTTCAATCGATTGAAGTTCTCTTTCCTTCACGGGTAAGTGTTGGATTGATGTACTTGAGATGTAGGCTTGAGGATTGAGATTGTTTGATTATTGATAAGCTTGTATATCTCACGTGTGTCATTCATCCTCTTTTCTCAAACAAACTCCTCGGCCTTTTATAGTGAACTTTCAAAAATTTGCCCGTTGAAGAGATAGACTCATTTTTGAAAATCACTTTGCGATCGTTGGTATGCGTTCTTGGAATTGCCATTTCCTCGTATGAAATGTTTTATCACCTTTTCGAGTTCGACACGACACGGTGTAGTGCTTCCCATTGGTTCATTTCTTTTTTGCACGCTCGGGTCGAGCACTCCAAGAAAGGTAGTATGGAGATATTACTTGTTTAAGTAAATCTCTTGATTTGCGGCAACGGTTCTTTTCTGATTATCTTGACTTGACCGCATTTCCTCGCTTTCCCCAGGTGACTTAGAGTCACTTCCAATCATGGATGACTCTTACGTCACCCGACTTGAGACTTGGCTTCTCTTGAGTTGACTTGGTGATGTTCCACTCTTTGCATCTCTGCTTCTTCTTGATCGAGTTCTGTGCTCTTCTTTGTTGTACTCAAATTGTCTCACAAGCAGAGTTTTCCTTCAAGCCTTGATTTGTCTTCTTGCAAGTTGGAGCGTAGGCGACTTAACTCGGCTTGGCAGTTCTAATTGTTACAATACATTTCAAAGCAAGAATTGGGGAGCCAACTTTCTATTCTAAGTTTTACATGACATTCATCAAAATCTAAACAATAGAATTCCTAACACATAATTTTTTAATTATTTTTACCTTTTTTTGCATTTTTTTGTTCTTGTATTGCTTTGTATGTTATATATGTTGTTTCGATGTTGTTTAAATTTATTTCTTTGTTGTTTCGATGTTTCAAAATAATTTTTACGTATTTTTATGTTGCTTTTTGTTCATGTATTGTTTTGAGCATTGTTTCTATTGTTTTCATGTTGTTCTATAATATTTTTATTGTTGTTCTAATAATTTTTGTTGTTGTTTCAATGTAGTTTTCGATGTTGTTATGATGTTTATTTGTTGTTTCCACGTAACTTTTGATGTTTAAATACAAATTTTACTTATTCTTAAGCTCTTTTTGCTAATGTGGTGTTTTCTATTTGTTTCTGGTTTGTTTCTATATTATTTCTTGGTTGTTTCCGGCTATTGGGTTTTGATCTAAGAGCCTATTCATGTGCAACTGACTAGGGCCAAATATAAATAAATGGGGCTATTTCTATTCCGAGTTGGGCATTTTCTTCTTGTCCGAAAGTTAGTGCCTCAGTTGAGTTAATAGCTGCCTAAAAGCCTGGGTCTAGCCAACCGATGGAGATCCAAGCATCAAAAACAAGAGGGCATTTTCGAACAAGAACAGTGGCGAGAAGTTGCCTAGCTTTGCTAACGGGTTTCAACCTTTATACCCCACTCAGGGCATAGGTCGAATCTAAAAAGGTTTTAAAAAATGTTTAGAAATTCCATGTTTTCCGTATTTTTCATGCATTGGATCAAAAATTGAATTGTGTTTTTTTATTCATATTGTTTCTATATTATTCTCAATTTGACTGGTTTTAATATTTGTTGTTTTATGTGAATATTTCTTATTTTTTTATAAGATTTCAAGTATAAAATGGATTATTTAACGGGAAAAAAAATTATTTTTTCACTGAAATTTGATTAGAAGAAACACGTTAAAACATGTTCGAACAACAAAGAAATAACAACGTAAAAAAGTCTGGAAAATTTGGCAAGAGCGTAAATTTGTCCAAAAAGGGCGGGAGCATAATTTTGTCCAATAAATACCGGAAAACGTAAAAGGCTTTTTTTTTTTCCCGAAAAGTGGGGAAAAAGTGTCTATAACCCTAAAATAAGATGGCAGAGATTATAAGATATTAGTAAACGCAATTTTATAAATAATTAAAATAAAACCTTATTATAAAAATAAGCTGGGGATCCCACTTTTTTTGAAAATTTTGTTTTTAAACCTCTAACATTTTATTTTGAAAACTTATAAAATTTGTATTTTTTAAAATATAGAGAACATATACGCTCTCAAATATTTTGGAAAGGCCAGATACCCTCTAAAACTCAGCCATGCTGTTGATCCAATTTTACCCCAAAAAAGAAAAAGGAAAATGGAAAAAGGAAAGAAATTATTCAAGCAAGTTTTGAATTTGGCAAGTAGCGATTATATAATTAATAATTTTAAGTTTGGGGTGAAAATTAGCAACATGAAATTAGCTAATTTGGCATAAACATACTATAATTATTAACTAAATTAACTTAATGAATTTATTATGTTAGTATTTACTAAATAAACGAAGGTGGAAATAGTTATATAGTAGAAACCGGGAGGGAAGCCGACAGGCCCGACAACACTCCCAGCCGCTAAAGCCCAATATTCCAATTGGGTTGAGATATTTTTTAATATGGGCCTTAATCTATGCCAAGCATATTGAAGTATTGAACTCTAAAGTCTTTTACTAAATTTCATGGCCACCGATTGCCTTATCTAATATATTTATTTATTACATTCTCAAAATATATATATATATATATATATATATATATAGGGAGAGGGTTATATGAGACCACCTCATAGGGTAAGTCCATAGGGACCAATCCTAGCCACATATCTAGATTTTTCAATGGTTGTGATTTTAGAGCTAAAAATTCAGATTAAATGTTGGTAATTAGAGAAAGGGGTAAATTAGTCATCCTACAAAATTACCCAATATTCATGGGATTCTATTCACATTATGATCACACAATCTATGCAAATCTCACATCAAATTCAACGTGAACAAATCTCATCTTTCTTCTTCTTCAACGCACTATTGTGAGGAATCATTCATCATTCTTTTTCAACGCACTATTGTGTGAAAAATGTTGAATAATTTGCCATAGTTCTTTAGAGCTTGACTTGATTCAAGTTTGCTTATGAAGATGTAATTTGTTGCTTGTGTAGATGTGTCATAGTGCTTTTATATACCATTAACTACATAAGCAAGTCATAAGCAACAAATCCATACTACATAAGCAATGATCCGATACTACATAAGCAACGAATATACACTATATATGCACCACGAATACATTAATTACATAAGCACGTCATAGCAACAAACCCATACTACATAAGCAACAAGTCTATACTACATAAACAACGAATATACACTACGTATGCACCACAAATACATTAACTACATAAGCAAGTCATAAGCAACAAACTCATACTACATAAGCAACAAGTCTATATTACATAAGCAACGAATATACACTACGTATGCACCACGAATACATTAACTACATAAGCAAGTCATAAGCAACAAACCTATACTACATAAGCGATAAGCCTATACTACATAAGCAATGAATATACAATACACATGCATCACAGATACATTAACTACATAAGCAAGTCATAAGCAACAACCCTATACTACATAAGCAACAGAGAATATTTTTGAAAGCGAAATATTTGGGAGAGAGAGTGTGCGTGAACAGTTGGTGAAATCGCGTGAAAGAAGGAATGAAATCTTAGTAACTGATTCTAAAGTACCAAATTACCACCCTACCCTTTTTAATTGTTGAAACAAAAAAATAAACATAAAAGCGCCCTAAAAATCTGGACCACCCAAAATTGTTGATCTATGGTTAGGATGTGTCCCCATAGACTCACCCCAAGTAGAAGGACCTATTTGATCCATATCCTATATATATATATATATATATATATATTTATTTATTTATTAATTCATTGTTTTTTTTTTTGTATAAACACCCCTTAGGGTGGAGGTTTTGGTAGGCCCTCAGCCTTCTTTATTAGAAACCAATGTTTTTACAAGATTAGCAATGCTATTACAGATCAAAATTGAATCTAATGACTACAAAGGGACGACTAAAGAGCAGAACATGTAATAACTTTCTATTATTTACAACTTCTGATTCTAAAAGTAGGTAGTTTTAGTTGATCAATACGAGCACAGCCTCTAATATGTCTCGGAACAGAATCATCAGTGTAGAACATAAAGGATTGAGCAGCAAACCCCAAGTTGGCAAGCTTGTCTGCTACCTGATTCCCCTCTCTAAAGATATGAGATATCTTCGTTTCAATTCTTGATAGCTTGGTTCTGATCTCATGTAGCAAGTGTTGATAGGACCATTTTCCTTTTTGATGAGCAAATATAAGTCTGTATAATACCATGGAATCTGTCTCAATCCATAGATTGTGGACTGAAACATTTTCCAGCAATTGGACAGCTTTATATAGAGCTGAAATCTCTGCAAAGAAACTATCAGGGCAATCATGTATGAAGTCAGCAAAAGCCCATATTATATTGCCATGCCAATCTCTCAGAACACCACCAATCCCACCCCCTACAGCATTTGATTTCTTAGCACCATCAATATTCAGTTTGTAATGACCAAAAGCTGGTTTTTGCTATAACATAGGGATGCATTTTTGGTTAACAGTCAATCTGAAGAAAATGCCATAAATAGAAGCACATTTATTAATTCATTGTGGCCTTAGTATTTGTTTTAGCCTGACTAGAATTCATGCGTTTGTCGAAAAACACAGCTTGAATCAAGTTTATACAAATCGAAAGCCGTATCCATTTCTCAGTTATCTTGTCGGATATTTCTATCCCATATCCATATATATTTATTCGAGCATCCAATATAAAATCTAATTATACAGAATGTTCTTAACGTATTATTGATTGAAGCTATACGTATAAAATAATGTTATTACTGTATACGGACATCATATAATATTATTAGAGTGTCAGACAGGACAAAAGATTTAGATCTTGTTGTATGCGGTATTTGGTTTTCTCAAAAAATGAATAGAATAACTGGACAAAATATTTAAGTCGAGGCGAGAATTAGATTCTATATCTGCAAGACGAAATTGCCCCGCACAATAGTGCTAACGGTTCAAACAATCGTCTCTAAGATACAACGACTTTCAAGTTTAAGTTAGCAGCACTTGCAAAACTTCGACTTGCAGCGAACAAAAAGTGTTTCAAAACTTTTGATTTACAGAAGGAAGGAGGGGAAACAATATGCTAAAAAATGTTGTTGTTCATATGTCTAAAGTAATCATTCTCGGGACTGTTTTATATAGAAATCGAAATGCATGTTCAGAATAGGTGCATCCTTTTAGGGGTGGGCATTCGGGGTCGGGTAATGGGTACCCAACCCGACCCGGTCGGGTAATACCCGGTTGGGTCGGGTATTTTTTAAAAAAATCGGGTATAGGGTACCCGATACCCGATAGTTAAAACTTCGGGTCGGGTAGCGGGTATGAAAAAAATACCCGACTACCCGTTCGGGTACCCGGTAATTTAAAACCTAGAAAAATAAGCCCACCCCCTAAGGCCCAATCCCCACTCTCAGTCTCTCTCTCTCTCACTACAATCAGCCCACCGCCCACCCCACTGTGTCTCTGTCTCTCACGTCTCGTCTCACTCTCACGCTAGTCCCGGCCCCGTGACCTCCTCTCCCACTCGCGGCGTCGCTCGCTCGCCTCCAGCGGCCGAGCCCTCCGATCCCGATCCACACGCCGTCGCGGCGTCGCTCGGATTCGCCCCACGCCGTCTTACTCCGCCTCAACGGGACATATGGTTCATGAGGGAAATCTTTCACCGCCGCAAATTGAGAAATTATATTTGATGCATTAATTGATAAAATTTGAAACTCGAACAGAGCTAAATCTTAGGGATATTTTGTTATTATCCATTCTGAGGAATTAGTTGCGAGATATTAACTTGATTCAAATGAACTATTTGTAAAGTTTGTGTTTTTATGTTAATTTTGTGAGTGTTAATTTGTGTGGAAGCTTGGGAAAAAATCAATTAAAAAACAAAACCGAAAATTAGTACCGCTGGTGCATTCCGATTTTTTCAGTGCCGATTTTTTTTCAGGGTAGGGTTGGTACCCCAAACCCCCACTCCGAAATTTTCGCACCCGACCGAATACCCGAATACCCGACTACCCGACCCGATGCCCACCCCTACATCCTTTAGTCCAGATCAATTAGGACTGTCAAATCGCGTTCTGTGATTAACAATCGCGATCTGATGGTCCAGATTGCATCCAACTTAAGGTACACAACCCTTAGCACGCACCACTGAATAGTCGTATCCAGTCATGGGGCTCTGTCAGCGAACATGTGCATCCAATCAGTGCCACCGCGTGCCACGTGTCGCCATCCAGACAACTCTTGCCAAATTCGCCACTGAGTCGCGCCTCGCCATGTCATCGAGCCACTGGACCGAACCCTGGTTCGATTTTTCAAAACTTAAAGGCTCCTCAAATCTCCTTGCAACGATGCTTACGTGCACCTCTAAAGCGCCCAATACGACTATATGCGACATGCACGGGTCCGACTCGGACAATGCTCTGCACCGTTCTTGGTGCTATTTGAGCTAGCAAAAGGCTAGTCAAAATTGACTTGGTTAACTATGGTGTACAATAATGAGCTCCACATGATTACTCCTTGTTAGTGATGAAGTTCTATTTATAAAGTAGTCAAACATTTAATATGTTTTCTATGTGGGATATGACGAGAAAATTGCATCGTTAGTCCCACAGGACATGGCTTGTTGCACCCGTAGTCCCATACTTTGCATTCTTAGTCCCGTAGTTTATTTTGTTAGCATTCAAAGTCCCACAAGAGTCAAAAGTTGCAAATGTAGTCCCTTGACCGTCAAAAAACTAATAGAGTATTACATGCGTATCTCACGTGCACGTTAGTCGTTAATCAAACATTGTGTTTGGCACGTGAAGAAAAGTTTAACTTTCATTTTCCCCAATTTGAACAACAGTAAACTGAAAACCCTAGAAATTGAACACAACAAACTCGCCCATAATACCAAAAATTGACACTCACCTGTGATACTTCTCAAGAAATTTAAACGATAATGCTTCGGCGCGCTCATCTGGTGGACGTTCCGAACCCAGGATTTGGTAAGAACCCTAGTTGTTCTTGTTTTTGTTCTATTGTTTGTGTGTGTGCCTTTGTTTATGAGATATGGATTAGGAATGCCATTGTATATTTGAAAGTATTTTTATTTTTTTGCTCAGTTCGATTTGCATTATATAGCGTATAGTGTTCTTTAGTGCTTAGGTAAAAATATTTTTGTTATGTTAATTGCAAGGGACAAAAAATGGTTATTTACAATTAAGCTGAGGCATGGAGGCAGTTTGGTTGAGGAAAATAGGAAATAAAATTACATGGGGCGGAGAGTAAGTGCATTTGATTTTGTGGATAAAAGGAGGATGTCGATGGAATATCTTGGTAAGTTATGTGCACAATTAGAGTATTTGGGTGAGAAGAAATACTATAGGATTGATGATTTCAGGAAGTTTAGGGAAATGACAATGATGATTGAGCTATTACTATGTGTTCCAGGAAAATGGGGAAAGTCATATATACCTGGTGGGTGAACAAACACTATCATATGATGAGGAATGTGATAACACAGGGGGTAATGATAAGGCTTGTGTAGAAACAGGGACTGAGAATGCATGTGAAGAAACAGGGTTTTCTGAGAAGCCATGTGAAGAAACATGGGGTGATGAGGCATGTAGAAATATGGAGATTGATCCTCTTAACATATTTGATGATCCTGATTTTGATCTCATTGACTTAGAGTTTGAAATTGAAAATTATGAGACTGAAGCTGGATTAGAAAACGAGGTTATTCCAGATACACAAGGGGTTGCATCTCAGTCACAAAATGTGGATTTTCCAGACACACAAGGGATTACATCTCAGTCACAGACTGTGAATTTGGGAGACGAACAAGGGGTTGCCTCAGATGATGATGATGATTTCACCATAGATGATAAAGAGGACAGTGAGGAAATACTAATTGATGACATTATGTTTGATGAAAATGTTGACAAGGATGAAGAAGGCAATGGAAATGATAAACAACATATGAAGAAAGTGAGTCATCTGTGCAAAGTAGTGAGCATGAATTTGACAGTGAACATCCTTCAAAGACAGATGATCGGCATGTACCAAATAATATGTTCAGGGAGGCTGATTATTTTGATCCCATTTTTACAATTTGTCAACATTTTAGCAGCAAACAATTGTTCAAGGAAGCTATACATAGTCATGCCATTAAAACCAGGAGAAATTTGAAGATTACCAAGAATGATAAAAAAAGGATTTATGCAAGATGTGCTGAAGAGGAATGTGATTGGCATAAAAATGCTTTGAAGGTATTGAACCAAGAGTCATTTCAAATTAGAGAATATAATAGTTCTCATTGGTGTGCAAGGACCTATAATGTGAGCAATGTTAAGTTGGCAAAGAAATATGAAGAAAGCTTTAGGTCTGATCCCAAAAGAAATGTTAAAGGATTTAGGGTTGATGCAATTAGGGATATCAGAGTCCATATTTCTCCATTTCAAGCTTACAGAGCAAAGCAAAAGGCCCTGAGAGCTATTGAGGGTACAAATGAGGAGCAATATGCCAGACTACGGGATTATGCAGAGGCTTTAAGGGCGAAAAATCCTGGTTCTACAGTGATCATGCAGTTGAGTGATGCTCAAGGGATGACTTGTGGCTTTCATGTCAGACTAACAAAAGGGGCTGATACATGTCTTTGAATGTGTATTCCCAAGTGCTGACAATAGGTTTTGTGTCAGGCACCCTCATGGAAACATGAAGACATCAAGCTTTAGGGGAACAACCTTTAAAATGGCTTTATGGAGAGCTGCAAAGGCTTCAACTGTCCCAGAATTTGAAGCAGCAATGAAGCAAATTGGTGAACTTGATCATAGATGCCTTGAATGGTTATCAGACAAGCCTGCGAGTCAATGGTCCAGATCACAATTCAAAACCACTCCAAAATGTGATATTTTGCTGAACAACATCTGTGAAGTGTTCAACAGTTCAATATTAGAGGCAAGAGAGAGAGGAATTTTGACAATGTGTGAGTGGATCAGAGAATATCTGATGACTAAACTACAACAAAACAGGGACAGGGCTGAAAGAAAATGGGAAGGTAGATTGCTATGTCCAAAAATAAGAAAGATAGTACATAAAAACATTGATAGAACAACAGATTGCATCCCAATTAAATCTACTGATTTCAAATGGGAGATTGATTGCAATGATGGTTCAAAGCACACTGTGGATTTGCAGGCACATACTTGTTCATGCAGACAGTGGAATGTGTCTGGGATTCCATGCAAACATGGATGCAATGCAATATGTGCTCAGTCCCATGACCCTGAAGAATATGTAAGCAAGTACTATACTGTTGAAACATATGGAAAAGTGTATGAATCTGCAATAAATCCTCTGAGTGGGCCTACTCTGTAGGATAAAACTGGTCATATACCACCTATTCCCCCAAATTTTGGAAGAAAGAGAGGCAGACCCACAAGAGCTAGATGGTTTGAGAAAGATGAAGCACCAAACAAGGGGAAAAGAAAAGAGAGTGCATTGCAAACTTTAGGGAGGCAAAAATACAGTGTTACTTGTAAGTTTTGTAATGAGAATGGGAACAACCAAAAGGGTTGCAAGAAGAAGAAACTTGCTCAACAAAATCTAAGACTTTATGAAGATTTGCAACCACAAAATGAAGAGATGCCATAAGCATCTGATATCCCACAACAACTCAAGATGAAGAGTTGACAGCAAAACATGTTCAGCTTCCTGTGATGCTTTCTTATGTCATATGTTTTTCTCTGTTTGTAATGCTTTGATTTTGATTTTCCTCTTTTTTTTTACAGGTGGATGTAAATGTAAAGGGGGGGCAATCAAATTCCTGAGAATGCATCAACAAATATGAAGATGACTGTAAGTAATTTGAGTTGAATTATATGCTTACAGCTTATGAAATCACTAATCATGACTATAATTTCTGTTTTAGGCAAGAAAGAAGACATTCAGGAGTTCAGGATTCCTGCCACCAAGAGTGCAGACCCCAAACATGGATGAAGGCATTAAATTAATACACAAAGGGGGCAAGAATTATGTGACTATGTCTAATTTGGCAACTGCAACATCTTCATCCCTCAAGAGAATGCATCAAGACACAGAGGCTGGAAAGAAGCAAAATCTGTGAATGTGTTTGGGATATATTTTGGGTGATGGGTGATTAGAAATGTGTTATATGTTCAGGGGATGTGTTTTTGGGTTTTTGGATGTTCATATGACTGATTTTTGGATGTATGTTCAGGGGCCATATATATGCCCTATTTTTGGATGTTCATATGTCTGAAAATTTGGATGTTTTTGGTGGTTTGTGATGTATGATAAGTATGTTCAGTTTTTGGCCATTTATATCCAGTATATGCTTCAGTTTTTGGCCATTTATATTCAATATATGTTCAGTTTTTGGCCCTATGTATTAATTCCGCATTCGACCCCAATTGAACAAACCCAAATGAGCAAAAAAGCTCCCATTTCTGCATTATGTTAGCAACAAAAGACCCCAATTGAAGCTACCAAAATAACCAAATTTAATACATTACAAACAACAACACATCCCACAAAATACAATACCCATTCAACATGAAAAGATGAATTACATACCAAAACACAACTAGACACCCCCATTACATACCAATACATACCCCAAACCCATATTACATTCCAAAACAAAATTACATACCAACGAAAAAAAGAAACAGAATTCTGGAGAATTCTACTTCAACGACTAAATTAACCAAGAAGCAACAAGTAAGACTAGCAAACACTTTGTACGCATTTTTAATCTTCCAATTTCTTCTTCCATCTTCTTCACATTCTTCACCCTTGATTGCAAATCACCAATTTCAGCTTCCAAAGTGTGGATTTTTCAATTGTTCTCTCTTGATTGCAAGCTGCCAATTTCAGCTTTCAAAGTGTTTATTTTTCGCAACAAACCCAAAATGATAACTTTTGCTCTTGCACACATCGGACCGTCTGCCCACTCGAAAAACCCACATCCATTGCCATTAAGAGAGTTCACACAACAAACAAATCTTCTTCCAGGATAATCATCGCTAGGATATTGACTTTATGGAATGAATGCGAGCAAATTTACCGCAATGACAAAGAACAGTTGGTTGACTTGAGGAACAGGAGGAATAACTCATTTTTATTCTCAAGTTTTTAGAGCAAAAATGAGTGAAATTTGAGCTTGCACCTGTTTTTCCCCAACGAAAATGAAGAAAAATTGCCATTGCACCTTATTTGCCTCCAAAAATAAGACTGACCTAATTTTTCCCTCCAAATTGACCATTTAACGAAGACGGCAGTTGTTGGTGTTAAAAAACTAACAGTGGGACAATATATGCAAGATTTTGCTTCGTATGAGACAATTAAGCAGACATGGGACTACGGGTGCAACATGCCAATTCCTGTGAGACTAAAGATACAATTTTCTCGGGATATGACATTCCATATTCCCACCATTTTATATTTCATATATAAAAGGCATTTAAGTGACTAACTTTATGCATTAATTTCGTGTTCGCTCGAATTGGTTTTGAAAAATTCAAAATGCTAAATTCATCTACCTGTGGTGTAGATTACGATTATATCATTTATTATCCATAACTAATAAATGATCTCACTTAAATGATTGGTCCAAATTTGGTCATAACCCATTTTTACTAAACCAATTTTCAACAGATCTGCCATTGCTATATGGCATTGTTGAATTAATGGTTTGCCTTGTTCAAGGACGGAACCATGAAAAATTTTGGAGTGCGCATATACACGAAAATGAGAAGGGTCGGATAAAAAATCATATAAAATTTATTTAAAATATTGTTTTTAAAAAAAAATCTAATGTAATTTTTTTTAAAAAAATTCGGGGGGAGGGGGAGGGAAGATTGGCCACCCTCCCTCCATCCGCCTTTTCCTTTGTTGCAGTGGTCTAGATTTCCTATTCGTGTTTCATATGGTATTTCGCCTTATCAAAATTTATATTATATGGTGTTTTATCAAAGTGTTTCAATATGCCAAGTGAATGTCACATGTACAATAATTATCATATTAATTTTTAAGCATAAATTGTAGATATTTGTAAGGCAAGTGATAATTGTTAAAAAAATAAAACACATGGTAATCATATCTACAGTGACATCATCTTGTCTATATGACATCCATTTATGATTTATTGAATTAAAACAGCATATAAAACACCTAAGGAAATTAAAGATCACGTAGCTATTTGGAAAATTATATTGACTCTCGATGCGTCAACTATCATGACGGGAACATTTCTCCATTAAATTGCATGGAATAAATATTTATGTTTTGACAGCAAATCATCGGATTGGTGAGTTTTGATGTAACATACTAAAAGGGAAGCCAGGAAATAGAAACAACTATTAATTCGGAACTATTAAAAAAAATATATGAACCCACTTCTGAGGGTCCCTACTTATTGGCGTAGCTAGGGAGGCCAATGCAGGCCCCGGGCCCCTCTCTTTTAATTTTTTTTTACTAAGCAATTTTTTTTTAAAAAAAAATATATTAGTTGAAATTTATATGATTTTTCATGGTTTTTTATTCTAAGACACCCCACTTTTCAGTGTATCGTACTCTTACTATATCTTTGTCACAGCTACGCCATTGCCCCTACTATCCCGCCCCTAGAGCTTCGTAGAGGGGGTGAATCATGGGATATGTCTCAACGAGTCAAGGTCCTAAGTTGTTTTAAACTGAGTCGCCACACCAAAAATCCTCCTCCAACCTATTACCAGGAGGATTCGAACCTCCACGCTGTGGATGCCAGCGAAGCGGACATCATATCACCCAAGTCATTTACTAGTTGAGCTATACCCCGGGTCACTATCGAAACTATAAGGCAAAGTTATATTTTGGTCCTTTATATTGGCCAACTTACCTATATAGTCCTTTAATTATCAAGGGTGGCGTTTGACAACATTTATCTTTTCAAAAATAAGATATTTAGTCCGATTTGTCAATTTTTGTGATATATTAGCTAATGTGGACTAATTGGCTATGTTTGGACTCGAATTTCTGACTTTTATGGATGATTTGGCAATAATAAACATGCAAATTGTTTTTTGCCCTTGCCACATGGATAAAAATTTGAAAATGTACAAATAAATCTGAAAATAAACCTTAAATAAGTCTAATATTATTTTAAAAATTTATAAATAAATATGAAACAAATCATAAAATTAATTTAAAAATTTACAAATGAACAAGTTGAGTCTAAATATATGAAATATTTGGATGGTGTGCCGCCAGGAGTCTTTTTCTGTTTTCCGGATGGGATAAATACACCGATCGCTATGAAGCTGGAGTAGTTCTTTTTTTCCCTGACATCACAAGTCAAGGATGCTATTTTAATTTGATAATTATTAAGAATACAAATTAAAAATTAAAATATAAACATTCATAAATAAATATAGAAAATATGAAAAATAATTATAAATATTATTTAATAAGTCTAGAAATAACTAAATGAAGTTTGAAAATGTGAAAATATTTAAAAAATATGTAATATTACCGAATAAGTTATGAATTATCTGAATAATATTATCTATTGAATCTCATATTTATTTAAAAATTTAAACATTAATTAATTTAAAATTGCAAAATAAAATTTTAAAGTACTTAAATAAATCTGAAAATTATAATTGAATACAAAAACTTCTTTTAGTCACATTTAAAAAAATATAAGTTTTTATTTCTTTAGGTATTTTGCAAATATTAATTTGTAATTTGAAATTATTTTAAATAATGTATACATTTTAATTTTTTTATTTACTATATAATATTCAATTTTATATTGATTGTTCTTGGATTTAGTCAAATAATTTGAAATCTTATTCGGCAATTTCTGATATATTAATTAACTTGTAAACGCTATTTTACAATTTTAGATTTTATTTAGTTATTTTAAGATATATTAAATATTACAATTTGATTTTTGTATTTTTCTTATTTAATTTCATGTATTTTGGAATAGAAATGGGAATCCTCACATTAAATTCCCTCTAAAATTTTATACATGTGGCAAGGACAAAAAAGAAATTACAGATTTATTATTGTCAATTCATCCATAAAGGTCATAAATTTGGGTCCAAACATAGCCAATTAGTCTACATCAGCTTTTAGAGATAAAATATCACCAAAATTGGCAAATCGGACTAAATATATTATTTTTAAAAAGATAATGGTTGTCAAACACCACCCTTGATAATCAAAAGACTATATCTGTAAGTTTGGCCAACATAAATGGCGAAAAATGTAATTTTGCCGAAACTATAATATCTACTCATGATGGAGAACAAACTCGTGTCATGGATCCATATATTGTCCGTTGGATTCGTCAAAACCAAGGGCTGAATACGCAGCTCGGGCCTGGAGGAAGTTGATGGCAACCACAAAAAATAGCTAATACAATTAAAAGCTGGTCAATATTCCTTAACAAATAATTTATTGAAACCAGCACTTAACTATGCTACAGACTGACGTAAGTCAAGGAAATATGTACACCAACCTTTGACTTGATTTATAGTCCAAATCCAAACAACATAGGGAAATGCCATGTTTGGGATTAATGTGGCTATTTATCTTTTTTTTTTTTGTTTACTATCGTGTTTATTCTGGCCCAACACAATGTGAGCCCCATTTACTCTTTTTTTAATAAATGCGAAATAATATTATTAAAAAGAAAAATGTAGTGCATTACTTTAAAGCAGGGTCTGGTTAAACTATCAAAGTAAAACTCAGTGAGAAAAATAACAACAAAAATAATTTAAAGTCGCAATCTAAATGATGGACGTCTATTTCTAGAGGATTTTTAAATGACATTGTCATGTGTTTTTAGTGCACTTACTCGAGTATCATCCTGATGGTTTGATGTATCATGTGGAAAGTCGGCCCATGATCCTTTCGAGCTACAATTGAGCGGCCCCATTTACTCCAACATTTGTATGATTAAACGATTAAAAGTATGAGGGGATCATATTACATGTTCCAGAATTCTATTTCACAGTCTATTTCACTTGACTGAATTGAATAACATGTGTACAAGATGATATATGTGTACACACATGACATTCATCCAATACAATGTGATAGAGAGTGGAATATAAACATGGAATATGAAATCATGGTAGTGCTTGCTTGTGAAAAAATTCATACCTTTCATTTTCCGAATTACTTTCTAACTGGACATGCGATTGTGTGTGAAAATATTCAAATAATTCACTACTAACTCATTCTCATTTTTCCAACCATCAATCACATTCATTTATAATTTTAACAAAAAAATATAACATCAACTATTATCACTATACAATCATATCACAAACATACTATTTACTCTCTCATAATTTTCAAAATCACCAATCACATCTATTCATTGTTACACTAACAAAACTACCACATCAACTATCATCATCACATTTTCGTCGTATATCTAATCACAGTACTCTTAAAAACCATTTTCATTTTTCAAAATAATCTTTTAATACTATTTTCTCCAAAATAGAAAAAAACCAAAATGAAAAGTCAAACAATCGATCACTCCCTCTATGTCTCGGTCTTTTCCAACAAAAGTGAAATTTTCATTCTTGCCCCTTGAAAGTGGTCTAACATTACAAAATCAAGGTAATTTCCATACTTTTCACTCATAATCATATTTCTTAAATATAATTGTTAAAAACTTTCAACAAGTACAAAAACCAGTGAAACCACAATCAAATACTTTATTAATACAACTAAAACTATTAATGAACAATAATAATCTTATCTGTGGTATCGTTTATCCTTTGTAAAGGTGTTGACCAGGGTACGAATTCTGTATCTTTCAGTTTCTTTGAAATTTATCTCATCCACTTCAAACACTGCTCCCAACTTATTAAAGAAAAATAATAATCTTATCCGATCCTACTATAAGTTAGCAATCATGTCAATATTGGCAGATCGGAGCCCAAGCATAAGCACATTTATATTGTTTTACAATGAAATACAGAATAATCATAATTATACTTGGAGATTAATTATTTAGATTCCATCAAATCAAAATGTGATAAGTTATAAGCTTAAAATGTAGGGATGTCAATGGGCCGGGTCTGGGTCGGGTCTGCTCGGACCCGAGACCCGCCCCGTTAAGAAAATGCAATACCCAGACCCAACCCGCCCCGACCCATACTCGCGTCTTGCGGGTAAGTCCCGTTGACCCAATAGACCCGCCAATTTCATATATTTGGCCAAATTTTTACGATTTTTACTTAAAATAGTGCATTCAAAATTTATGTTATTTATATAATTTTGTAAATATTATATAAATTCTGAAATAAACACCAACATATATAAATCAAGAGTTCTTTAACAAGAATAATACAATATATTCATTTTATATCTAAAATAAAAAATAAAAAAATAAAAAAATTAAAAAAATATATGGGTCGGGTATGGGTCGGGTCCTACCTACCCGTTACCCAACCCATACCCACCCGGGTCTAAAACTCAATACTCGTTGCCCGCCCCATACCCATTCATTGGACCCATACCTGCCCAAATTAGGCGGGTTTGGTTTGGGTCCGAATCTTACCCGGACCCATTGCCATCCCTATCGAAATGTATAGTTCTATATATAATAATATAATAGGCTTTCCTGTCACGCACTCTTAAGCTTCCAAATATGACGATTTTTTTATTTTGAAAAAAAATATGACGATATTTGTTTAGCATATATGATTAAGTATATTCTGTAGTACTTACTGGAACACCACCTATAAAGTAGGAATAATACTAGTTGTAGAGATTTCGGGAAACATGGATGTAATAAAATACATACTGTAAGGAGATGCTACGCATGTACCTCATAACCATGTGGGCATGATGTTAGATTCGTGCAAGTGGTGAATCTATGCATGTATTTTGTCCTAATTAATTCACCCTAGTATTATAATGCTAAAAGGAAATTTTAATATATATATATATATATATATATATATATATATATAGGGAGGGGATCCTGTGAGACCACCCTTCTAAGTAAGTCCATAAGACCCAATCCAGACTATTAAAAACATAATTCAATGGACAGGATCTAAATGAATCTATACAACATTACATAAGAAACTATACAAAGACGGGGGTAAAATAGGAATCAGTCGAATGGCAAAACAGTTGAAATGTACATGTAGATATATACAATTTCAATTACCAAAGATACAACTATACTTGTCTACTTAAACAAATAATAAACAAATGTCTAGTGAATACAGATGAACTGATCCATTTACACAGGTCCGTTGTATAAAATATACAATTCCAATGGCAAAAAAAACAACTAAACTTATCTAATTAAACAACTCCGCTCTTAAAAAATTACATATATATCTACATGTACATTTCAACTGTTTTATTTAAAAGGAAAGATTATATTTTCCTAAAAACAAGCAATTAACGTCTGTAAGTGAAAAACGGAAAGATTATATTTTCCTAAAAACAAGCAATTAACGTCTGTAATCATCAAACTTATTATATGTAAAAAACTATACTACCCTTATATTCCAAAATAAGAAATTAATCCGCACCATTAAAAGTTTTAAATCAAGGGCTATATGAGGTCTTATGGACTAACCTAAAGGGATTGGTCTCATTTGAACAATCCCTATATATATATATATATATATATATATATATATATAGGGATTGGTTCAAATGAGACCAAGCCCTTTGGTTAGTCCATGAGACCACTTATAAACCCTTGATTTAAATCTTTTAATGGTGCGATTAATTTTTGCTATTTTTGGAATATAGGTAGTATTGTATTTTCACATATAGTCATTTTAAGAAACAACCGTTAATTATTGGTTTTTAGGAAAATATAATCTTTCCTTTTATATCACCCGATTTTTAGGAGCCAAAAATCCATTTTCATTCAAGTCGTGTATTTTCAAAATCCTTCTCCTTTTTGGTCTCTTTTCGAAACGGTATCAAAGAAACCATCTTCTCCTTGAAACGGTCTCTTTTCACAGTCCCCAAATTTTTCCCGTTTTCTCCATTGAAACAAGAGTTTGTGCAAAAAAAAAAAAATTCAGTCGGTTCTCGTCTATTCGAAGGTACCCAGGTATTGTAGGAGTTCTCAAGTTTGCTCAAAATCCCGTCTATTCGACTTTCTCAGTTATTGGCCAAAATCACACCATAATTTTCGTTTGTTCTCGCCGCATTCAAGTAATTTTGGTGGTTGAAGGAGTTCGATTTTGTGGAGAAGAAGTAGGGTGGGGAACCGTCGTCCGATTTTTTGTGCCTTGAAGGTATTTTTTTCTTTTTTTTCTTCGCATTTTTTCTTCTTTTTGCTAGATATTGACGACTTTTTACGCATTTGCTCGATTAGTTCGTATTTGATCAGTGGGTTTTACTTGTAGCAAATGAGGGTAAATTTCTTTTGGGGGTTGAAGGAGTTCGATTTTGAAGGAGTTCGTATTTTTTTTTTCGTATACTAAGTAAGATGATGTATACTAAGTATACAAATATGTTATGATAAATATACAACATTAAGTGGACAATTATGCTCCTGTAGAAATTTGCGGTTTGTACTAAAAAAATGAACTTGGTGTGTTTATATATAAAAAACAAGGAGTTGATACTTGAAATCCATCTTCTATTCTTTCTCGACACCCATCTTTTTCTATTTCATCCGTATACTAAGTATGCGAGATGTTGTATACTAAGTATACAAATATGTTATGATAAATATACAACATTAAGTGGAATATAAACATAACGTTGTATAAAGTTTTGATATCTGAATTGTGTGTTTTTCTTATGTAGGAGTTGTGGTTAATAAAATGTCAAGCGAAGAACAGGAAAGAGAGGTTGGTAGTCGCGAAGAGGAGAGTTCGGAGACGAGCGACCTTCAAAGAGGCAATGGATTTGTTTAATTGGATAAATTGAATTGTATTATTTGTTGTATAAGTAGTTTAGTGTATTTGTTTACTTAGTAACGTGGAATTGTATTCTTGGTTAAGTGGAATTGTATCCTTAGTTATATAGGTGGTTAAGTGGTTTTGTATTTTTAGTTCAGTGTAATTATAAATTTAGTTTAATATTTTTGCATACTCGGTAATGTTTATAATATAGTTAGTTCGGTGTAATCGTATATATAGTTAAACAATTTCAGTATGCTTAGTGATGCTTTATTGTATATTTAGTTCAATGTAATTTTACATGCAATACATGTATGAGAAGCAAAAATATTCTTAAAGATAAATTAATGGGTTACATAATGCTATGACAAAATTAAGTATACAAATTGTAAGTTAATAAATTATATGATCGCATTGTATTAAATATACAGGAACACATAACTAAGTGTACAATTTCAATCCAATATGTATACATATCCCATCAACTAAATAAACACGGCTGCTTTGTAAAAATACAAGCTGTTTCATTTTTTAACAATACACAATATTCACATTATGATAAATCCGATTTGGCATGCAATGACACTCAATTATATGAACAATTTAACTAAAATAAGTATACAACACTAAAAGGAAAAATTATATATCCCAATGTATTAAATATACAACAAAACATCATTCCTTGTCCATTCTGGAACAAATAATTATACAAATCACATTAACTAAGTAAACATGATATATTACTTCGTTCTTGAACTTCTTTGTCGTGCTCTTCTTCGATGTCAAACCCGCTAATTGCTCCATACGCTTTGTAAAATTTTATACCGGTTTCTAATGTAGCAAAATGCATGCCCACTCGTGGAATCTTTTCTTGTTCTACCTCTGGTATCCAATATTTAGTTGAGTCTGGTGAGATTTCGAGCCGTTGACATCCATTGAAATCGTTGGTTGGTCCTGTGATGTTTTATATTAAACAAGACAGAGCATTATAAAAACAAATTGGATGTATTATTTATACAATATGCAACCATATACATACATATTATTATTATTAGTAACTACGTTCATATAAACCACCA
This sequence comes from Rehmannia glutinosa, assembly GCA_016081115.2. Classification (NCBI taxonomy): domain Eukaryota; kingdom Viridiplantae; phylum Streptophyta; class Magnoliopsida; order Lamiales; family Orobanchaceae; genus Rehmannia; species Rehmannia glutinosa. The sequence continues at coordinate 70,856,665 of CM071928.1, forward strand.
TACAAATTTTATTTTTTGAGAGGAATTTATATCCAATCCAACTAAATGGAATTAGGGAAATTAATATAACAATCATACAAGTTTATATTATAATTATACAACACTCATGACTATCTATACAAGTTAAATATGTTAAATATACACGTAAAAACGAGTTGACAACATATATGCAATCTCCGGACTAGTTGTAAATATTTAAGAAATAAATATTCAAATACAAGATTTATATACTAAATATACTAACATTGTTCACTACATATACAAACTAACAAGAAATATACAATGAGACAATTTCAAAATTTGAAAAATGTAAAATATGTATACAATGTTTGTACACTAAATATACATCATTGTATACTAAACATACAAATTACGAACAAAAACATACAATTGGTTCGATTTTGCGTTGAGTGTTTTTGGTGATTCCTCCTAAACAATTTTGCAAGTATATCGAAGATATTACCTTGAAACATTCACCAATCGCGTTGGAGGAAGATCTTCGCCATTGTACAATCCATTTGCTCTAATTGATGACAACCTCGTCAATTAACGAAATATATTGTATGTTTTTTCCCGTCTGCAAATGTATATTGTATAATTTTCAAGGTCTAAGAGATTGATGTCAATGATGGTAGAGAATGTCGTGGTGAGGAAGAAGGGTTGACGCGGGTGGATTTCCACTGATTATGGGACGTGATCAATTCAAGATCACATCCCTAATTTTTAGCATTCGGTTACCATTTTTATTTCGATAGATTACTATTTTACCCCCTCCTATGTATAGATTCATTTAGATCCTAGCCGTTGATTTATGTTTTTAATGGTGTGGATTTGGTCTTATGGACTTATTTTTTGGGGGTGGTCTCACAGATCCCTCCTATATATAGGGAGGGGATCCTGTGAGACCACCCTCCTAAGTAAGTCCATAAGACCCAATCGAACTATTAAAAACATAATTCAATGGCCAGGATTTAAATGAATCTATACAACATTACATAAGAAACTATACAAAAAGACGGGGTAAAATAGGAATCGTCGAAATCAATTTGTAATGGCGATTTGAAAAAAATAGGGGCGTGATCTTGAGTTGATCACGCCCCATAATCAGTGGATATCTTCCCTAATTAACACACCTTCTTCACCACGACATCCTCTACCACCATTAACAAATCAAAATCTTCAACCTGGAAACATTATACAATATACAATTTACAAACGCAAAACAACAGGACTATATTTCGTTAAATGTCGAATGATTGTCATCCATCAGAGTAAATGAATTGTACAGTGGCGAAGATCTTCCGTCCAACACGATTGATTGAAGTTTCCAAGGTAAAACACTGAACAATAATTGACGTCTAATCGGACCAACTGTATGTTTTTGTTGGTAATTTGTATGTATAGTATACATAACGTGCATATTCAATGTACAAGAATTGTATACATAGTTTATTTTTTTTTTCATATTTGGAATTGTCTATATATTGTATATTTAGTGAATAGGTCTTGTATTTGTAGATTTATTTCTTAAATATTTACAATTAATCCGGAGATTGCATAGTTGTTCTTAACCTGTTTTGCGTGTTTATTTATCATATTTAACTTGTATACAATAGTCATAAGTGTTGTATATTTATAATATAAACTTGCATGGATTGTCATATTAGTTACTACATATGCAGAGAAAAATGTTAGTATATTTAGTATAGAGACCTGTATTTATAGATTTATTTATTAAATATTGACAACTAACGGAGATTAGTAGTAGCAGGCGATTTTGCGTGTTTATTTATCATATTTAACTTATATACAATAGTCATAAGTGTTGTATGGAGGTGTATATCAACATACTTATTAATAATAATAATGTGTATGAATATGGTTTCATGTTGTATATAAATTACATCCATTTGGTTTTTATAATGCTCTGACTTGTTTGATGTCAAACATTACAGAACCAGCGAACAATTTCAATGGACGTCAACGGCTCGAAATTTCACCAGGCTCAACTAAATATTGGATACCAGAGGTAGAACAAGAAAAGATACCACGAGTGGGAATGCATTTCGCTACGTTGGAAACCGGTATAAAATTTTACAAGGAGTATGGAGCAATTAGCGGATTTGACATCAGAAGGAGCACGACAAAGCGGTTCAAGAACGAAGTAATTCGTTTGCATTATGTTCTTTGCAATAGAGAAGGCTTCAAACACAAAAAAAAATAACATACCTATAGAGCCTACAGATGAAGCCGAAAGAAGATGTTGAACATGTGGTGAGATCGGAACACATAACAACAGAACGTGTCCAAAACGCAACACCACGCCATAGTATAATTTTTTTTATTGAAAAAAGTGTTGGGTAAACAATATGTCAGTTGGGGTTTATCCTTTATGTCAAAACAATGTGTTACATGATGATTTATCTTTTAGATTGGTTTTCTCTTCTCAAATACGTTTTGCATAAAAATTATCTTGAAAAAACTATTTAACTAAGTATACAATTTCAATTATCAAATAAACAACTCTACATGTCTACTTAAACAAATGTCTACTATACAATATACAGTTCTATTGTATAAAATATACAACTCCAACGGCCAAAAAAAAAAAAACATCTGGACGTAACTAACTAAAAGATATTTAACTAAGTATACAATTTCAATTACCAAAGATACAACTATACTTGTCTACTTAAACAAATAATAAACAAATGTCTAGTGAATACGGATGAACTCGATCCATTTACACAGTCCGTTGTATAAAATATACAATTCCAATGGCAAAAAAAACAACTAAACTTATCTAATTAAACAACTCCGCTCTTAAAAATTACATATATATCTACATGTACATTTCAAGGTTTTATTTAAAAGGAAAGATTATATTTTCCTAAAAACAAGCAATTAACGTCTAAGTGAAAAACGGAAAGATTATATTTTCCTAAAAACAAGCAATTAACGCCTCAGAATCATCAAACTTATTATATGTAAAAATACTATACTACCCTTATATTCCAAAAATAATAATGTAAATTAATCTGCACCATTAAAAGTTTTAAATCAAGGGTTTATATATGAGGTCTTATGGACTAACCTAAAGGGATTGGTTGCATTTGAACCAATCCCTATATATATATATATATATATATATATATATATATATATATAGGGATTGGTTCAAATGAGACCAAGCCCTTTAGGTTAGTCCATGAGACCACTTATAAACCCTTGTAGGTCCCAAGGGGTGTAAGTGTAAGGTTTAGAAGGGGGTTGAATAAACCTTACCAAATTTTCGATTTAGTCCTTTTAAATCTACTGAGTTAATTCTACGGTGTGTGTCGATGGACGATCGAATTAGTCACTCGAAGAGTTAATCTCTCAATGATTTCATTTGAGTTTTGTTGATGGAGTAACTCAATTTGTTGGCTACAATTTAACTCACCGTGGTTTTATTCTCAGGAAGACTTAACACCCTTAAGTTTGATTAAGCAAGATATTAGAGTTTAATTTAGTACTTATAAATTATCAAATGGATAGCAAATTTATCGCCAGAGATATAAGCAATTAAAAGTGCGGGAATTTAGATTGAAATGTAAATGACACAAAGAAAGTTTTTATAGAGGTTCGAAGATGGGGTAATTCTTCTACTCCTCTCTTCTCCAACTCTGGAGGAATCCACTAAGTAATGATCGGTTTACAAAGTGGTAATCCCGGACATACAAGTCTTGATCACAACAAAGCCGACTTGATCCTTTGGGACTCGATCCTGAGACGCCTTGATCACTCGGTGGCTTCTCGTTCGACTCGGCTTCTTCACAGGCAATTTGCGCTTTGCTACTACTGACTCACTTGCTCAAGCTCTTTGGATTTGATCACGAAGCCCTCCAAATGCTTAAGACTTAGTTCAACTTTGAACTTTTCTACAATCCTTCCCGGAAAGTAGACCCCTTGTTTTCAAAGGTTTCCTCTTCAACTGGTTGAAGCTCTCTTTCCTTCACAGGTAAGTGTTGGATTGATGTACTTGAATATAGGCTTGAGGATTGAGATTGTTTCATTTTTCTAATGTGCTTGTATATCTCACGTATGTGTCATTCATGCATCCTTTTCTCAAACTAACTCCTCGGCCTTTTATAGTGAACTTTCAAAAATTTGCCCGTTGAAGAGATAGGCTTATTTTTGAAAGTCACTTTGCGTCGTTGGCTTGCGAGTTCTTGGAATTGCCGTTTCCTCGTATGAATTATTCTTTTCACCTTTTCGGAGTTCGACACGGTGTCGTGCTTCCCATTGGTTCATTCCTTTTGCACGATCCGGGATCGAGTACTTCAAGAAAGGTTGTATGGATATTACTTGTTTAAGTAAATCTCTTGATTTCTCGAATCTGTGATTCTTTTCTGATTATCTCGACTTGATTGCATTTCCTTGCTTTCCCAGGTGACTTAGAGTCGAACTTCCAATCATTGGATGACTCTTACGTCACTTCAACTTGAGACTTGGCTTTTCTTGAGTTGACTTGTGATGCTCCACTGTGCATCTCACCGCTTCTTGATAGTGTTCCGTCTACTCTTCTTTGCCATACTCATTTGTCTCACAAAGTGAGTCTTCCTTCCGATCTTGATTGTCTTCTTGCATGTTTAGGGCGTAGTTGTCTTGACTCTTCGGCTTGGCCACTCTATTCATTACAATGCATTTTACAACAAGAATTGGGGTGCCAACTTTCTATTCTAAGTTTTACATGGCATTCATCAAAATCTAAACAATAAAATTCCTAACAATTTCCCCCTTTTTGATGATGCCAAAACTTAGATCATACAAATATGTAAATAACAAAGATACATACTGAGACAGTGTATTGACATAGAATGTATGCGAGAATCAATCTTTTATTGATCATATCATTCTTGTACTTAACACAATCAATTGTTTACAAGGTGTATCGAGAGTATATAATTGTCTTCAAAAAAATTTATAACTCTATTACGGAAGACTTACATTGTATGTATTTACATAATAAAATACATGAAGGGTTGGATGAAGAACACTTCATCTCCTTTGTCTCCTCCTTTCTTTCATCTTGATTAGCATCTTCTTCTCTTCTTCTCCTTTTCTCGTCGTCACCGCCTTTCTTTTTCTTCTCATATGCCTTCCTGGCGGCTTCATCTTTCCTTAGTCTTTCCTGTCTCTCCCGCCATAGCTGAGTTTGTCTTTTGTTTTCTTCTTCTATTCTCTTTGCATACTCGGCGTTAGTTTTAGCCACTCGCAAATTTGCCACTTGGTCAAGCTTCACCAAAGATAGATCCCTCCTTTCTTTCCGGGATCTACGATTCGATATTCTTGGCGAGGCCAGGTCCAAGCTTCTTCCTCCATCACGCTTCTTCCTCTACTGCGGGGCGTATCTTTGTCTTGGGGTCTTCTTCTTCCGGTGATTGACTAGCGGAGAGTGACCAGCAGAGTGATTAGGAAGTCTCATTGTCGTAAACCTTCTTCACACAATGTGAGACCCTTTTCCCGATACAAGTCCCAAGCTTGAGCCATGGACATATTTGCAAAATATCCTTGATTCGAGCGTTTTGAATTAAACCGATCTTGGCTCACCGGAGCATCGAAATGGCATACGTGTCTCTGTCCCAACTGGAATGCCTCCATGTTCTTTCAAGATGTTCATCACCCTGGCATCCATTCTTCCTTCCACTTCCTTCATCCCCTGCTTCAATTTCTTTTCTCTTCTCGGCTATAGATCAGAGTCTTGGAGTGGCGAGTCACGGGAGTTTGTCGCTTATAATGTCACCGTGTGACAGGACCTGTTGGGGGTTTGTGCTATCATCAAGGTCATATTTTTGTTCCTTCCCCTCGGTGATTTTCCTTGCTTTAGTTTCAAAATTTCTTGGTGATTTTCCCTTCTCAATGCTTCTTTTTCATTTTGCTCCTTTCTTTTGACCGGATTTTTTGCTTTAAGGTATTCCTCTTCCCCCTTTTTGGCATCATCAAAGGATAGAGGAACCCCAGGGAACATCTTTGGCAAGCATGAAGTCGAAGTCTTTGTTGGTTGGTCCCGCTTCAAGTCTGTGCGTTGTATGCAACACGGAATTGAGGCCATCGAGTAGCGTTGGATTCTCACTGAAATCGACTTCATCTCGGCCATGAGAAGGTGAATTTTCTCGTCATGTGTTCTTCCAAACGCGTATATCATTTGCATTTACGCTCACGCAGCCAGCCTTGATCTCGGCGGTGTGAGCTTCATGCATATGCTCAATGTGGTCCCTCAACTTCGTTTCGCATCAACATTCTCGGCTCTCCACACCGGTGACTTGTTGAACAAGGTTCAAGTATCTCACTGTCATTCCCACGCATGGGTTCTTCTTTGTTGCCACCATTCCCTTATCCTCGATTTGTGATGCCTCTCGGTCACCAGTAAGGTTGGCATCTCTGTTGTCCGGGCGCATATCCAAAGAGGCTCGATGCCTCTCCATCTTTTCAACTTGAGAAAAGAGTGCCTTGAACACTTCTCGAACTTCGGTGATTCTTACATTGCGGTGATGGCCAAACAAATGTCGAAATCAAAATCATTTGGAACAATGGTGCCTGAGTGAAAAACAGGAGGTGGTCGTGATATCGTACTTGCTCATTTTCGACTCTTCGTGGAGTTCGGTATCTCTAATGAGAAAGGGAAAGATTCTACAAAAGATTCATCACCGCCGTGGGATCGTTCAATGATGAGCGGTGCGCGTGGAGTTCTTTTGGGAATCGATCCATTTGTAGCTTGAGGAGCCGGAGCGGTGGTTGCTTTGGTTGGTGGGTTTGGTTGTGAAATAGACTAAACTGGCTTTGAGGCTCAATATTGTCTGACCGTTGGTCTCGGTGATTTTTCCTTTTGATGACTTGTCCTCGGCCTTATCAGCGTCATCGGACGATGATGAGATTTCTAGAGGTGGCTCATCATCAAAATTAAAAGTTTGACGAGTAGTCTTGGGATCGACTTACTCGTGCTTGGAACACCCGCGGTGAGTCTTTTGGATTTGTCATGGGGGTTGACTAAACCTTCTTCGCCGTCTTGATCCCGAGAAAAGTGACATCGGGGTTGTCCGGGAATCATGAAGTGCGGCGATCTCCCGCTCGAGATGGGTTGATGATTGCGGGAGGGATGTTCTCGTACTTGACCTCTTTACCCCGGAAGTCTCAACCTCCGTGGCCTTCATTTCCTCCGGCGGTCTCTCTGCTGCGCGAGGCCTAGTCCTCCCTTTCGAGTGTCGGTTGTCTTAGGGTCTTTCTGATGGCATCCATTGGAGTCTCAACCCCATGGATTGCACTTTCATCGCCCATAGTGTTAACTCCCGGGCATTCTTCCTCGTGCCTCGATCGCATCGTAGCGTCATTAGCCTTCGGAAGCGGTTGGCATCACCGAGACAGTCTCAATCGCCCGAGCTTCGTTGATGGCAACTTCTTTGTTCTTCTTGTGATTGTAATTTCTCTTCTTCGCCTCCTTGCTTCTTTGTGGAGTCATCTGCGGCATCCTCCGACCTTTTGCGGTGGAGGAGTTTCCCCTCGGGCGCACCACCGAGTGACTTGGAGTGGGGTCACTCGTCTCCGGACTCATTGTTGCAATTGATGGTTGGTAGTTGGGGCGGTGGTAGCACACCTTCAATAGGGGTTGGCTCTTGGGGTCCCCACTAGCCAGTTTCATCGCGGTTCCTTATTGCCTTCTTGAGTGAGTGGGGAAGTGGTAGCGACAACATCGGTGGCTATTTTTTGAACCACTCCCATTGGATCGATTTCGGTGTGTTCGGAGGACTCTCCTGGTCCTCCATCGGTCTTTGCTCGTGAAGAATTCTTGATTCATGTAATGCTTGCGCATTTGTAACTCTTACGTGGCAACAACATTCTTCGGTTCCTCGTCACTTTCGGAGAAGACATCAAGAAGAGGATGGAAGTGTTACGTAGTGCGGGAGATAGGCGGATGCTTGCCTTTTCACGTGCTTCGGCTTCTTGACTTGCTTTGCTCTCTCCCCTGTCCTTGTAGATTTGCGGGATGTCTAAGCGAGTTGTCCTCATCAAGTCTTTGGGAGCACGGTAGTTAGTCGAGGAAATTTAGCAGTTCCTCTTCTTCTTCTATGAACTCGGGCCGTTGAACTGTTCCCTTGACTTGCTCAACTTCCATTTTCTCCACTCACGCATGACGATTTTGAATGTCGGGTAAGGTGGAGATAGGATCATTACATCACTATCGCAATTTGGTTCTTCTTGTGTTTGTTTGTGTGAGCTACATTTGTGTGTCTTGAGTTGCCTCTGCGATCGCCTTGAGACTTGGCTATTTCATCAATTATATCCGGAGACTCTACTTCTCCGGTAGTCTCCGTATTTGTGCTAGGAGATAATCGACTCGGTGGTTTCTCTGTTCGACCGCTTGACTAGTCTTCTTCGTCTCCTGGTTTGTACCGGGGAATTTACAGTTGGCGGTATCTTCGAGTCTTGGGCGGCGGGGGCGTGTCTTTGGTGTTTGTTTACGAGGAGCTGGCCGTGCAGGGCTTGTCGATTCTCCTCCTTTTGACGATCGGAGAAGGTATTTGTGAGTCCTTCTCGACCCTCGCTGCAGGGGGGTGACATGGTTCAGGCGGGGTGACTATTTCACTGCAGGGGCAGTGCATGTTTGGTTTTCTTTCTTTGCAGGGGCGATCTTCTTGGCAGTGCGGGGCGGCTTTCTTTTTGGGTGGAGAGGAGGTTTGTATCTTGGGTGGTGATTCCCCTCACCAGTGTCGTCGCTCTCTTGGCATAAGCTCGCTTCCGAGCACCGAGAGAGGTTAGCTCGAACATCCTTTTGTTAACATGGAAGGCCTTCCCATGTCTAAGAGGACTCCTTTCACCTCCAATAGCCAGGCCAATCACTAGGCCATATCCCGGGGATCCTCCAAATGTGCCATCTTCTTTGAAGGACTTGTTCCCAGCGTTCGGGCAGAGCTTCTTTGTAGATAAACTCAGCCTGAGTTTATCTTCTTTTCTTCCATGATTGCGGCCATCACAACCCTTGACTTTGCCTTTGATAGTTGGTCGAAGTTGCCAAATTTGATGTCGATACATTTGGCAACTATGTCCAACAATTTATGATAATCCTCCTTGTGTGATCTCTTGTTTCTTTGTGTATATAATTTTATCGGCAAAGGTCGGACTTGGCTATCTCTTTCCATCGTCACCCAAGTTTACATCAGCTTCCTTAATTTGATTTGCTCTTCCTGCGGGTAGTGAGCAATATTCACCAAATCCTTGGCGGTAATAGTCATTTGCTTCCGTGAGCAGATGACTTGATTCCTTCATCGTGAATCTCGGCATTCACGTAGAATTGTGCGACCTCCTCCACATAGGTCATAGGATATTCAGCGTTAGAAAGCGGTTTGATCCTGGCGTTTCCAACTTCTCCGCGATTTTCTTCACCAGGGTGTCGTCGGACCCTCGCTTTCACCATTCCGTCGAAATCACACGGTCGAACCGGTGTGGATTTGTTTTCCCAACTTGGTAAAGTCATACGTTGGTGCCATTTCTCAGAATAATTTCAAGGAAAAGTTCAGAAATTTGATTTGAAGGTTGATAGGGTTTCGAGAGTATTTGCCTTTGCCTTTTGAGAGAAAAAGATGAAGCAGGTTTTTGGAAGTGTGAGAGAAAGCGGGCGAAAATGGTTTAAATATGGTTTATGAAAGGATGTGCGGAGGCGGTTTTGAATTGTGATCGAAATCAACGGCTTGGATTTCGCACGCCTATTGAGCATTTCACGTCTCGTATTTAATGCGGCAGCATTTATATCCAATCATAAGTTTAGTGTGCGACTTTATGCGTACACATCATCATTATCTTTGACGTGTTCCTTAAAACATTCCCGCTAAGTTAAAACGACTGCGTTTTTGTCACTTCGCTCATAAGTTATTCAGCTTATCTCTTAGCTGATTTAACTCTACTTTTCACATTTCTCTTAGCGACTAAATTTATCACCGATTTCGGTGTATTGTCTTTCCGATCTGGTGATTCTTGAAATGATTTGTTTTCACTCTTTTTCACTTCTTTTCTGTTCTAATACTTCTTCTTTGATTCGTCCAGTGTCACTCATTTCAATTAACCCCAACTCATGCTTGAGTTCTTCAAATCTTGACTCACATAGTGGTTTTGTGAAGATGTCGGCTAGTTGTTTATCGGTTGAGATATATTCCAAGATAATGTCCTTCTTTTCAACATGATCTCTTATGAAATGATATCGACATCAATATGTTTTGTTCTTGAGTGCGGCCACGAGGATTTTGAGTGATTGCAATGGCACTTGTGTTATCACACATGATTGGAATTTCTTTTTCTTCAACTTCATAGTCTCTCGGTTGTTGTCTCATCCATAGGACTTGAGCACAATAGGTTGCCGCAGACTATGTATTCTCACGCCTCATTTGTAGAGGTGGCTATTGAGTTTTGCTTCTTGCTAAACCAGGAAATTAGTCTGTTTCCTAGCATTTGACAGTGCACGAAGTGCTTTTCTGTCGTCCACTGCATCCAAAGCATAGTCGAGAATCGAATAGCCAATTAGCTTGAATCCACCTTCCTTTGGATACCATAGGCCTCTTCTTGGCTTCCTTTCAAGTATCTCAAAATTCTCTTCTTTGTCATATGGCTCTCTTTTGGAGCAGATTGAAATCTTGCACATACACCTACAAACAAAGGTGATGTACGGCGCTTCTTTGTGAGATAGAGCAATGATCCAATAAGTGCTCAGTATCTTGTTTGATCTACTGAGGCTTGCCATGCATCCATGTCCATTTTGGTGATGTGTTCATTGGTATTTTTGAAGATTTCTCTTCCATACCAAACTTCTTCATTAAATCCCTGGTATATTTTGTTTGACTTATGAAGGTTCCATCCTTGTTTGTTTCACTTGAAGTCAAGGAAAAATGTCGGTTCTCCCATCATGCTCATTTCAAATTTGCTTTGCATGAGGTTTGAGAATTTTCACATAGCTCTTTGTTAGTGGATCAAAAATGATGTCATCCACATATATTTGAACAAGCAAAGTATACTCTTCTTTTCTTGAATTACGAAAAGTGTTCTATCTACTTTTCCTTTTGTGAATCCATTCTCGGTTAGGAATTGTGACGGGTATCGTACCATGCTGCGGGTGCTGTTTCAATCCATACGGGGGCTTTCTTGAGTTTGTATACCTTGTCTCCAAGAGTCTTCTGCTCAAATCCGGAGGTTGTTCAACATATACTTCTTCTTCCAATAAACCGTTTAGGAATGCACTTTTTACATCCATCGATATACAATGAAATTCTTGTGAGTGCATAGGCAAGAAACATCCTTATAGCTTCCAATCTTGCTACGAGGGCAAATGTTTCATCAAAATCTATTCCTTCTTCTTGGCAATATCCTTTGGCTACTACTAGTCTTGCTTTATTCCTTACCACAGAGCCTTCCTCGTTCATCTTATTACGAATACCCATTTGGTTCCAATAACATTTTGATGTATGGGTCTTTGCACTAGTTCCCATACTTTATTTCTCTTAAACTGATTGACTCTTCTTGCATAGCTTGAATCAATGTGTGTCATCCAATGCTTGTGACACATCTTTTGGCTCTATTTGCGAAATGAAGCATGTGAACATAGCTTCTTGTTGAGTTCGGATCTTGTTTTGACACCTTCTCTCATATCTCCAATGACAAGTTACGGTGGATGGTCTCTTAGCCATCTTACATCAAAGGTTGGAGTAAGTTAGCTGGATTGATCGACTTGCGGTTGTGTTCTTTGTGGTCGACTCTTTCGTGGTCACTTATTTTTTGCAAATTTTCACCGCTTTTGAGGTTGCTATCTCATCTTCTTCGAGTTGATAATCGACTTGACTTGAGATAGGGACTCTTTCGTATGATTGGATGTTTCAACTTATCGGTGACTCTTCAATGTCTTCTCCATTTACATTTGGCTCATCGAATACTACATGAATGGATTCCTCTGTAACCATAGTTCTTTTATTGAGTATTCGTAGGCTTTGCTTTCATTTGAGTATCCTAAGAAGATACCTTCATCAATTTTAGCATCAAAAGCCTTTAGGTTGTCTTTGCCATTGTTATGGATGAAGCATTTACATCCAAATATTACGAAATATGCAACATTTGGTTTTCTTCGATCCAGATCTCATAGGGAGTCTTTGTCATTTGTCTATTTATCATACATCTGTTTTGGGTGTAGCAAGTTTGTGTTAATTGCTTGACCCAAAATCTTTTTGGTAACCCTGTTGACTAACATGGTCTTGCTTTGCTTCTTTGAGGGTTCTGCTTCTCTTTCGCAACTCCATTTCTTGTGGAGTCCTTGCCGATAGTTCATGACCAATACCATTCTCAATACAAATCGAGTTATTATTCCATTGACAAACTCGGTTCCTCTATCGATCTTATTTTGATAATGGTTTGACTCTTCTCATTTTGAATTCTCTTCATCATTTGTGGTAGTTTTTGTAGGGTTTCTTTCTTCTTGCACATGAATATTGTCCATGTATATCTTGAGTAGTCATCTACTACCACCAAGGTGTATTTCTTTCCACTTATCTTTGTTTGGTTCCTTTGGGCCAAATAGATCCATATGAAGTAGATGCGATATTCTTGTTGAGGATGGGCATGTCTTTTCTTTGAATGACGACTTGATTTGTTTTCCTTCCGACATGCATCACATATACTCTCCTTCTTGTATCGAGTGCGGAAGTCCTTCTACCGGATGACTTCTTGCTAGCTTGTTAATTGTTTTGAAATTCGGGTGACTCGACTTTTTGTGCCACAACCAACTTGATTAATTTGTGCTCTTTGCTAGTAGACAGTCTTTGGGTGTTGCGGTTGACCAATCCACTACATACATATTCTTTGTCTATTTCCTTGCAAAGACAACTTCATTTGATTCAATATCCTTGATTTGGCATACACCCATGTTGAATCAACATTGTAGCCCTTGTCACGGGCCGATCGATACTTAGTAGGTTGAAGTTGAGTCCTTCAACATATGCAAACATCGTGATTTCTAATCCATTCCTCTTGATGGATCCAATGCCTCTTATTTCACCAGGAGCTTCATTTCCCCCAAATATGACTTTGGCTCCTTTGACTTCCTTGAATTTTGACAGATTTCTCTTATTTCTGTCATATGTCCGGAGCGACCACTATCCATGTACCAGGTTCCTTGGCACTCATTTGTTCCTTGAACGCAATCAAGGAAATTAAGTTTTAGGTACCCATACTTTGCGGGTCTGAGGGGTTAGAATTGTAAGATGATCCAACCAACATATAGCCAAATGATTTGACTCTAAGGGGTTGCCATCTATCGAGTGCCATAATCATAATTAATTACGGCAAATTGCTTGGGGATTCTAGGTTCATACGATTTGTCTCTTTTGTCCGTATGCTGCATATGTGTTTTAGCAATTGCCTTCCTTGGGTAATTGTGGTGCTTTTGAGTGTAGTGCTTAGGTGTATGTGTGTCTTTGATGAAAGCTCTTATACTTTTGGAATGGCCTTTGTTGAGTTCTAGGCCTTTGCCACTTGGGCTTATATTCCATAAGTCTTGCCGATAGTTCACATTGTTCCAATCGGCTTGGCTTGGATATTTTCTACCATTCCCATCATATGTATTTCTTTTATGGATTTTCGGAATTTTTGGTAGCTCTGTTTCTTCTTTACTGAGTATTTTTACATTAGGAGTTCTTTGAAGGACTCATTTGAATCTATTCTCACTGTCCTTTCAAAGACACTCAATCAAGTAATTTTTTCCTTTTCCTTTGTAACCAAGGCCGAGTTTGCTTAGTATTGTGCTTTGGAGTGAATGTGTGTGCAACATTTAGAGTTTTGGGTTTTTCACACTCTTCATGACTTGAAGATCCTTTTTCCAAAATTACTCTTGAGGTTTGACATGGCACAAAGGAATTAAATCCTAAGCCCTGTCTTGTCTCCACATTCTCTTTGACTCATAATAAGATCATCCAATGATTTAGATGCCTTAGTGAACGAGGCGATAACATTTTGAGGTCATTCTCCCTCTTTTCTATAAAGCAATTTAAATTTTACTAATTTAGCATTTTCGACCTTTAAATTTTCATTTTCTTGACTATTTGACTTAGAGTACTCGGCTCCTTAGTCACTTTGAGTTTTGACTTTTAAGTAGAATTTTGTTTTCCTCATTCAATAGTGTGTGTGAGGATTTAATGTGCTCAAAATCTTTCATCATCTTGCCTAATGAATCATAAAGATCGTAGGTGATGAAGTGTGTGTGTCACATGATCACTATCACTAGTGTCGAGCTTGTTGAATTAGATTGTACCTCATCTTCTTGATTTTGTTCTTTGGCCATTAAGCGGATCAAGGCTTCTTCTTGAGTCACTCGAGTAGTCGAAACACTTTGCTCTCTCTCGAATCATTGTCTCTCTTTTGACTTGTTTATTTCAAGCAGATCTCTCTGCTGAGCCATCATTGCCTTTTTCTTTTCTTGTCTTCTTTCTCAAGACTTTTCTTTTTCTTCATTCCTGTACTTGTTGACTACAGGATATGAGCGATCAATGGCATAGTGACTGGTTGTCTACAATTCCAACATAGATATTGACCTTTTGATCGACTCTTTCTACTCTTGAGTTGTCACCCTTTGATACTCAACTTGTTGATGATCTGTTCTCTTGGTTGACCTATCATCCCTTGATTTGGAGGGAGCCGAGTGTCTTCGGAAGATTCACCCTTTCCTCTCTTGTAGTTCTTGTTAAAGAACTTGTTAAATCTTTTGACCATCGGGGCTATTTCTTCCGGGTCAATTGCTTCTTTGACCTCACTCTCTTCCCATCTTTGACAATTAGAGCAAAATTGTTTTGGGTATTTTGTCTCTTCCCGGTCTTTTCTTTTGGCTCAAACTCATATGCTTTGAGGTCCGAGAATAGTTCATGGTTGGATGTCTTTGATAGGTCCATGGAATGTCTCGGTGCCATGACCTTCATTTCCCATTCGGTGGAAGACTTTTAGGATCTTCATACACATTTCCTTCGTGTATATTCCTTTCCAAGTGTAGACAAAGCTCGTTTGTGATTTCGTGAACTGAAGCGTCTAGTTGATCCAGGTTTTCTCCCGAGATCATTTTGAAATTTTCAAATTTTTGTCTTCTATCGACAATTTGTTTTCTTTGATTTGCTCCGAGCCTTCACAGTTAATGTCGGCTTGTCCTGCATTTCTTTAGCCGTTTTGCATGATTTGACTTTGTTGAACATGGCTTTGTCAAGGTTTTGTAGAGGATGTCCTTGGCTACATTATCCAGGTTGTATCTTTTTGTCATCATTTGTCCACTCGGTTCTTGGTTTTTCAACCATGATCGGGTCTAGGAGCAACATCTTCTTCTCCTTCACCGCAACTCTGCGTGCATTGTGTTCACCTTTAATATTTGTAGAGGCCCATCTTCTATTACTATCCACATCTCATCATGTAATCCGATAGATGAGCCCGCATCTGAATTTTCCAATCATCAAATTCTTCAATGGTGAACATAGGGATGCGTGTTAGATTTGCTTCCATGATAATGACTTTTAATAAAAAGAGTTTTGAAAGTTTAAGTACTAAAGCGGACTTTGAAAAATTTGGAGATCTAGTTGGTAACAGTCGGTGCGGAGGGTTCAATGAACCAACCGCTCCGATACCACTTGTAGGTCCCAAGGGGTGTAAGTGTAAGGTTTAGAAGGGGGGTTGAATAAACCTACCAAATTTTCGATTTAGTCCTTTTAAATCTCTGAGTTAATTCTACACAATGTTGTGTCTCCGATGGAGGATCGAATTAGTCACTCAAGAGAGTTAATCTCTCAACAGATTTCGGTGAGTGTTGATGGAGTAACTCATTTATTGGCTACAATTTAACTCATTTTGTGGTTTTATTCTCGTGGAAGACTTAACACCCTTAAGTTTGATTAAGCAAGATATTAGAGTTTAATTTAGTACTTATAAATTATCAAATGGATAGAAAATTTATCAAACAGATATAAGCAATTAAAAGTGCGGGAATTGAATTTAGATTGAAATGTAAATGACACGAAAAGTTTTTATAGAGGTTCGAAGATGGGGTAATTCTTCTACTCCTCTCTTCTCCAACTCCCGGAGGAATCCACTAAGTAATGATCGGTTTACAAAGTGGTAAGCACCCGGATACAAGTCTTGATCACAACGGCCGACTTGATCCTTTGGGACTCGATCCCCGAGACGCCTTGATCACTCGGTGGCTTCTCGTTCGACTCGGCTTCTTCACAGGCGGTATTTGCGCTTGCTACTCTGACTCACTTGCTCAAGCTCTTTGGATTTGATCACGAAGCCCTCCAAATGCTTAAGACTTAGTTCAACTTTGAACTTTTCTACAATCCTTCCTGGAAAGTAGACCCCTTGTTTTCAAAGGTTTCCTCTTCAACTGGTTGAAGCTCTCTTCCTTCACGGGTAAGTGTTGGATTGATGTACTTGAATATAGGCTTGAGGATTGAGATTGTTTCAGATTTTTCTAATGTGCTTGTATATCTCACGTATGTGTCATTCATGCATCCTTTTCTCAAACTAACTCCTCGGCCTTTTTTATAGTGAACTTTCAAAAATTTGCCCGTTGAAGAGATAGGCTTATTTTTGAAAGTCACTTTGCAAATCGTTGGCTTGCGAGTTCTTGGAATTGTCGTTTCTCGTATGAATTATTCTTTTCACCTTTTTGAGTTCGACACGGTGTCGTGCTTCCCATTGGTTCATTCCTTTTGCACGCTGACCGGGGAGTACTCCAAGAAAGGTTGTATGGAGATATTACTTGTTTAAGTAAATCTCTTGATTTTCGTGCAACGGTTCTTTTCGATTATCTCGACTTATTGCATTTCCTTGCTTTCCCAGGTGACTTAGAGAGACTTCCAATCATTGGATGACTCTTGTCACTTCAACTTGAGACTTGGCTTTTCTTGAGTTGACTTGATGATGCTCCACTGTTGCATCTCGCTTCTTGATAGTGTTCCGTCTACTCTTTCTTTGCCATACCATACTCGGTGTCACACAGAGTCTTCCTTCGATCTTGATTGTCTTCTTGCATGTTTAGGGCGTAGTTGTCTTGACTCGGCTTGGCCGGCTCTATTCATTACAATGCATTTTACAACAAGAATGGGGTGCCAACTTTCTATTCTAAGTTTTACATGGCATTCATCAAAATCTAAACAATAAAATTCATAACAACCCTTGATTTAAATCTTTTAATGGTGCGGATTAATTTTTGCTATTTTTGGAATATAAGGGTAGTATTGTATTTTCACATATAGTCGGTTTAAGAAAACAAACAGCGTTAATTCTTGGTTTTTAGGAAAATATAATCTTTCCTTTTATCACCTACCTGATTTTTAGGAGCCAAAAATCCATTTTCATTCAAGTCGTGTATTTTCAAAATCCTTCTCCTTTTTGGTCTCTTTTCAAAAACGGTATCAAAGAAACCATCTTCTCCCTTGAAACGGTCTCTTTTCACAGTCCCCAAATTTTTCCCGTTTTGTCCATTGAAACAAGAGTTTGTGCAAAAAAAAATTCAGTCGGTTCTCGTCTATTCGAAGGTACCCAGGTATTGTAGGAGTTCTCAAGTTTGCTCAAAATCCCGTCTATTCGACTTTCTCAGTTATTGGCCAAAATCACACCATAATTTTCGTTTGTTCTCGCTGCGTTCAAGTAATTTTGGTGGTTGAAGGAGTTCGATTTTGTGGAGATGGAAGTAGGGTGGGGAACCGTCGTCCGATTTTTGTGCCTTGAAGGTATTTTTTTTCTTTTTCTTCTGCATTTTTTTCTTCTTTTTGCTAGATATTGACGACTTTTTACGCATTTGCTCTGATTAGTTCGTATTTGATCAGTGGGTTTTACTTCGTAGCAAATGAGGGTAAATTTCTTTTGGGGGTTGAAGGAGTTCGATTTTGAAGGAGTTCGTATTTTTTTTCTGTATACTAAGTAACAGATGATGTATACTA
Source organism: Rehmannia glutinosa (assembly GCA_016081115.2). Taxonomy (NCBI): domain Eukaryota; kingdom Viridiplantae; phylum Streptophyta; class Magnoliopsida; order Lamiales; family Orobanchaceae; genus Rehmannia; species Rehmannia glutinosa. The sequence continues at coordinate 70,874,649 of CM071928.1, forward strand.
AGTATACAAATATGTTATGATTATGGGACGTGATCAATTCAAGATCACATCCCTAATTTTTAGCATTCGGTTACCATTTTTATTTCGATAGATTACTATTTTACCCCCTCCTATGTATAGATTCATTTAGATCCTAGCCGTTGATTTATGTTTTTAATGGTGTGGATTTGGTCTTATGGACTTACCTAGGGGTGGTCTCACTGAGATCCCCTCCCTATATATGGGGGGATCTGTGAGACCACCCTCCTAAGTAAGTCCATAAGACCAATCGACTATTAAAAACATAATTCAATGGCCGGGATCTAAATGAATCTATACAACATTACATAAGAAACTATACAAAGACGGGGTAAAATAGGAATCAATAAATCAATTTGTAATCGATTGCGAAAAAAATAGGGGCGTGATCTTGAGTTGATCACGCCCCATAATCGATGGATATCTTCCCGAATTAACACACCTTCTTCACCACGACATCCTCTACCACCATTAACAAATCAAAATCTTCAACCTGGAAACATTATACAATATACAATTTACAGACGCAAAACAACAGGACTATATTTCGTTAAATGTCGAATGATTGTCATCCATCAGAGTAAATGAATTGTACAATGGCAGAAGATCTTCCGTCCAACACGATTGATGAAAGTTTCCAAGGTAAAACACTGAACAATAATTGACGTCTAATCGGACCAACTGTATGTTTTTGTTGGTAATTTGTATGTATAGTATACATAACATGCATATTCAGTGTACAAGAATTGTATACATAGTTTATTTTTTTCATATTTGGAATTGTCTATATATTGTATATTTAGTGAATAGGTCTTGTATTTGTAGATTTATTTCTTAAATATTTACAATTAATCTGGAGATTGCATAGTTGTTCGCAACTGTTTTGCGTGTTTATTTATCATATTTAACTTGTATACAATAGTCATAAGTGTTGTATATTTATAATATAAACTTGCATGGATTGTCATATTAGTTACTACATATGCAGAGAAAAATGTTAGTATATTTAGTATAGAGACCCTGTATTTATAGATTTATTTATTAAATATTGACAACTAATCTGGAGATTGCGTAGTAGCACGCAACTGATTTGCGTGTTTATTTATCATATTTAACTTGTATACAATAGTCATAAGTGTTGTATGGAGGTGTATATCAACATACTTATTAATAATAATAATGTGTATGAATATGGTTTCATGTTGTATATAAATTACATCCATTTGGTTTTTATAATGCTCTGACTTGTTTGATGTCAAACATTACAGAACCAGCGAACAATTTCAATGGACGTCAACGGCTCGAAATTTCACCAGGCTCAACTAAATATTGGATACCAGAGGTAGAACAAGAAAAGATACCACGAGTGGGAATGCATTTCGCTACGTTGGAAACCGGTATAAAATTTTACAAGGAGTATGGAGCAATTAGCGGATTTGACATCAGAAGGAGCACGACAAAGCGGTCCAAGAACGAAGTAATTCGTTTGCATTATGTTCTTTGCAATAGAGAAGGCTTCAAACACAAAAAAATAACATACCTATAGAGCCTACAGATGAAGCCGAAAGAAGATGTGGAACATGTGGTGAGATCGGAACACATAACAACAGAACGTGTCCAAAACGCAACACCACGCCATAGTATAATTATTTTTATTGAAAAAAGTGTTGGGTGAACAATATGCCAGTTGGGGTTTATCCTTTATGTCAAAACAATGTGTTACATGATGATTTATCTTTTAGATTGGTTTTCTCTTCTCAAATACGTTTTGCATAAAAATTATCTTGAAAAAACTATTTAACTAAGTATACAATTTCAATTATCAAATAAACAACTCTACATGTCTACTTAAACAAATGTCTACTATACAATATACAGTTCCATTGTATAAAATATACAACTCCAACGGCCAAAAAAAAAAAAACATCTGGACGTAACTAACTAAAAGATATTTAACTAAGTATACAATTTCAATTACCAAAGATACAACTATACTTGTCTACTTAAACAAATAATAAACAAATGTCTAGTGAATACAGATGAACTGATCCATTTACACAGGTCCGTTGTATAAAATATACAATTCCAATGGCCAAAAAAACAACTAAACTTATCTAATTAAACAACTCCGCTCTTAAAAAATTACATATATATCTACATGTACATTTCAACTGTTTTATTTAAAAGGAAAGATTATATTTTCCTAAAAACAAGCAATTAACGTCTGTAAGTGAAAAACGGAAAGATTATATTTTCCTAAAAACAAGCAATTAACGCGTCAGAATCATCAAACTTATTATATGTAAAAATCTTATACTACTTATATTCCAAAATAAGAAAACCGCACTGCACCATTAAAAGTTTTAAATCAAGGGCACATATGAGGTCTTATGGACTAACCTAAAGGGATTGGTCTCATTTGAACCAATCCCTATATATATATATATATATATATATATATATATATAGGATTGGTTCAAATGAGACCAAGCCCTTTAGGTTAGTCCATGAGACCACTTATAAACCCTTGATTTAAATCTTTTAATGGTGCATTAATTTTTGCTATTTTTGGAATATAGGGTAGTATTGTATTTTCACATATAGTCGATTTAAGAAAACAACCGCGTTAATCGGTTTTTAGGAAAATATAATCTTTCCTTTTATCACCTACCTGATTTTTAGGAGCCAAAAATCCATTTTCATTCAAGTCGTGTATTTTCAAAATCCTTCTCCTTTTTGGTCTCTTTTCTAAACGGTATCAAAGAAACATCTTCTCCCTTGAAACGGTCTCTTTTCACAGTCCCCAAATTTTTCCCGTTTTCTCCATTGAAACAAGAGTTTGTGCAAAAAAAAATTGATCGGTTCGCTATTCGAAGGTACCCAGGTATTGTAGGAGTTCTCAAGTTTGCTCAAAATCCCGTCTATTCGACTTTCTCGATTTGGCCAAAATCACACCATAATTTTCGTTTGTTCTCGCCTGGCGTTCAAGTAATTTTGGTGGTTGAAGGAGTTCGATTTTGTGGAGAAGGAAGTAGGGTGGGGAACCGTTGTCCGATTTTTTGTGCCTTGAAGGTATTTTTTTTTTTTTCTTCTCGCATTTTTTCTTCTTTTTGCTAGATATTGACGACTTTTTACGCATTTGCTCGATTAGTTCGTATTTGATCAAAGTGGGTTTTACTTCAGTAGCAAATGAGGGTAAATTTCTTTTGGGGGTTGAAGGAGTTCGATTTTGAAGGAGTTCGTATTTTTTTTCTGTATACTAAGTAACAGATGATGTATACTAAGTATACAAATATGTTATGATAAATATACAACATTAAGTGGACAATTATGCTCCTGTAGAAATTTGCAGTTTGTACTAAAAAAAATGAACTTGGTGTGTTTATATATAAAAAACAAGGAGTTGATACTTGAAATCCATCTTCTATTCTTTTCTGACACCCATCTTTTTCTATTTCATCTGTATACTAAGTATGCAGATGTTGTATACTAAGTATACAAATATGTTATGATAAATATACAACATTAAGTGGAATATAAACATAACGTTGTATAAAGTTTTGATATCTCAATTGTGTGTTTTTCTTATGTAGGAGTTGTGGTTAATAAAATGTCAAGCGAAGAACGGGGAAAGAGAGGTTGGTAGTCGCGAAGAGGAGAGTTCGAGACGAAAGACCTTCAAAGAGGCAATCGGATTTGTTTAATTGGATAAATTGAATTGTATTATTTGTTGTATAAGTAGTTTAGTGTATTTGTTTACTTAGTAACGTGGAATTGTATTCTTGGTTAAGTGGAATTGTATCCTTAGTTATATAGGTGGTTAAGTGGTTTTGTATTTTTAGTTCAAAGTGTAATTATAAATTTAGTTTAATATTTTTGCATACTCGGTGAATGTTTATAATATAGTTAGTTCAAATTGTAATCATATATATAGTTAAACAATTTCGTATGCTTAGTGATGTTTTATTGTATATTTAGTTCAATGTAATTTTACATGCAATACATGTATGAGAAGCAAAAATATTCTTAAAGATAAACTAACAGGTTACATAATGCTATGACAAAATTAAATATACAAATTGTAAGTTAATAAATTATATGATCGCATTGTATTAAATATACAGGAACACATAACTAAGTGTACAATTTCAATCCAATATGTATACATATCCCATCAACTAAATAAACACGGCCGCTTTGTAAAAATACAAAAGTTGTTTCATTTTTAACAATACACAATATTCACATTATGATAAATCCAATTTGGCATGCAATGACACTCAATTATATGAACAATTTAACTAAAATAAGTATACAACACTAAAAGGAAAAATTATATATCCCAATGTATTAAATATACAGCAAAACATCATTCCTTGTCCATTCTGGAACAAATAATTATACAAATCACATTAACTAAGTAAACATGATATATTACTTCGTTCTTGAACTTCTTTGTCGTGCTCCTTCTGATGTCAAACCCGCTAATTGCTCCATACGCTTTGTAAAATTTTATACCGGTTTCTAATGTAGCAAAATGCATGCCCACTCGTGGAATCTTTTCTTGTTCTACCTCTGGTATCCAATATTTAGTTGAGTCTGGTGAGATTTCGAGCCGTTGACATCCATTGAAATCGTTGGTTGGTCTGTGATGTTTTATATTAAACAAGACAGAGCATTATAAAAACAAAATGGATGTATTATTTATACAATATGCAACCATATACATACATATTATTATTATTAGTAACTACGTTCATATAAACCACCATACAAATTTTATTTTTTTGAGAGGAATTTATATCCAATCCAACTAAATGGAATTAGGGAAACTAATATAACAATCATACAAGTTTATATTATAATTATACAACACTCATGACTATCTATACAAGTTAAATATGTTAAATATACACGTAAAACAGTTGACAACATATATGCAATCTCCAGACTAGTTGTAAATATTTAAGAAATAAATATTCAAATACAAGATTTATATACTAAATATACTAACATTGTTCACTACATATACAAACTAACAAGAAATATACAATGCATGAGACAATTTCAAAATTTGAAAAAATGTAAAATATGTATACAATGTTTGTACACTAAATATACATCTGTTGTATACTAAACATACAAATTACGAACAAAACATACAATTGGTTCGATTTTACGTTGATGTTTTTTGGTGATTCCTCCTAAAAAATTTTGCAAGTATATCGTAAGATATTACCTTGAAACATTCACCAATCGCGTTGGAGGAAGATCTTCGCCATTGTACAATCCATTTGCTCTAATTGATGACAACCTCGTCAATTAACGAAATATATTGTATGTTTTTTCCCGTCTGCAAATGTATATTGTATAATTTTCGAGGTCTAAGAGATTGATGTCAATGATGGTAGAGAATGTCGTGGTGAGGAAGAAGGGTTGACGCGGGTGGATTTCCACTGATTATGGGACGTGATCAATTCAAGACCACATCCCTAATTTTTAGCATTCGGTTACCATTTTTATTTCGATAGATTACTATTTTACCCCCTCCTATGTATAGATTCATTTAGATCTGGCCGATTTGATTTATGTTTTTAATGGTGTGGATTTGGTCTTATGGACTTACCTGGGGGTGGTCTCACAGATCCCCTCCTAGGTAAGTCCATAAGACCAAATCCACACCATTAAAAACATAAATCAACTGCTAGGATCTAAATGAATCTATACAACTTTACATAACAAACTATACATAGCAGGGGGTAAAATAGTAAATTGCCGAAATTAAAATGGTAACCTTCATTGAAAATTAGGGACGTGATCTTCAATTGATCACGCCCCATAATCGTGCTAATCCACCCAGCGTCAACCCATTCGTCTTCACCACGACAATCTCTACCACCATTGACATCAATTCTTAAACTTTGAAAATTATACTTATACATGACATTTGCATACGAAAAAAACATATCATATATTTCGTTAATTGACAAGGTTGTCATCAATTACATCAAAGGGATTGAACAATGGCGAAGAACTTCCCCCAACACGATTGGTGAATGTTCCCAAGGTAATTACTTACGATATACTTTGCGTAAAAATTTAGGAGGAATTCTTTGTAACATAACAGTAAGCGAATAGTCGAACCAATTGTATGTTTGGGTATGTAATATGTATTGTTAGTATACAAATGATGTATATTTAGTGTCATAAATCGTATAAATGAATAATCGAAGCAATTGTATGTTTGTGTATGTAATTTGTATGTTTAGTATAGAATGATGTATAAATAGTGTCAAACATTGTATACATGTTTCACAGGTTCACAAATTTTGGAATTGTCTGTGCATTGTATATTTCTTGTTAGTTTGTATATGTAGTGAGCAATGTTAGTATATTTAGTATATAAATCTTGTATTTGAATATTCAATTCTTAAATATTTACAACTAGTTTAGAAATTGCGTATATGTTGTCAACTGTTTTGCGTGTATGTTTAACAAATTTAACTTGTATACATAGTTATTATTGTTGTGTGTTTATAATATAAACTTGTATGTATTATAATATTAGTCCATAATTTCATTTTGATATATTGGATATAAATTCCTCTGAGAATAAAAAATTGTATGGTAGTGTGTACGAACGCATTTAATAATAATAATAACAATATGTATGTATATGGTTGCATATTGTATAAATAAGACATCCATTTTGTTTTAATAATGCTACGCCTTGTTTTAATGTAAAATATCACAGAACCAACAAACGATTTCAATGGACGTCAACGACTCGAAATCTCACCAGGCTAAACTAAATATTGGATACCAGAAGTAGAACAAGAAAAAATTCCACGAGTAAGCATGCATTTCGCTACATTGGAAACCGGTATATAATTTTACAAAGAGTACGGAGCAATTAGCGGATTCGACATCAGAAGAAGCACAACAAAGCGGTTCAAGAACGAAGTAATTCGTGTGCATTATGTTCTTTGCAATAGAGAAGGCTTCAAGCACACAAAAAACAACATACCTATGGAGCACACAGATGAAGCCGATAACTGCCCGCCACATGGGTCACGAAAGAGGACTTCAAACCGTGTTGGGTGCAATGCACGCTGTATATTCGAATACACCATAGGTGGCGCATATAAAATACGAAGTTTTGAAGAACGCCACACTCACCCAATGGCAATCGATACATTCAAGCAATTCCTAAAAGTTAACGTAAATCAACTTTGGTCACCAAAGAATTTATAATGAATTGCACAAAGGCTAATATAGGGAGTTCAAAACAACACGAATTATTCAAGGAGATGGTTGGCGGATTTTCACACGTCGGTGCACTGAAGATTGATTTTATAAACTTCAAACGCGACTTGAAAGCCTATATATGCGGTGCAGACGCACAATTGGTGATAGACAAATTATTTACACAAAAAGAGATAAATCAAGGCATGGCTTTTCACGCAGTGGGACGAGGATGAACAATCGACGCGTCTATTTTGGGCGCACCAAAATCCATAAGGAACTACGCCACATTTGGAGATGTGCTTTCATTTGATGCTACATACAATACCAACATGTAAATCATTGTGGTTTACTTCCTATTTATGCGGTGACTTGTACACTTTCTTGAAAGGATATGTATACTTATCTGATTAAAGTTGCACCCTTGATGAAATTTTCAAAATAACATGTATATTTAGGTGATAATATATGTATACTTGGCTGAATTTAGTTGCAGACTTTTAGAAGTTTTTCTGAGAAATATATCATGTTTACTTAGTTGGTGTGATTTGTATAATTATTTGTTCCATAATGAACAATGAATGATGTTTTACTGTATATTTAATACATTGGCATATGTAATTTTGACTTTTAGGTTTGTATACTTATTTTCGGTAAATTGTTCATATAATTGAGTGTCATTGCATGCCAACTTGGGCTTATAATAATGTGAATACTGTGTATTGTTAAAATCGAAACAACTTTTATATTTCTGAGCATCCATGTTTATTTAGTTGATGGGATCTGTATAAATATTGGACTAACATTGTACACTTAGCTATGTGTTTTCGTATATTTTGTACAATGTGCTCATATTATTTATTAACTTAAAATTGTATACTTATGGTGTGCAGGTACAAAATGGTTTTTGCTCCATTTACGGGAGTAGATAACCATCAACGATGTGTCACGTTTGGAGCTGGTCTTATACTAAAGGAGGACGAAGAATCATATACTTGGTTGTTCAGAAAGTTCTTAGAAGTTGTTGGTCGTGAACCTTACTATATAGTGACGGACCAAGATCCGACAATGAAGAATGCCATTAAATCTGTGTTCAAAACAGCAATTCACAGGTTGGGTATGTGGCATATAATGGAAAAAGGTAAACATTAAGGTGGGTCACACTCTATTCAAGGATAACAATTTTAAATCGCCAATTCAATCGTGGGACACCAACATTTCAACAACGGATTTTGAGAGTCAATGGACTGATATTATGGCTGACTTTGGTCTATCATCGCATACATGGTTCGTGCATATTTATGAGCTTAGAAAGAGTTGGGTACCCGCATATTATAAAGATGTGCCAATGAGTGATTTGCTCAAAACTACATCACGATCAGAGAGCACGAACAGCTGGTTTGGAAATTATACAAATCATGGTTCGAATTTGGTAGAGTTTTTCATGCACTTTCAAAGCGCAATGGAGTCCCAACTCCATGTAACCGATAAATTAGACCATGCATGCCAAACAACTTTTCCAGAGTGCAAGACACGACTAGCCATAGAGAAGCACGCATCTTCAGTGTATACACACAATGTATTTGTAGAAGTTAGCACAGAAATTGAAGCATCCGTCTATGATTGCACAATTACAGAGATAATTGATGATGCCACCATGTGTTCCTACAAAATTAAAGACAAAACAGATAGTATATTTGATGTCATAAAATATAAGACGGAAACATTGATAAAATGCAGCTGCAAAAAACTTGAACAAACAGGCCTGCTGTGTTGTCATGCTTTTGTGGTCCTAAAGGACTATCCGGAGATTCCTAGGGAGTTTTTGGCACGACGATGGATGAAGTCTGCATCAATCACACCACACACGAAAACTGGCCAGATTTATCAGTTCGCCGGAGGAGACGAAGCAGCGGTAACACTAAACAACCTTTGGTCCGATTTCCACAGTTGTATTGGCCTAGCACAAGAAAATATTGATAAATTATCGAATTTATCACGTCTTGTGTCAGAAGAAAAGGTCAAATTGTTAAAAGATCAGCCGCATGCACCGAGTATGGGAAGCAAACAGTCGGTAATGGAAACCTATTGTGGCTCAACCTCACATCTTGATATTTCTGTATTGCCACCGAAACAAGCCAAAAAAAAGGGGAGCGGAAGTAATGTGCGGAGTAGAATTCTAAGCCAGAGAGAGAAAGCCATCAAAGCAAGCACAAAACTCAAAAGAAAGTGTGGAACTTGTGGTGAGATCGGGACACATAACAGTAGGACATGTCCAAAACGCAACACCACACCATAGTATAATGTTTTTTTATTTAAATTTGGGTGAAGAATGTGTTAGTGTGGTTTTATACTTTATTTGTTACCTGTTTAATTCTCTTTGGAATTGATTTTTTGTTCACATATACATTTTGCATAACTTTTGGATTGAAACACAATTTTACTGCCTATACAAACCCAATTACCAAAACATACAAATGTACTTGTCTACTTAAGCAAAATTCTATTACACAATATACATTTCAACTGAAATAACATACACAATTCCAATGCCCAAAAAAAAACTTAATTGAACATAGCTAACAAAAATTAATTTAACTAAGTATACAATTTCAATTACCAAAAAAACAACTAAATTTGTCTATATAAACAAATAATAATAAATGTCAAACGACATGATTAATGTGCCTATTTACACGAGTCAATTATATAAAATACACAATTCCAATGGCCAAAAAAACAACTAAAACTTTGCTAACTAAAAACAGGTCAGATTGTATAAAATTACATAAATATGTACAAGTACAATTCAGCTGATTTATTTAAACAAATATATTGATTTCAAAATACAATTCTACATACCTATTAATACATGACATCTACAGACCGTTCAAAAATCATAAACCATGTATACAGTTCCAACAAAAAAACCTACCTAAACTAAGTATATAATTCAAATTACCTAATTAAAAATACAGCTTAACGACATGCAAAGAAATCTAAACTACATACACTACTAACAAACACAAAAATCAACACAAGCAATTAAACAAATCCAATGCATTAGCTATTCAACTAAAATATAAAAGGAAACATTATCCAGGGTCACACAATTCTAAAACAATATTCGACTGCAAAAATAAACAAGTGCTAAAAACCTTGAAATGTGTACGAACTCCAAAACACCAAACCACTACCAAAGCCAACTAAACATGAACAACTAATATGTCAGCACAATCACCACTACTATTTCCCATGCACTAAAACTACTACGTCGCTTTTCTTGCTTACCCAATGCTTCTTTCATTGACTGATTCTTGTCCCTTAACTCGTTCATGTCATCTAAGAAAATACCAGTAGTGTACTTGGAACGAAAAGTACACATAAGACTAGCATTGCCCTTCTGTAGCCCAGGTGACCATCCTCTCAGACCTCCCTCCATGTACGTTTCCATATGCCACATTGCAAAGATTCCGCAGTCAACCTTGTTTTTGGCATCTCTCCATGGCATAGAAATTCTTGATGGGCTAAGCAACAATATCTCCTGTCCCATATGCTCACAACCTCTGCTCATCAAGTACTGGGCGAAAAGACGTCCCTGATGCATAAGAAAACAGATGTTTAATGCATGTAATATGTTAAAAATGGATAATAAAACATTCAAACTATCTAATTTACACAACTCCACCAGACTACACACACAAGCACATCAAACTAACTAAACATTTTAAAAATTCAAAGTTATTCAGGTCAACATAACAAAAAATAAACAACTATATGAGCTAAGTATACAAAATACATATCTATCCAATTTACACAACTCCACCAGACTACACACACAAAAACATCAAACTAACTAAACATTTTAAAAAATCAAAGTTATTCAGGTCAACTTAACAAAAAATAAACAACTATATGAGCTAAGTATACAAAATACATATCTATCCAATTTACACAACTCCATCAGACTACACACACAAAAACATCAAACTAACTAAAAATTTTAAAAATCAAAGTTATTCAGGTCAACTTAACAAAAATAAACAACTATATGAGCTTACAATACCATTACTAAATACTAAAAATACAAAACTCACCAACTTTGCAGGCACATGTTCATACTTGTCGCACTTGCTTCCTCCAACCGAGGAATTATCCAATATCTGCATACAACTCCTCTTCATGTCGAACACAATAACAAAAAGGTGTTCACTCTTACATATCAGAAAGAAAAACTGGATAAAACTAAAAAAAATCATTGTAAAATCTAACATACTATCATAAAAAACACAAGACATAAAAATAGTACAAAATAACTGTTAATGATTTTAAATGAAAATAAAAAAATACCATCTCATACGCCTGCAGCTTCTTTGGGTTGGCATCACCAATCTCGGCGTCAAGACTTTGACAAAATAAGTCAAAGGATCTACTATCATCAGTTGCCCCTGAACTTGTAACAATGGGAAAAAGCTGCATGAAATGTGGCAAAACATACACATCCATCAAATACGTAAAACAAAACTAGTTAACTAAATATACATTTCAATGTCAATAACTATACAAATCATTTGAATTACATAAACAAACACACTGAAATAGATATGATATTAGCCATTCCTGTAATTACAAAGCGTTTGAGTTATTTAAACAATTTCAATGTACTATCAAAACAATTAGATACACAAATAAAACAAGCAGACCCGTGAATTAAGTCAGACAATCATATTTAATTAACTATACCTTTCTGTAATAAAACTAAACAAATCGACTAAACTAAGTAAACAAATCTATTGGCCCAACTATACAATTAGTCATTCCTAAGTATACAAAACAAATGCACTAAATAAACAGCATCACAGTACTAAACATGCATTTTTTCCCATCTAAAACAACATACCCACCAAACTAAAAAAACAATACACTTACCTGATTCAAAAAAAAACCCATGTAAATTAGGTCAACTAACTCGACATATCAAATTACACAATTTTAACTTAATAAACACACAACCAAACAAACAAAAAATTGAGAAAAACTACCAAAAACATACAAGCATGCACGTGCAAAATATTTTCTCGATTTCATGCATTGAAATTTAATGAAATTTAAAAATGCCGATCTGATTGAATATGTGGTAGCAAAAATCTATAAGGCGAGCTCTTGCTCCTTAACAACTCTTTGGCATTCAAAATCTTCGTCCATACACCAATCGGTGATATGCCTCAAGAACTTCTAGGGCATCGTCACAAAGTCCTCCCTTGTTATAATCATGTCGCCGACTTTGAAGATTGCCTCGTCCCCCGCAAGATAATGTCCAATGAAAAAGAATAATCAACCATTATAAAAAAATTTATAGTATATTTTATCATAAAATATAAAAATTACTTTTCAGCTTTCGGGTTCTCGAACAACCACTTCACAATCAAGTTTTGCTGCTCGGTTAACTTCGACAACACATCAACCTGTCTCTCAACGAATAGGGACGTCAACGTCTCAGTTTTCTTTTTATTTCGCGGTTCATTTCGGCCGATAAACCGCATCTTTCGCTATTCCTTTTTGGTATCTCATTCCCAGCCAAACCCACGTCCAAACCATCATCAGCATTCATATTACTCTGATCCTAAAAAAACAAAATAAACTATAGTAATAAACATATACAACAAAACATCAAAAATAAACAGGCATGTAAAATTAAAAAAAAAATACCCCAACATTGTCTAATTCCAAATCATCACCGCCTTTCTCCCGCTTCACCGCTCGTCCACTTGACCCTGACCACATCCTTCTCATAAAATCGAGAGGTCTCGACAACCAAGTCCCATTTATCAGTGGTGGGTTCTTGTGTTAAACCAAGACTAAAACTTGGCTTGTCAGGCTTATCACCACTCCATTTCTCAAACTCGTCCCGCTTACATATAGATGCTTCCATCTTTTCTAGCAGAGCAATATTTTCATGGTTGCTCAAAAAGCTTTAATTTCTTGACTCTCGCTTCCAACCACGTCATCTCCGCCACGTGTGCCCTCATGAACCGTCTTATGACATATCAAATTTTTCGCAAGCACTCCAATCTCAGAAAATTCAGGGACCTCAGTCACCTCAGACGGGGCGTCCCGTATCAAGGATATTATTTCCACAACATCGGAAGCAAGACAAGCAATCCTTGACTTAATCTTCGCAATGTATCCCTGCCAAAATACAAGTATAACTAATCAAAATGGAGAACAAATATTACTATTTTATATAAGGAATGTTAAAATAAATGGAATAATAAAAACTACAAAAAGTGTACAACATCTGGAAAGTAAGTATACAACATTTGTCAACTAAATATACAGACCATGAGCTATGAATTACAAAACTGCTACACATAAATACATATACAACAAATGTGATCTATGCATAGACAAAAGTATACATCAATAAGCATACAACATAACAAAATGAAATTATGGACTAATATACAACAGTTCTGAACTAAATATACAATAAGTATACTACAACAAACATACATAATAATAGGTAAACAACATCTAAAAACTAAATATACAACATGTGTCAACTAAATATACAACACGTGTCAACTAAATATACAAACACCTAGGATATGAACTACAACCTGCTACACAGAAAATATATATACAACATAAGTAATCCATGTATACAACAAAAGTGAACTATCTATACAAAATCCAAATATTCAACATCCAAAAAACTATTAAAATACTAAGTATAAAATTTACCTACACAACTATGTAACCAATGTGTACAAACATACTGAGCTATCCATACAAACATTCAAAAAATGTTTTTTCAAAGTATGCAAACACTAATTATACAACAAGTGTGTACTAATTGTACATACAAAAATAGAATGTACACAGAATTTGCCCCAAAAAATAACAATGAACTTATTGATGCAAGTTTATTTATATACCTGTCCACCACCACCTGCCGACAAAGACCCAGGAATAAATGACTGTTTCCCTTGGTCGACGACCAATCCCTCCAACCGAGGTTGCAATGGAACCACACCAACATATGGAGCCTCCACATATCCCTATCCAAATCCACCTGTAGGAACTCTTTACGGATTCTTTTCTTAACCTTTTCCATCGTCCATGAAGCAAATGCCGGTAATGTCCTCGGCACATCTCTGCCTAGTACACTGACCCTGTCCAAGTAAAACACCTGCAAAACATAGACAAAATTGTAAATGTGACAACACAATAAATTTTAAAAATGCAAATACATGATGAAATTACCGTTAACAACAGAACCGACCCATTGAACTCATACTTGTTCGTCTCATCCCATTTGAGTCTTTTGGATAGAAGGATGTTCAAGGTATAATCCCACCAATTGAACTCCCTTATTTTTGAAACATCGTCAAGGCAATTGAGAATAAGTGGATTGATATATCCACTCTGTAAATTCCCAATAAGTACACTGTCAATGAGCGTAACAAAATGTCTATGAAATCAGTCCCCCCCATCTACGCATTGCATCATCCTAAAAGCCAAATCACCTGCTGTCACCTTATGGAAATTTGGAAACATTGTTTTCCACTCGTCGTACAGCGCACATTTTCCGGATTTTTTCTTCTTCTCAATAACAATGTCACCATTAGGAACCCCAGGACCCTTCCAACATCTTTCCTTTCGAGATGAATACGCCTACCATCCTCGAAAACCAATTCGCTACTTAGTGCATGGAAGTTTTCAACCAGCCAGTATGTAAGCTTCTTATTATAATCATCAATTTTTAAAGAAAATAGACTACCAAATCCCATCTTAATGACTGCAGCCTTCTGTGCAGGTTTAAGGGCACCAAGAGCATCTACAATAACCTTAGGTTTCGCCCTTATTTGCGTTCCAGGGTAGTCCTGATCGATCCTTTGTCTCTTTTTAGGCTGCTCATCTTCGGAACTCTCCTCCTCACCACTGCCAACTTCTCTCTCCTCTTCTTCACTTGACATTTTTTAAAACAAAAGCTCCTGTGTAAAAAAAAATAGCACCAACTCATATGTCATATGCATTATGCATTAGCATGTTTCCAATTCAAAACTGTATATTTAACTTAGCATAAAAGGTATAATTGGAATTTTTCAACATCCCCATGTAAAAAAAACCAACTCACATATAATCTGTACAGTTGGAATACACCAAAATCCCCAACACAAAATAAGCACAAGATTCATATATAACAAATTTATAAGACTTTCTGTTGACATTCCACATTAACTTTGTATATTTAATATAACAAATTTGTATAAGTAATACAAACAGTTCATATCATCAAATTTATACCATTGCTTTTGATACCACTAAATTAGGTATGTTTAACATTGCATATGTGTTTACTTAGTATATATCATCTGCAATCATCTTCCAGTTCACATACCGCTACAAATTGTATATTTAGCATGACATATATGTACACTTAGTATATTACATCTGTATATTAGTCGGATGACAATGTTTCAAATACCAACTATTGTTTTTCCAATATAACAAAAGAATTTATTTTAGCACAACTTATCTGTACACTTGGAATACACCATAAAACCCAACTCAAAAAACTACCAGATACGTATATGAAAACTTAACACATATACTTGTTTATATTCCTCTTTATCTTGTATATTTAATTGAACAATACAAAATTTTTTTCCATAAATTTCAAAAAAACACAATCCAACAGAAAAGGGCGCAAAAACAAAAACAATGTTACCTTCAAAACACAAAATATGAAAGATGTGGGTGAAATCTAGAAATACCTGAGAAAAATCGAGAAAATCACGGAACCCAAACCCCTAGTTCGTCTCTACAAAATCGCAGACTCCGAACACCGGACAAACTTGGGCGCAACAGGGAGCATGATAATGTGGAGAGGACAGTCAAAATCGAGAAAAGCACCGAACACAAAACCCTAGTTCGTCTCTACGAAATCGCAGCTTCCGAACACCGAACGACCTTGGGCGCAACAGGGAGCACGAAAGTGTGGAGAGGACGGTCAAAATATTTGCAGAGAACTTGCTATAACGGTGAAAAAGACGGAAAATTTGAGAGTGTTGAAAGCCCGTTCAACATGGACGGTTTTCTTGAGCAATTTTGATTGTGAAAAGAGACCCAAAACAGAATATGATTTGAAAAGGCGTGACTTAGACTAAAAATGGGCTTTTTGCCTCCTAAAAATCAGGTAGGTGGGAAAGGAAAGATTGTATTTTCCTAAAAAACAGGAAGTAACGTTTTTTTTCATATAACTGTTGTACATGAAAATACAATATTACCCTTATATTCCAAAAATAAGAAAAATGATCTCAACCATTAAAATATTTAAATCAAGGGTTTATAATTGGTCTCATGGACTAACCTAAAAAGGGATTGGTCTCATTTGAACCAATCCCTATATATATATATATATATATATATATATATATATATATATATATATATATATGGGAGGTTACAATGAGACCACATATTATAGTGAGACAATATGGACTCATCTCAACCCTCCCTTATCTGTATCAATGGCTAAGATAAATAGGGGTTAAAATTACATTAAACCTTTAATTAAGACAAAATAATGGCATAATTGTCAAAACAAACATGTGGGGGACCATCCAAATATGGAATCAGTTATTAGGAGAGAGAAAATCACGTGAGCAGAGAGAAAATCGCGCTGGAGAGAGAAAATCACGCATGTCTTTCGCCATACGCAAATTATCTTTTGTACATTTATTATATATTTGATGTATATTTAACACTATTTTAATGTATATTTAACATAATTTTACTACATATTAAAAATGGGTTAAACAAAAACATGTGGGGACCGTGCATTAAAGAATCAGTAATAGAGAGAGAGAGAGAATAACGTTCATTACCATGTGGGGACCGTGGATTAAGTAAATCAATTATAAAGAGAGAGAAAATCACGCTCATTATTGTGATGTATATTTATCAATGATTTGATGTATACTTAATACTATTTTGCTGTTTGTTTAAAGAATCAATCAATAAGATTATTCCGGGCAGACCAATAATTACGATTTATTACGGTATACCAAATAACAGTTGTTAAAAATATCAACAACTAATCAAAACAAATCAATTAACTAAATTATTGTACAGTTAACTATGTCTACATATACAATAAAATCAGACTATGTATACAGTAAACTATGTCTAACTATACAAATAAAATCAGACTATCTATATAGTAAACTATGTCTAACTATACAATAAAATCAGACTATCTATACAGTAAACTATGCCTAACTATACAATAAAATCAAACTATGTATACAGTCGCTCTCGACGCGCTGTCCACTTTTTCTCTCTCTTTTAGCCATGATTAACAAAACTCCAGTCCTGACACAAAAAACCAAAAATAAAGTGTTAGTGCAGAATATATAAAAAACATACGGTAAAAATTAAATAAATAAGCATCAAAACACATATAAGTATACAATAAAACTCTCATACTTTTTTCAACAAAAATAGGTATACAGCAAAACAAATATAAGTATACATCGAAAAACATATAAGTATACAGTAATCTATACTAAAATATAAATATACATCAAACATATAAATTCATCTTCTTCGACTAGAAAAAAAAAAGAACCTACATTAACAAAAGCTTAACCACTATCACCGAAAAAATACATGCGATTATTCCAGCGTTAATGCGCCGGATTTTACAGAGATCATTCTCCATACTGGTGCATAAATAACAGCGTTAAATGTATTTATACATTTAGATTCCTGAAGATTTAATCACCTTGGATTTAAATTACTGTAACATCTGACTTCAACACATAATCCAGAGATTAAACACAGAGATCATTCTCCAACTTTTTGCATTCTATAACCTGCTAAGGAGTTCATAATCCATGTATTGCTTGCTATCACGGCTCCAGATGATCTGGCCAATGCCTCAGTATTTGCACGTCTTTGGTTCAATATCGAACTTCCTTTGGATGCCTGGATTGATCGGGAAGCTCAAGGCTGTAATGGTGAAGGTTTTCGCATGGCATCTGTTCGATGAAATTGCCTCACCTCCTACAACAAGGTTTCTATTGAGAACTTTACCTCCAGTAGCGGGATCATCTGTGGCACGCTCGAAAGTTTTGGAATGGATAATGTAAGCTATGGGGACTGGGGAGAGGAGAAGAAGGAGGAAGAAACATTTAGGGGAACAAAGAGAGAAAGCCATTGTGGGGGAGATGAACGGGATTTGGGGAGATACCAATTGGGGATGAAAATGACCAACCTGCCCTTTCAGCTTTAAAATAAATCTAAAATGATTATTAAATTGGGAAAATCTCAACCATCTAAAATTTGAGATTTGTGTCTAGGATTAGTCCACACTGTCTCACTCTAATTATATGGTCTCATTTGATCCTATTCCTATATAGGGGGAGGAAAAACATATACGTGTACAATAATCCTAACTGCCTCCTCGTAGGCCCTCGTTTTCTCCACGTCAGCATCGCCTTCTTCACCAATCCTCGAATCCTAAGATCAGAAAGCCCAAACTCGATCTTGTCGGGTGGGTGCTGAAACGTGACGACAACATCGTCTTCTTTCTGATCTTACCCTTGCCACGATACTTCCTTTTGGCTATCTTGATCTTCCTTTTCAGTTTCTGCCTAATAGTCTTCAAAAATTTTAAGCTTTGATTGTCATCAGCCATCTCCACATATGTGCCGTTGTGGTTAGCAGAGGAGGTAGTGGAAGCAGCGGTGACCTCCATGGCGGCGGAGGTTTCAGACGGAGTGGACTTGACCGGAAGCTTAGGGGCGGCCAGGGCAGCCTCCTGGGCGGCAAGCTTGGCAGCATCTTTCTTATCGTAAATCGTCTCAACTAGCTCTGTCCTTATCACTCTCATCCTCTTCTCTCTCTTCGATCTCATTGATTTCGCCATTGTTTCTTTGTGCTTTGTTGAACAATTCTTCTTCCTCTCGCCGCAAATTATGGTATCAAAAATAATTCGCCACAGATTAGGTAATTACACAATTACAATGCTGCCATTTTCAGATTTAAAATAAATCAAAAATATTTATTAAATTGGGTAAATCTCAACCATCAAAAATTACAGATTTGTGGATAAAATTAGTCCACACTGTCTCACTCAAATTATGTGGTCTCATTTGATGCAATCCCTATATATATATATATATATATATATATATATGGAGGGGATTGGTAAGTCCAAGCGGCTACGATAATCTAGAGGGAGGTGAATAGATTATCTCCATCTTTTCAATTTCGCCCTCTTTTTTCGAATCAATTACGCCAAGACAATAATAAAGGTGCGGAATGTAAACAACACGCGTCGATTTATAGAGGTTCAACCCACCTACGGCCTAATCCTTTACCACCCCAGTATATCTGTGATGGATTTCAAAAAGAAAAAAAGATTTTATTAATTACCAAAATTAATACAACACCTTACAACATCACCCTGAAGAGCACCACACTCTTCTACAACACCACCTTTGAGATTACCACAATCTCTCTTGAAGATTACCACAATCTCCAACGACATCTTGTGAAGATTACCACAATCTTCAACCTTGAAGAACACCAAATTCTTCAATACCTCAAGAGCACCACACTCTTAAAACACCTATCACCTAGATCACCCAAGTGTATTCTTTCCACAAGAATACTCACAAGGATGTCTTGTGTTGAATGATGACAAAAATCAAGATTACAACTCAATAATGAATATTACAATTTGAGTGCAAGTGTAATCAAGAAATAAAGCCTAGACCTAAAGATGTGAAAGTGAAATACTTAGGCTATAAATACAACAAGAATGTTGAATATGAAAGCTTGGAAATTTGCAGATTTCTTGTTGTGTATTTGCTTGTGTTTTTCTTGTCTTGTGTCTTCAAATCATCCTCTATTTATAGGAGAGTCTTCATAGACATAGGCTCCTCCTGCTTCACTTTTGTCTACTAAAACATAATCACAAGATGTAGAAATATTGTACAAAATTATAAAGCAAATCTTGCTGATAGAATGTCGAACGGTACAAATTTTGCTGTCAAAAGATTACACAGCGCGACCGGTTGCCCTGTATAAGATTTCGAACGTTTGAAAGAAATTAGTGCGATCCAGGACAGGTCGAAGGGGGTCAACTTGCCGGTCGACGGGGTGCGACGGCCGTCGCCTAGGTGCGACCGGTCGCCCACCGACCGGTTCCCCTCTCAATTTTTGCACTTCCGTGCGTTCTGTTTCAAGTTTTCTTTCTTCAGGTACCGGTCGACCTCCAATCTTGAAATGTTGTCCGATTTTTATCAAAAATAAACTTCAAGAAATACTCCAAAAAATTAGTAAAAATATTTTAAATCACTTGGGAGTATTTGGACAACATTTATAAACATTATTTTGGTGTAAAAACCAATTAACATGAAAACATTAAATATGTTGTCCAATATTTTATCAAGTAATAAACTCTAAGAAATACTCCATGAAATTAGTAAAAACATTTTAAATCACTTGGGAGTATTTGGACAACATTTAAAACCATTGTTTTGGTGTAAAAACAAAATCATCAAAATCATGATAAAAACATTTATCTAACAAACTCCCCCTTTTTGATGATTACAAACCAAAACAATTTTAGGAGATCGATTTAAAAACAAAACAATTTTATCTGGACTAAAAACATCAATCCATCACAAGCAATTAATATTTATCATAAGCAACATCACAAGGATAGGAGCAAAGATTTTTCAAAATTATTTTAGCACAAGCTCCCCCTATCAACATGCATAGCAAGAGTAAGTATAGAAGCAACAACTAAAAGCTAAAAGCTTAGATTTTACAACTTAAGCTTAAATTTCATGAGCTTATAAGCTCCCCCTATCACAAGACATCATTAGTCAAGCATAAAAGTCCACAATACATCAAATGGACTAAGTAATATTCACAACTTTTGGCTTTTAAGAGCCCTACCTTATAGCTTCTCTTGCGAGCTTATTTTCGCTTCTTTGAGCGTATGAGCGTTTTTCCTATTTCTCCCCCTTTGGAATCATCAAAAAGAATGTTAGCACGATAAAAACATCATATATTTATATCAAAGTGCGCATAATAATCGATTTATCGAGCGTTTTGAACATTGAAGCTTAAAATCCAAATAATAAGGGAGAAGTCAATCATTTGTTTTGCAAAATCTTATTTGATTGACAAAACATGATCTCTATAAACTTATAAGACTTTTCAAATCGAGAGAATCATGTAGGTGATGAATTTTTCATTGAAACATTTTGTCGAACACTTGGCGTACGTCGAATAAAACAAGAGATATATAACGCCTTTGTAATATATTCAAGCCAAAACTTTTCATCACCAAATACAACTTTTCAAATATCATTCATCAACAATTATCATATACATCATACTAATACAAGAATTTCATCATAATGGCAAGATATAAGCACATTCTCAAGGGTTCAACCCAATTGAGATTAAAAAGGAGAAATTCTTACCATTTAATCGGTAAAGATGAGCAATGATGATGATAATCGAACTAGATAATCCCAAAATATGTAATTTATGCAACAAAACACATTTGAAGTGAATTGTGTGTGAAGATGTCAAAGGGGACGAAAATAGAGTTAAAAGGGCCAAAATGCCAAAGTCTGAGAACAGAGACGAATTTAACCAGAAATTCACAAGGGGCGACCGGTCATGGGCTAGGGCGACCGGTCGGAGGCTTGGGCGACCGGTCGGCCTTAGCCCAGTCAACCTACTATCCATTTTGATTTTGCAAAAACCGAAGTTTGAACCAAAAATCCGATTTTTCGCCCCTAAGTTTTAAAAACGTGCAAAATGCAAATGTAGACCTCATTCAATATACATTATGTCATAATAAAGCTCGAAATGAGGTAAAAGACTCTGCGGTAAATGAACAAATGTCCGCGAGTTATTTTTGAGACGGAATTAAACACATCTCAAATTTTTGTTTAAGAAACGCAATCCCTTAGAAAAATATATTGAATCTCAAATATATATATAGTTCGATTATAATGAACCATATTTTGAAAAAATATTATCACCGGACTTGTTATCCCGAAAAATATGAACGTTTTAAACTTTGGATATACAAGTCATAAGAAGAAGTGCCTTTCAAATATTTGAAAATTTCTTTTAACGGCACTTTAATGAGATTCGTTGGAATAGTTTTAAAATTCGCGCATATAGACATAAGGCATAGAAAATGTCGAGTAGTCTAAAGAAATAAGAAAAGTTAGTGAACATACCTCGAATATGTTTGTCAATCAATATGCCTTCCTCAACCTTTGTCAAACTTTACATTGGTAGACATAGAGGTTGAGATGATTCTTCCTTCTTCAATGCCTAACTTCTTCAAAGGTACTTTTGTATACTTTGATTGTGAATTACAACAACTTTCTTGGCATTGTTTAATTTGAAGTTCAATGAAGAAATTTTAGCTCCCCCATCATGATCATCTTAAGTTCACCTTGCATCAACTTAGAAAATAACTTGCACAATAATTCATTAGTAACACCATAAATGATATCATAAATTTGTACAAGTAAACAATCTTGCCCTTTTTCAAAAACAAAGAGAGTAGTATAAACTTTACCTCTTGTTAAAACCATTTAGCAAAAATAGCTAAGTATATCATACCATACATGGGGTACTTGTTTTAAACCATACAAGGCCTTTTATAAAAATCATTTGGCCTAGAAAAATTTTAAACCCCGGAGGTTATTTTATATAGACTTCTTCTTGAATAAAACCATTTAGAAAATTGGATATAACATCCATTTGGTAAATCTTGAAATTTTCTTAAAACAAGAATGGGCAAGTAAAAAGCAAATAGCTTCTAAACGTGCTATGAGTGCAAATGTTACATCAAAATCAATACCTTCTGAGTTACTAACCTCCTTTTGGTCATTGAGCTTGTTCGAAGATATAAAAAAATTCTGCAAAATCTTAATTAAGATATCTTGCACAAGAGCATAGTAATATCGAATAATAGAGACATAATAACAAGTAACACATACTATGCTTTCAAACAAATTATCACGAGTTTCATAAAACATGTAAGTTCAAATAAGCTTATAGGAAGCTATATAAGGTCTCTTTTGAAATTTGAAAAATTCAAGAACATATAGTTGAGATCTCATTTACAAGAAGCATTTGAACAAGAGCTTTGACAAAGCAACCAAGAATAATTTTATATGTGCAATAAAATGCATAACTTAAAAAATCAAATGATTTATCAAAAACAAAATATAATCCTTTACAAATCTTGAATAAAACAAGCTATGTCAAATAATGCCTTTTAAAAATCAAAAAATCCTCTTAATAGCACTTGTATAAAATACTTTGAAAAGCAAGCATGAATGACAAAAATATATCGAGTCTATAGGATGAATATCAATGATGAGCGTACCTCGATAGTTTATGGTCTTCTCTTGAGAAAATAATCATTGATGAAAATATATATGTCCTACACAATTCTTAAACACGTTTTGCACAAACATAATGATACAAGTGTAGGCTAAGCAATAAGAGATATCATAAATGTGCTTATGCTATATAAAACCATAAGAGATAATAAAAGTACCTTAGTCTATGTAAATGCACAAGAGTTGAGAACAAAATATACAAGGTTTCCTTTTCAAAATATTTAAAAACAAATATATATTGAAGACCTTAATATTAAGAAATGTTTGAAAACTCATTTTACAATTAAGGCACAAATAAAAAACATGCATAACAAAATAAAATGCATATTTAAATGAGGAGATACGGTTTACCAATTACGCCATTTCCATGGGTTGTGTCGTTCCCATTGTTGATGATATCTTCCCTTTTGAAAATCATCTTGTTGATGATAGCTTCTCCAATTTCTCCATTTCCAAGGATTGTGTTCTTCCCATTGTTGATAGTGTCTTTCTCTTGGAAATTTATTTTGATGTTGTCTTCTCCTTTGATCAAATGAAATGGTCATTTGATGTCTTGTTGGCGGTATGTATTTTCCTCGATTATTATTCCGCCGGGTACCTAATATGACATTATTTTGTGGTACCCTCAAGTGTTTGGGTCATTTGGAATTAGCTTTGAGACTTTTAGGTCTCCAATAATAATTAGAGCTATTTCTAGCTCGACAAGTATTAACCGTGTGACCCGTTTTACCACAATAAAAACAAGTAGTAATTTTAGGACCATAATGACCAACATGCATAGGGACTTGATTTCTTTTCACATAATTATCAACACTAGGCTTTGTTAGATAAATATTTTTATCACGATTTTGATGATTATGTTTAAATGAGTTTTTATACCAACAAAATATTTATAAATGTTGTCCAAATACTCCTAAATGATTTAAAATGTTTTTGCTAATTTTTGGAGTATTTCTTAGAATTTATTTTCCGATAAAAATGGACAACACTTTTGATGGTTTTGTTTAAATTGGTTTTTACACCAAAACTATATTTATAAATATTGTCCAAATACTCCCAAGTGATTTAAAATGTTTTTACTAATTTTTTGGAGTATTTCTTGAAGTTTATTTTTGATAAAAATCGGACAACATTTCAATTTGAGGTCGGCCTGGCCGCCCAAAGCGTCGGCCGCACTGAAGCAAAGAGAATTGAAACAGAACATTCTCGAACTCATAAAAACGAAGAGGGGACCGGTCAAGCGGGGGCCGACGACGGTCGCACCCTAAGCGGCAATTGGGCCGCACCCCACTTGACCGGTCGCACCCTCCTGCGACCCTACCTCGGATCACACTATTTTCATTCAAACGTTCGAAATCTTATACAGGCAACCGGTCGCCTATGTAATTTTGTGACAAAGCAAAATTGTGCCGTTTGAATCTTTTATCGCAAGAAGATTTACTTTTTATTTTTGTACAATATTTCCACATCTTGTGATCCTCTTTTTGTAGACAAAAGTGAAGAAGAAGGAGCCTATGTTGGGAGCCTATGTTGGTGAAGACTCTCCTATAAATAGAGGATGAATTGAAGACACAAAACACAACAACATACAAGCAAAATACACAACAAGAAATCTGCAAATTGTTCAAGCTTTCATTTTTACATTCTTATTGTAATAGCCTAAGTACTTTCACTTGCACATCTTTGAGGTCTAGGGTTTTTGATTCTTGATTACACTTGCACTCAATCTTTGTATTGGTTTCATAGAGTTGTAATCTTGAATTTTGTCCATCATTCAACACAAGACATCCTTGTGAGTATTCTTGTGGTAAGAATACACTTGGGTGATCTAGGAGATAGGTGTTTGAAGAGTGTGGTACTCTTCAAAGGTGGTGAAGGAAGATTGTGGTAATCTATTTGAAGGAGTTGTAAGAGGATTGTGGTGATCCTCAAGGTGTTGTATTAATTGTGGTAATTAAAAAAATCTTTTTTTCTTTTTGAAATCCATCCCGGAGATACTGGGGTGGTAGAGGATTAGGCCCTAGGTGGGTTGAACCTCTATAAATCAACGAGTGTTGTTTAATTTCCGCATTTACATTCTTGTCATTTATTTGTTGATTCGAAAAAGAGGGCGATTTGCGAAAAATCGGCATAATCTATTCACCCCCTCTAGATTATCGTAGCCACTTGGACTAACAAGTGGTATCAGAGCCAAACTCTTTAGCTAGCTCGTTCCGAGTAAAGAGGAAAGATCCATGGCTACGAATGAAGCTTATCTCACCACCGGTGCCTCCACCAACAAGCCACCACTATTCGACGCCAACAACTACGCATTTTGGAAAGACCGCATGGAGTGCTTTCTACAAGGGTGCGGATTTGATATTTGGAATGTGGTCATTGAAGGAGTTGTTCAACCAACAACAAAATTGGAGGATGGTACCACGACTCCCAAGCCATTCAAAGAGTACGATGAAAATGACAAGAAGGCTTTCTCTCTAAACGGTAATGCCTTAAACATTTTACATTTCTCTCTTACCGCCATCGAATATAATCGCATAAGAGGCATACGGTCGGCACATGAAATTTGGGAAAAATTAGAAACCATCTATGAGGGCACAAAGAAAGTGAAGCAAGAAAGAAAAACAATGCTTGTGAAAGACTTTGAAAATTTCAATATGCATGATGGTGAAAGCATATCAAAAATGGTGGAAAGGCTTGAAAACATTGTCAATCCTCTTGTGGCTCTTGGAAAGGTCATCTCCGAAGAAGATAAGGTGACCAAAGTCTTAAATGCCCTTCCCGGCTCATGGTCCGAAAAGGTGACGGCAATCACGGAAGCTCAAAATCTTGAGACACTCAAGTTTGATGAGCTCATTGGGAACCTCCTCATTTATGAAGTATATCTCAAGAAGAGGAAAAATTCTCAACCATCCACCTTTAAACCGGGTACGCAAAATATTATTAAAGGCTTAGCATCTTCTTCTAATAATGTTTATTATGCTAGTGATGAAGATGATGAAGAAACGGCGGCTCTTGTTAGAAAATTTGCAAAATTTGTAAACAAAAATAAAGCAAGAAAGCCAAGAGACAATTCTTGTTTCAAATGCGGAAAATCCGGGCACTACATAGCCGATTGCCCAAAATTAGCGGAAGAAGAACAAAAGAAGAAAAAGCCTTTTCCGAAAAAGAAGGCGTTAAATGCGGACGTCAAAACTTGGGATGAATTACTTGAAACAACCGACGAGGAAGGAGAATCCGAACATGGTCTTATGGCCATAGACGATGAAAATACCGAGGTACGCTCTAATGCTTCATCTTCTATCCTAGTTGATGAATTACAATGTGATTTTGATGAATTGCAAAATGAGTTTCAAAATTTGATTGTTAAATACAAGAATTTGAAAAAGGAGCATAAAGAGCTTAAGCTAGAAAAAGATAAATTATTTACTTCCTATGATTCTCTTGATAAGGCTCATGCTATTACTCTTACTATGGTCCGTACTCTTGAAACCGAAAAACAAACGCTCACAAATGATATTGAAAATTTGAAAAAGGATGTGCATCGATTCAATTTAAGTACGGATAAAGTCACAAAAATTTTAGATGCACAAAGAGGTGAGCATTCTAAGTTAGGACTTGGTAACAAACCTTTTCAAAATGCTTTTAAGAAAAAGACCAAGGTCCAACCTTTGTACGTCTTTAGTAGTCCTCGTATTATTACTTGTTTTTATTGTGGTAAGAATGGACACTATGCTAGCAATTGTAAATTGAAGAATAATTTTAGCTATTATGGGAGACCTAAAGGTCTCAAGGCTAACCCCATGGACCCCAAAATTATAGGGTACCTAAAAATAATTCCTTTGTAGGTTATAGGGCTATAACAATAATGGAAGATTCAAAATGGCTCGTGGACAGCGGATGTTCACGCCATATGACCGGAAAGAGATAACTTTTTACCAACATCAAGCTCCAAGAAGAGGGTATGGTCATGTTCGGCAATGGCAAAGGAAGAATTCTTGGAAATGGAGAAATTGGTAACTCTTCTTTCTCTCTTAGTAATGTTCTTTTAGTAGAAGGGCTTAAGTTCAATTTGATAAGTGTTAGCCAACTTTGTGATTCAAATTATAATGTTGTTTTTAATAAAGAAAAATGCCTTATTTCCAAAAATGATAAAATTATTTGTGAAGCAATTAGAAAAGGCAATCTTTACAAAATTTGTACAAGTGAGTTGGTTAGTCAAAATGTTTCTTGTCTTGTCGCCAATAATGGTTTAACTAGTTTATGGCATAGGCGACTTGGGCATGTTGGATACAAAATTTGCAAACTATTTACAAAAACCAACATGTAAAAGGACTACCCAAATTGAATTTTAAAAATCTTGGCTTATGTGACACTTGTCAAAAGAACAAATTAGTTAAGAGTAGTTTTAAGCCCAAAAATGAAATTTCCACTACCAAACCCCTACAAATGTTTCATCTTGATTTGTATGGGGATATTGGTACGGCAAGTCTAAGTGGAAAACATTACACTTTTGTTATAGTCGATGATTTTTCTAGATATACTTGGGCTCTATTTCTTACTAATAAAAGCGATGCCGTTAATGAGTTTGTTAAGTTGTGTAGACTTATTGAGAATGAAAAGGAAGATACTATTAAGTCTATTCGAAGTGATCGAGGTGGAGAATTTGATGGAGAATTTAGAGTCTTTTGTGAAACCAAGGGATATAGTCACAATTTTTCGGCTCAAAGGACACCTCAACAAAATAGAGTAGCAGAAAGGAAGAATCGGACACTTCAAGAAATGAGTCGGTCCATGCTCAATGAATTTTCACTTCCAAAATATTTTTGGGGCGAAGCCGTAAGTACCGCTTGCTATGTCATTAATCGAGTTTATATTCGTCTAAAATGAATAAAACTCCATATGAGCTTTGGAAAGGAAGAACTCCAAATATTAGTTATTTCAAAATATTTGGATGTAAATGTTTTATTTTGAATACTAAGGATCAATTAGACAAACCTGATCCTAAGGCCGATGGAGGAATATTTATGGGGTATTCAACCAAGAGCAAAGCATATCGGGTTTACAATAAGACTAGTGGGGTTGTTGAAGAATCCATCCATGTCAAATTCAATGAACCTTCGGGTGTTGAAAAGATACCCAATGATGAAAGTGATGAAGAGGATATTGTTGAACCTATTGTTCAAGATGATACTCAAAATGATCAACCTTCAAGCTCAAATGTTCCTCAAAAAGATAAAGGTGATACTTCGAATCTTCCCGTAGCATTGAAATTTAAGGGAGATCACCCAAAAGATCTTATTATTGGTGATCCCCTTGATAAAGTAATGACTCGAGGAAAATTTGCCGAGAAAGCTCTTATATCTCAAAAAGAGCCTAAAAATGCTAAGGAAGCCATTGAAGATGAGGATTGGTTTTTAGAAATGCAAGAGGAGTTGAATCAATTTGAAAGGAATGATGTATGGGAATTAGTACCTTGTCCTCCATCTCAAACAATTATTGGTACAAAATAGGTATTTCGGAACAAGCTCGATGACCAAGGCAATATTGTTCGAAATAAAGCAAGGTTAGTAGCTCAAGGTTATTGTCAAGAAGAAGGTATTGATTATGATAAAACATTTGCACCCGTAGCACGTTTAGAAGTTATTCGTATTTTACTTGCCTATTCTTGTTTTAAAAATTTCAAGCTTTACCAAATAGATGTAAAATCCGCATTTTTAAATGGTATTATTCAAGAAGAAGTCTATGTAAAACAACCTCCGGGGTTTGAAAATTTTTCTAGGCCTAATGATGTTTATAAACTTAAAAAGGCCTTGTATGGTTTGAAACAAGCACCCCATGCATGGTATGATAGACTTAGCTCTTTTCTTTTGCAAAATGGTTTTACAAGAGGTAAAGTTGATACCACTCTCTTTGTTTTTGAAAAAGGGCAAGATTGCTTATTAGTGCAAATTTATGTTGATGATATTATTTTTGGTGCTACTAATGAATCCTTGTGCAAGAAATTTTCTAAGTTAATGCAAGGTGAATTTGAAATGAGCATGATGGGGGAGCTCAACTTCTTCCTTGGACTTCAAATTAAGCAATGCCAAGAAGGAATATACATCTCACAATCCAAGTATACAAAAGAACTTTTGAAGAAGTTTGACATTGAAGAAGGAAGAACCGTCTCTACCCCAATGGCAACAAACGTCAAGATTGACAAAGATGAAAAAGGCAAGCCGGTTGATAAATCCAAGTATCGAGGTATGATTGGTAGTTTACTTTATTTAACCGCAAGTAGACCGGATATTCTTCATGTCGTATGCCTATGTGCTCATTTTCAAAGCAATCCCAAAGAATCTCATATGAGTGCCGTTAAAAGGATTTTTCGATATTTGAAAGGCACTATTAAATATGGTTTATTCTATCCAAAGAATGAAAATTTTTCTCTTAAAGGTTATAGTGATTCGGATTATGCGTGAAATATTGATGATCGGAAAAGTACTTCCGGATCATGTCAATTTCTAGGTGATTGCCTAGTTTCTTGGTTTTCAAAGAAACAAAATTGTGTTTCACTTTCCAACGGGGTTTAGAATATATTTACGCGGCATTTTGTTGCACACAACTTCTTTGGATGAAACAAACTTTAGCGGATTATAAATGTTCTTTTGAAAGTGTTCCTATCTTTTGTGATAATATATCCGCTATAAATATTGCTCAAAACCCGGTTCATCATAACCTACTAAACATATTGAGATTCGACATCATTTTCTAAGGGATTGTGTTTCAAAACGAAAAATTGAGATATCTTTTGTACCTTCTCAAGATCAATTATCGGATATTTTTACAAAACCGCTATCTTCCGAGACTTTTGCGTCGATACGAGCTCGGTTAGGCATAATGCATATTGAATGAGGTCTACGTTTGCAATTTGCACGTTTCTAAAACTTAAGGGTGAAAAATCGGATTTGTGGTTGAAAATTTGGATTTTGGAAAACAGAAAAAACCACTGGGCTGTTTGGGGGAAGGCCGACCGGTCGCCCATGATGTCGACCGGTCGCCCACCCCCACAACCGGTCGACCACAGCAAAATTTTGGATAAAAATGTTTTTGTTCTCAGTTTCATCATTTTTGGTCCTTTGTGTTCATTTTTCGTCCCCTAAGCACTTTTCACACAAATTTCACTTCAAATTTATTTTATTGCATACATTTTATATTTTGGACTTCATGAGGCTCGATTATCATCATCATTGTTCATCTTTACTGATTAGATGGTAAGAATTTCTCCTTTTAATCTCAATTGGGTTGAACCCTTGAGAATGTGCTTGTATCTTGATATCTTGTTGAAATTCTTGTATTAATATGATGTTTATGATGATTGATGTTGTATGAATATTGTTGTATTGCAATTGGTGATGAAATTTTTTGGCTTAAACGAATCACAAAGGCGTTATGTTTCTCTTGTTTTATTCGACGCACGCCAAGTGTTCGACAAAATGTTTCAATGAAAAATTCATCACCTACATGACTCTCTTGATTTGAAAAGTTTTATAAGTTTATAGAGATCATGTTTTATCAATCAAATGAGCTTTTACAAATCAAATGAGCAATTTTTTCCCTTTTATTCGGAATTTAAGCTTAAATGCTCAATATGCTCGATAAATCTATAAAATTGCGCACTTTGATATAATTATATGATGTTTTTATTGTGCTAACATTACTTTTGATGATTCC
The DNA here is from genome assembly GCA_016081115.2 of Rehmannia glutinosa. Lineage (NCBI taxonomy): Eukaryota > Viridiplantae > Streptophyta > Magnoliopsida > Lamiales > Orobanchaceae > Rehmannia > Rehmannia glutinosa. Next base: position 70,906,091 of record CM071928.1, read on the forward strand.
AAAGGGGCAGAAACAAGAAAAACGCTCATAAGCTCAAAGAAGCGTAAATAAGCTCGCAAGAAAAGCTATAAGCTAAAGCTTTTAAAAGCCAAAAGCTATGGATTATACTTGGTCCATGTGACGTATTATGGACTTTTATACTTGACTAATGATGCTTTTGTGACAGGGGGAGCTTATAAGCTCATGATATTCTAGCTTAAGTTGTAAAAGCTAAGCTTTTAGCTTTGAGTTGGTTGCTTGTATACTTGTTCTTGATATGCATATTAATAGGGGGAGCTTGTGCAAAAATGATTTTGAAAAATCTTTGCTCCTATCTTTGTGTGTTTGTACTTATGATGAATCTTGCTTATAATGGATTGATGTTTTAGACCGGAAAATTTGTTTTGTTTTAAAATCAACTTCCTAAAATTGTTTTGGTTTGTAATCATCAAAAAGGGGGAGTTTGTTAGATAAATATTTTTATCAAGATTTTGATGATTATGTTTAAATGAGTTTTTATACCAAAACAATATTTATAAATGTTGTCCAAATACTCCTAAATGATTTAAAATATTTTTGCTAATTTTTGGAGTATTTCTTAGAATTTATTTTTCGATAAAAATGGACAACACTTTTGATGGTTTTGTTTAAATTGGTTTTTACACCAAAATTATATTTATAAATATTGTCCAAATACTCCCAAGTGATTTAAAATGTTTTTACTATTTCTTTTTGAGTATTTCTTGAAGTTTATTTTTGATAAAAATCGGACAACATTTCAATTTGGAGGTCGCCGTCGCCCAAAGCGTCGCCGGTGCACAAGCAAAGAGAATTGAAAGCGTAACGTTCGAACTCATAAAAATGAAGAGGGGGACCGGTCAAGCGGGGGCCGACCGGTCGCACCTAGAAGCGACGGTCGCACCCCCGCAACTCCTACGGATCGCACTATTTTCATTCAAACGTTCGAAATCTTATACAGGGCAACCGATCGCCCTATGTAATTTTGTGACAGCAAAATTGTGCCGTTTGAATCTCTTATCAGCAAGATTTACTTTTTATTTTTGTACAATATTTCTACATCTTGTGATCCTCTTTTTGTAGACAAAAGTGAAGAAGAAGGAGCCTATGTTGGTAGCCTATGTTGGTGAAGACTCTCCTATAAATAGAGGATGAATTGAAGACACAAAACACAACAACATACAAGCAAAATACACAACAAGAAATCTGCAAATTGTTCAAGCTTTCATTTTTACATTCTTGTTGTAATAGCCTAAGTACTTTCACTTGCACATCTTTGAGGTCTAGGCTTTTTGATTCTTGATTACACTTGCACTCAATCTTTGTATTGGTTTCATAGAGTTGTAATCTTGAATTTTGTCCATCATTCAACACAAGACATCCTTGTGAGTATTCTTGTGGTAAGAATACACTTGGGTGATCTAGGAGATAGGTGTTTGAAGAGTGTGGTACTCTTCAAAGGTGGTGAAGGAAGATTGTGGTAATCTCCTTGAAGGAGTTGTAAGAGGATTGTGGTGATCCTCAAGGTGTTGTATTAATTGTGGTAATTAATAAAATCTTTTTTTCTTTTTGAAATCCATCCCGGAGATACTGGGGTGGTAGAGGATTAGGCCCTAGGTGGGTTGAACCTCTATAAATCAACGAGTGTTGTTTAATTTCCGCATTTACATTATTGTCATTTATTTGTTGATTCGAAAAAGAGGGCGATTTGCGAAAAATTGGCATAATCTATTCACCCCCTATAGATTATCGTAGCCACTTGGACTAACAGGCTTATGATCAAGTCCTTGTTTCAATTTATCACAACTATGAACATCAATAATATCGGTCATTTTATCGGTACTTAAGTTGGATTTTGATAAATCATTTTTCATGCAATTAATATCCTCAACAAGAGTACTATTTTCTTTTTCAAGGTTTCTAACCTTTTCAAGTGTGGTGGTGTGATCACATGAAAGTGATTCATAAGAGGAAAATAAATTATCATTATCAACTTTCAAAATATTGAATTCCTTTTTCAAATTTTTGTATTTAACAAGTAAGCTTTGGAATTCATTTTGAAGTTCATCAAAATCATTTGCAAATCACTATAATCATTTTGTACTTCATTATCATAAGAAGTGGATGGTTTTGTACTTACCTCGTTTTCTTCTTCGAAGCCCATAAGACAGCGTTCATTTTCATCGACGTCAGAAGTTGTAGGAAGCTCATCCCATGTTGAGTTTGTATCCATTTGAGAAGTATATGCTTTTGAGTGGTTCCTTTCCTTTGCATATACTTCTTCTAATTTTCTCCATACTTTATGTGCCGATTTAATTCCTACAATATGATTATATTCCAAAATGGTAAGTGAACAATACAAAATATTAAGAGCTTTACCATTTAAGGAGATAATTTTCTTTTCTTCATTATTGAGCTCTTTGAGGCCTTTGTGTGGTGTGTCCATCATTGGAATAGATTCTTCATTTACGACCGTGTTCCGAATATCGAACCCGCAACCTTGTAGATAGCATTCCATTCTTTCTTTCCAAAATGTAAAATTTTTGGAATCGAATAGTGGTGGCTTGGTGGTGGAGGCGCCGGTAAGATAGACTTCATTCGTAGCCGGTGATCGTTCCTCTTTACTCGCGATGTGAAACGAGCTTGCCAAAGAGTTTGGCTTTGATACCACTTGTAAGTCCAAGCGGCTACGATAATCTAGAGAGGGGTGAATAGATTATCTCCATCTTTTCAATTTCGCCATCTTTTTCGAATCAATTACGCCAAGACAATAATAAAGGTGCGGAATGTAAATAACACGCGTCGATTTATAGAGGTTCAGCCCACCTAGGGCCTAATCCTCTACCACCCCAGTATATCCGGGATGGATTTCAAAAAGAAAAAAAGATTTTATTAATTACCAAAATTAATACAACACCTTACAACATCACCTTGAAGAGCACCACACTCTTCTACAACACCACCTTTGAGATTACCACAATCTCTCTTGAAGATTACCACAATCTCCAACGGCACCTTGTGAAGATTACCACAATCTTCAACCTTGAAGAACACCAAATTCTTCAATACCTCAAGAGCACCACACTCTTAAAACACCTATCACCTAGATCACCCAAGTGTATTCTTTCCACAAGAATACTCACAAGGATGTCTTGTGTTGAATGATGACAAAAATCAAGATTATAACTCAATAATGAATATTACAATTTGAGTGCAAGTGTAATCAAGAAATAAAGCCTAGACCTCAAGATGTGAAAGTGAAATACTTAGGCTATAAATACAACAAGAGTGTTGAATATGAAAGCTTGGAAATTTGCAGATTTATTGTTGTGTATTTACTTGTGTTTTTCATGTCTTGTGTGTTCAAATCATCCTCTATTTATAGGAGAGTCTTCATAGACATAGGCTCCTCCTTCTTCACTTTTGTCTACAAAAGACGATCACAAGATGTAGAAATATTGTACAAAATCATAAAGCAAATCTTGCTGATAGAATGTCCAACGGTACAAATTTTGCTGTCAAAAGATTACACAGCGCGATCGGTTGCCCTGTATAAGATTTCGAACTGTTTGAAAGAAATTAGTGCGATCCAGGGCAGGTCGAAGGGGAGGTCGACCGGTCGACTGGGGGGTGCGACCGGTCGCCCTAGGGTGCGACCGGTCGGCCCCTAGCTGGACCGGTCCCCCTCTCAATTTTTGCACTTCCGTGCATTCTGTTTCAAGTTTTCTTTCTTCAGGTACCGATCGACGCTTTGGGCGACCGGTCGACCTCCAATCTTGAAATGTTGTCCGATTTTTATCAAAAATAAACTTCAAGAAATGCTCCAAAAAATTAGTAAAAATATTTTAAACCACTTGGGAGTATTTGGACAACATTTATAAACATTATTTTGGTGTAAAAACCAATTAACATGAAAACATTAAATATGTTGTCCAATATTTTATCAAATAATAAACTCTAAGAAATACTCCATGAAATTTGTAAAAACATTTTAAATCACTTGGGAGTATTTGGAAAACATTTAAAACCATTTTTTTGGTGTAAAAACAAAGTCATCAAAATCATGATAATAACATTTATCTAACAGGGATCCTGTGAGACCACTCTCCTAGGTAAGACCATAGGACCAGATCTACACCATCAAATCAAAAAAATAAATCAATGGCCAAGATATGAACAAATATATACAACAATTAATATGAAAATATACAATAGAAGGGGTAAAATAGGAATCCAAGAAATTAAATATGGTAACCGCCTCCACAAATTAGGGACGTGATCTGTTATTGATCACATCCCATAATCACGCGATTCACCTTTCTTTTCTCTTCCTTCTTCACAAGAACCTGCAAATTATTCAAATTTGGCAACAGAATCATGCAATAATTAATGAAAAGTATACGATTTCACTAAACTAACTATACATTAAAACATTACTAAGTATACATAAACAATTAACTAAGTATACAATTACACTAAATTAGCTGTACATTAAAGTATTACTAAGTATACATAAATATTTAACTAAGTATATAATTACATTGAACTAACTATACATTAAAATATTACTAAGTATACAGAAACATTTAACTAAGTATACAATTATACTGAACTAAATACACAATTCCACTGAATTACTTATATAACTAAGTATACAAATCCACAGAACTAAGTATACAAATTCACTAAACTACTTACTAAACTAATATAACTAAGAATACAATTCCACTGAACCAAATATACAAATTCACTGAACTAAATATACAACAAAATATGACTAAGTATACAAGTCCACTGAACTTAGTATACAATTCCACTGAACTAAATATATGATAAAACAAAACCAGGTATAAAAGTGATGCGTTTTTTCTCCCTAAAAATCGGCCAACTGAAAAGGTAAGATTGTATTTAAAAATAGCAATTAAAGATATTAACCCGCCTATTTAATAAATTGATGATATAGAAAGTACAAATAGACCCTTATTAGCCTAAAATAACTAGAATGATCTACACCATTTAAAATTTTAAATCAAGAGTCCATAAGTGTTCCTATGGACTAACCTAAAGGGGTTGGTCTCATTTGAACCAATCCATATATATATATATATATATATATATATATATATGTTCTTCTAAGTGTGCATCAGTGGACCTCAAAATGTGCAACAACGAACTTTTAAATATGCAGTAATTTTGTTGAATGTTGGCTTGATTAAAGAATACAATTTTATCATTTGATGGAGAAACCAAAACATGTAATATAGCATTATTGTCTTAGTGTGCGTCGAAAGAATTTTAAATATGCATTAACGCACGTCTAAATGTGCAATAATTTTTTGATTCGTAAATTTGATTTTCGAAATAATTTCAATTTGAATGCATACATACAGAACTATGTAGGGCAAAATGGTATGGATTTTTTTCCCAAAGTTGGATGGATTAATTAATAAGGTGTATTTATTTTGAAAAAGCTTGTGTTTTTTGAAAAATATAGAGAGATTAATTGAAGTGAGAATTTAATTAAAGAGAGAAAAACAAGAAAATTTACAAACAGATAACAATGTTAATATTCTTTAAAAGTTGTTTGATGCACATTTTTAAGGACATAGATGTATCATAAACTCCAACGAGTTTACATCTATCAAATCTAATTTATTTAGGCAACTAATTAAGACTCAATTTTTAGAATTAATCTTAACTGTTAATTCATAATCACAAAAGATTGAAATTAGTATGGTCTCACTGTATGCATTCTCTTAGTATTGCATATTACAATTTACAACTACCCAATTATGCATATCGGTGCATTAATATGTGTAACATAAAATATAAAAAGAAACTGGATTTACTTCGATATGCATCAAATTGTCACATAATACATATTTTCCACTAAAAATAATTTCATCAAAATATTTAAATACAGAGGTAGCTAACCAAATTCATGTCACTAACATTATTATCAGCAATTATCACACAAAAGAGAGTAAGAAGCAAAAGGAAGTAAATCAAAATAAACTCAATCCAAAAAAAAATACTGAAATCAAGAAAACAATTTATTGATCTATTCATACATCTCAACCAAGTAATTAATATCTGTCTTTAATCTGCACAACTTACATCAATATCCCACATAATTAACTCACCATAATTTACAAAAGATACTTTTGTTGCTCTTGTAGTTCCATCAAAAATAGTAATAAAAAAAAGAAAAAGGAAAAGGAAATACTCTCTCAGACAATTGATCAAACATGTACCAGACGATCATAAAAACTGATAATCATAAATTTTCCGCTTAGATCAATACTTTGCAGACGGTATCGAATCCCAGTTAAAATCTCCATCTCTCTGTTGCATCAAAGCCATCTGCTGTAAATCCGGCGCCATTTCCGAAACACTCCACACCTTCACCGATTTATCAAGACTCCCACTATAAACCACCCACTTCTTATCGCCGCCGCCGGAGGCGGCGGACTCCTTGTCCTCCTCCACCGCCAGGCACTTCACCGGCCCAGTATGCCCCGACAACACCGACAGACACGTGTGCACCGCCCCATCTCTCCTCCACACACAAATCGTCTTATCAGCCGAGCCACTGAAAACCAGATTCCCCGCCGCCGCAAGACAGAGCACCGCCAGCTTGTGGCCCTTCAGCACGCCGCCGTGAGACAACTGCTTCTCACGCTCCCAGAAATTCACCAGCCCGTCCGACGAGCCACAGTACACCACCGAACCGGCGTCGTTTACAGCCAACGCCGTCACGGCGCACTCCTGGCTGAGAAGCGTCTGAGTCAGCACATGCTTAACGCCTTTCCCGTTTTCTTCCCTCTTCCACACTTTAACGGTGCCGTCAGCCGAGCCGGTGTAGACCACGCCGTCGACGCTCGAAACGACGCAGTTAACGGCGTCGTCGTGGGCCTTAACCGACTCTACGCATTTCGAATTCCCCACGCGCCACACCTTAAAAGTCCTGTCCCACGAAGCAGAGTATAAAAGCCCCTTCTCTTCGTTCATGCTCAGGCAAGAAATCGCGTCCGTGTGTTTAATCCACAGCGCCGTCCGTTTGCGTTTCACCTCCACGTAATTTCTGGGCCTAATCGAGGCTTTGAAGATGTCGAAAAACGTGGGCATGGTCCCCACGCGTTTATGAACGCTGGGATTTTTGGGGCTAATTTTCCAAACACGAATTTTCCCATCCTGGTGACCGGTGAAAATTTTATCGCCGGAGATAATAATTGCCTTAACCAAACCACTATTGGATTTGAAAGCAGAAAATTCCTGCAGATTTTTCCAAACGCGGATGTTCTTACTGTCCGATCCGGTGTAGAGAACGTCATTTTTCGCGGCGAGGGAATAAATATGGCCTTCTTCTCGGACGAGGGACCCCACCAGGCCGCTCTGAGGGACGTTGTTTTGCGGCGGGTTGTCTGTGAAATTGGACCATGGGGATTTCGCGAAAGGGGAGTTTTGATTCCAGGGTGACATCATCATCGGGGACCCCTCGCCGCTGAGGCGGTTGGGGTCGTAGGCGGAGAAGCTGCTGTTACGGGGGGCGAAATCGTCGCCGGCGCCGCTGTCGGAGGAGGACGAAATGTTGGGATCGGAGTAGCCTTTCTTGGAAGGCGCGGCGGCGCTGTTGGTTTCGGCAAACATTTTTGTTGTGTGCCTTGTTTGGTTTTCCACCATTAATTTCCAATTTCACAAACTATTAACTGTGTTAAAAAAAATTTAATGAAACAGGAAGAAATGAAGAAAATTGAGAGAGTGGTGTGGGAGGGGAAGAGAGAAGGAGAGATTTTGTAGGAGGAATGTAAAGAAATTCAAAGGCGGGAGAAGGAAAAAAGAATAAAGGATGAATAGGTTATGGACATGTGTGAGGAGTGGGGTACCGAATTGTTGCGATGCTTAGAGATTTTCCGGGTGGTGGTAGTTTTATACGTATGGTGTTGGATTTTATGACACTAGTTTTTTTTTGTGAGGACGATTTAACTAATTTAAAAGATTGTTTACCGTCCAACAAACGTTTAAAATGTCACGTGTATAAGAAGATGATATCATTATTGTACATGTAACATTGATGTAAATGCAAGATGAAATAGAAATTGAAATAAATATCTTGATTGAGATTAAAGTGGACAGATTCTCTGTTCCAAAAGAATGTTTCATCTCATATTCAATCGCACAGATAATTGTCACGTGTATAAAAATTACCATATTAATTTTTAACCATAAATCAAACATATTAATTTTCAGTCATAATTCAATCATAAAATGATCAACTTTATGCTTCAATGGTAAAAGTTTATGCTGTCAGGGAGATTGACCCAAATTCAATCTCATATTAGTGTGTATGTCCGCTTCTCTACAATCCCTATTGTACTAAAAAATATCAAAATGAATTGTGTGATTTTAATATGGTAATTTTATACGCATGATAATACTCATTCGTGCAGTAACATTGAAGCACCTTTTTGAAACATAGGAGATTAAAGAGAGTATTACGCGAGAGAATTTGTCTTCGATGATATGCACATTACAAGGAACACAAAAACATGTAATAATTAAACAGACTTTGAAATTGTATCAATAAGAATCAATTTAAGCCCATTAATCTTTAATTATGTTTTGGATTTAAAGACTTGAGAATCAATAATTTATTAGTTTATCGTAATAAATTCATTAGAGTCACTTGGATAATGGATTTCGAAATCTTTAATACCCACTTTCTACTGTTATTTTCTCGTGACCTCAAATCCACCTAAAATTGGAGCCATTTAATATCTTGAACTATCTACGAAATTATTCTTGTCTAATAATTAAACCGCCCATCCAAAAGCAATCTAATTAGATTATGAGGTCTCGTATTTCAAATTTTACTAAATTTGGTTAATTGATGAACTTTCCTGTGTGATTGATTGTTGGACTTAATAGGGAATGCTTGATAGTCATCACTAATAATTGTTGTGCTAGTGTAATCTTTTTTTCTAGTTGATATGCTTTCTCGAAAAATCCACCAAAATACGATATTCTTGTGAAGAGCTTTCCTAGGTTGATATAAATCATATGATAAGTGGACATTTGCAGATTGCAATAGGGATTGCCGAACACATTATATTTTAGTCTTTCAGTTCCAGAATTTCTTTTGGTTGAATACATATGATGGAATGATAATTTTCAACATACAAACTCGATTTTGAATATTTCTTGTGTTCTTATGGATATTTTATATCTAGTTGTTGGAAGGTGGAACGCATGCAACTATCCATTTTGAGCAACAAGTTGTCTTAATTCTTATTCAATACCGTTCCTGTATTATTTAACAAAGTGACTAGGTCACTCAATAATACACTTTGAACTACTATTTATCTATACAAATAAACATACCATATATATGCATATTAATTACACACACACACACACACACACACACACACACACACACATATATATATATATATATATATATATAGGGAGAGGGTTATATGAGACCACCTCATAGGGTAAGTCCATAGGGACCAATCCTAGCCACATATCTAGATTTTCCAATGGTTGTGATTTTAGAGTTAAAAATTCAGATTAAATGTTGGCAATTAGAGAAGGGGTAAATTTGTAATCCTACAAAATTACTCAATATTCATGAGATTCTGTTCACATTATGATCACACAATCTATCCAAATCTCACATTAAATTCAACGTGAACAAATCTCATCTTCCTTAATCATCCTCCTTCTTCTTCAACTCACTACTGTGAGAAATCATTCATCTTTCTTCTTCAACGCACTATTGTGTGAAAAAAGTTGCAGACAATTTGCCATAGTTGCTAGAGCTTGACTTCAGTTCGAAGTTTGCTTATGAAGATGTAATTTGTTGCTTGTGTAGATGTGTCATTGTGTTTTTATATACCATTAACTACATAAGCAAATCATAAGCAACAATCTTATACTACATAAGCAACAAATATACACTACGTATGCACCATGAATACATTAGCTACATAAGCAAGTCATAGCAACAAACCCATACTACATAAGCAACAAGCCTATACTACATAAGCAACGAATATACACTACGTATGCACCACAGACGCATTAACTACATAAGCAAATCATAAGCAACAGACTCATACTACATAAGCAACAAGTCTATATTAGATAAGCAACAAATATACACTACGTATGCACTACGAATACATTAACTACATAAGCAAGTCATAAGCAACAAACCCATACTACATAAGCGATAAGCATATACTACATAAGCAACGAATATACACTACACATGCATCACAGAGACATTAACTACATAAGCAAGTCATAACCAACAACCATATGCTACATAAGCAACAGAGAAATTTTTTTGAAACTGAAACGCTGGAGAGAGAGTATGCATGAATAGTGGATGAAATCGCGTGAAAGACGGAATGAAATATTAGTAACTGATTCTAAAGTGCCAAATTACCACCCTACCCTTTTTAATTGTTGAAACAAAAAAATAAACATAAAAAAGCCCTAAAAATCTGGACCACCCAAAATTGTTGATCTATGGTTAGGATGTGTCCCCATGGACTCACCCCAAGAGACCACTCCTCCTAGGTGAGATAATGTCTTACCCATTGATCTTAAAAAATAAAGGGATGTGATTAATTCAATTTTTTCCCCTGATTCCACTGATTTTAAGGGTGATTTTATAATTTTGTAATTCAAATCAATTATCCCCAGCGCGGGTTTTTTGATATGTTTGACTTTTGGTAATCGTTTTTATGGGGTAAGATTGTAACTGCTAGATTCAATGACATTAATTAAGGAAACAATTTTCTTTCCAATTTTTTTTATTTTACAGTATAGTTATGCTCTTCTGCTGCTTAATTAGCTATTAAATAATACATATTTAGTTATTTTTGTTGCATTGTTTTACGACCATAAGACATAGTTGAATATGATGTACTGCATATTTAGTTATTGTACACTGCATAAATAGTTTCTATATAATGCATAGTAAGTTATGAAAATGGGATGTTGCTTTTTGGAAATTATGAAAATAAAATGTTACATAATATACTGCATATTTAATTATTTCACACTGCATAAATAGTTTCTAAATAATGCATAGTTAGTTGATTTTGATGCATAGTTTATGACGCCTTGCATAGTTGGATATGTGCACTGTATTTTTAATATTCAACGCTGTATGATTACCTTCTAGATAATGTATAGTTAATTGATATTTGCTGCATGGTTTCAAATATGCTTATAGTAATTTATGCAGTGTTTCTTCACAGTTTTTTTTTCTTTGTAATATGCGAAAACGTTAATGGTGTGAAGGAAGATAAATTTGTTGTGTTGCGTTAATGGAGGAACACACACACACACACACACACACAGAGAGAGAGAGAGAGAGAGAGAGAGAGAGAGGAATGAACACCTGAATTTGAGATTGTAGGAGAGAGCTCTACAAGAAATTGTATTTTTACTAACGGAAAATACCGACGGAATTATTCTGTCGCTGTTTACCGACGGATTAGCGACAGAATACCAACGGATACACATTTACAAAAATAATGACGGATCACCGACGGAATATAACGACGGACAATAGTCTCTCGTTAATCGAAGGTAAAATTCCGAAAAATTCTACCGCCAAATTTCCTCGACGATCGGACGGAATACCGCCAAATAGTTACCGATGGATATTTTCATCGTTATTTACCAACAGAAATGTTCTATTGGCAATTGCCGACGGATAAATCCGTCGTTATCAACGACAGAATTTTGGGTAGTGTTTGTATTCAATTCGTACAAGTTTTTTGTGAAATTTTAATGGATGTTAGAATTGTTATTTGTAAAATAGGAAATGAATAATTAAAAACAAATAAAATTTCACAAAAAATATTTATAATTTTTTTTTTAAATTTCCGTCGGTATTCCGTCGGTAAGAGTTATTAACAAATCCGTCGGCATTCTGTCGGTAAAATTCTGTCAACGTTCCGTCGGTATACAATTCCGTCGGCGATCCGTCGGCAATATTCCGTCGGCATGCCGTCGGGCATATATCCGTTAGTAATCCGTCGGTGACAATTTTGTCGACATTTCGTCATGATTCTGTTATTACTGGGCGCCTTAAGTTCCCGACAGATATCATTACCGACACAAACTCCGTCGGCCTCCTGTCGGCATAGTGTAATAAAGTTCTGTTGTTGTTCCGTCGGAAATCCGTCGGTAATTACCGACGGATTATTTTTTCTGTCGGTAAAAATTTACCGACAAGCGTTTTGCCGACGGAAATATCCGTCGGTATTCCATCGCGGATCCGTCGGTAAAATGGGTTTGCCGACGGATTTTTCCGTCGGTAAAATTTCAATTTCTTGTAGTGGAGAAAATGATTTGATTCTAACCTCCTTCCATTTTTGTAACTACCTTGTTGTGTTATTTTACCATATTACTCTTATGTTGATTAAATTAATATTTTAATATATTTTTTATCCATTAAATCACACCCATTATTAATAGTGGGGGATAGTTGAGATTAGCCCATTGTGTGTCACCTACAGCCATGGTCTCACTTGATCCTCTTATGTTCTAGGTTTCAATTGGCTAAGTAAATACACAAGATTTTCTATATATTCTGAATTATATATATATATATATATCACCTCGTGTTCCAAATAACATCCCTACACGCTAAGTGTATTGATGATCTCACCATTAATTTGTTGGGGATTTATCACGTGCGATATGATATTTCGAAATTAAATCATAAAACTTACTTGATAAATTCCAGAAAATAAAATTCAAAAAATTATGAAAATGAAATGATAGACTGAGGCTAGAGTTCGATTTTATGTCTTTAAGATGAATTGCCCCGCTACGGTGCCCACGGTCGAATATCAAACGCCTTCCAAGATACAACGATCTCCTCTTACTGTAGTAGCACTCCAAATAATAAGAGACGGCAAATTTCAAATGTTTTGTACTCTCTCTTTTTTATCGAAAAATTTTGACATAAAATATATTTATGAAAGTATGCTAAAAATTTATAAAAAAATATGCAGATTCTTGGGATATATATAGATTACCAAAAGTCACAAGTAGGGGTGTTCATCGAATCGAATTCCGAATTCTTCGACTTCCTCGAATCAAATTTAATCGAATGAAAATTTTAAACCTCAATTCGAAATTCGATTAATTCGAATCGAATTTAAACGAATTGGATTTCTCGATTTCCGAATCGAATTCGAGTCAATCCAAAAATCCAAATTTTGCGATAAAGTGAATAAAGTTTGGATTCATAACATAATATTTTTGGGCTATACCCAATAAAATTCCAGATTTTATTTTTTCAAAATTACAAATTATTGACTAACCGTTTTTCATTGTTTAATTTAACTAAAGATTATCATAAATTCATAACGAACTCCCTTATATAAATTTAATAAATCATTTTGTGTCAATTTTATACCAGTACTAGTTACTTGATAAAAAACTTTTATACTCAAGTATAAGATATCAAATTGACAATGTGTATGTGTGTAGATAAAGAGATATAGTGTGTGTTATCATATAATTTATTATTTGAATATGATCTGAAGATAAATATATGTAATATAGTGTACAAATGTATAATGTATAATGCATACTGTAATAAGAATTTAAAACAAAGGAAAAAAGTCAAAGACTATATTGTATAAAAGTATAATGTATGTTGTATAGTGTATGTACATAAGTTTTGTACTTTCCCATACAATGGACATAGCTGGTGGAATATTCTTATAGATTATTTCACCACATGCCCTCCACGTGAGATTGTAAGAGCAAAATAGATTTTACCTAAAATATATTTTTTAGCACAAAAAATTATTATTTGAATATGGTCTAAAGATAAAAATTTGAATTAAAATGTAAAATGTATTTCATATACTATTAATAATAATTATTTCTAACAAAAACTAAACAACAAGAAAGAAAGGGCATATATTTATAATTTTACATTTTTATTTAAAACATTATTATTTTATTTATTTATATATATTAGAAATGCATGTGTATAATTTTCATATATACAATAAATAATTATGTATAGAGTGAAATATATACATATAAATTTTGAAATACGAATTCGAATTAAAATAAGAATTCGAATTGTAATACGAATTCGAATCGAAATACGAATTCGAATTTAGTCGAATTTCACCTCGAATTAGGATTTTAGAATAGAATTCGAAAAAAAAACTTCAATTCGTTATTCGATTCAAATATTCATATTCGAAATTCGAGTTGATTCGAAATTCGATTCGAAATTCAAAAATCCTAATTCAAAACTAAAATTCAAATTCGAACCGAATCGAATTTCGAATCCATTCGAAAAATGAACACCCCTAGTCACAAGTGAAACAACACAACTGTTCGAACAAACTGTAAGTCCAAGTGGCTACAATAATCTAGAGAGGGGGTGAATAGATTATCTCCATCTTTTCGATTTTACCATCTTTTTCGAACCGAATGCTCAAAGACAATAATAAAGGTGCGTAATGTAAACAACACACGTCGATTTAAAGAGGTTCAACCCACCTAGGGCCTAATCCTCTACCACCCCAGTATATCCGGGATGGATTTCAAAAAGAAAAAAGAATTTTATTAATTACCAAAATTAATACAAACTCAACTTACAACACCTTGAAGAGCACCACACTCTTCTTTAACACCACCTTTGGAGATTACCACAATCTCCCTTTGAAGATTACCACAATCTTCCTTCAACGGCACCTTTGAAGATCACCACAATCTTCAATCTTGAAGAATACCAAATTCTTCAACACCTCAACAAGAAGATTACCACAATCTTCTTACACCTAACACCTAGATCACCCAAATGTGTTCTTACCACAAGAACACTCACAAGGATATCTTGTGTTGAATGATAACCCAAAAATTCAAGATTACAACTCAATAATGAATTATACAATTAAGTGCAAGTGTAATCAAGAATAGCCTAGACCTCAAGGATGTGAAAGTAATAAGCTAGGCAAATTACAACAAAAAATAAGACAATGTAAGAACAAGTGTATTCTTGAGTGTATCTTGTTGTGTTGTAGTTTTCTCTCTTGTTGTTGTGCTTCAAATCTTCCTCTATTTATAGGAGATGATTGATACTTGATAGGCTCCTCTTGGAATCTGATATCTACAAAAATATTGCAATTAAAATCAAGATTATAGCTGTTAGAAATCAATCCCACAAATTAGGGAAAAGTTGTCTGCTGCACAACGGTTAGAATTTTGCTATCAAAACATAGGGCGACCGGTCGCGCACAAATAGACGTTTGAAAATAAGAACACATTTTTACACAGGGCGAGCGGTCGACGGGGGGTCCGATCGGTCACCCTAGGGTCCAACCGGTTGCCCTCTTCAAAAAATTGAAACAGAGAAGTTTGCAAATTTGAACCAACCTTCAGGTACCGGTCGCCCTATAGGTCGACCGGTCGACGTCACCGGTCGCCCTATAGGGTGACCGGTCACCCTATAGGGTGACCGGTCACCCTCACCATTTTCTGCAAACATGAAGTTTTCTGTTTTGCACAACTTTCAGGTACGGGTTGCCCTATACGGCGACCGGTTGACCTCAAAACAAAAGTGTTGTCCAATTTTATATCGAAAATAAACTTCAAGAAATACTCCAAAAAATAGTGAAAACATTTTAGACCGATCGGGAGTATTTAGACAACATTTGGAAACATTGTTTGGATGTAAAAACCCATTGATACAAAATCATTAAATGTGTTGTCCAATTTTTGTCGAAAATAAAACTTGAAGAAATACTCCGGAAAATATTAAAACCATTTTAAATCATTTAAGAGTATTTGGGCAACCTTTAAAACCATTGTTTTGGTATAAAAACAAAATCATCAAAATCATGATAAAACCATTTATCAAACAATCTCCCCTTTTTTGATGATTACAAACCAAAACAATTTTAACGAGGTCGATTTTGAAAACAAAACAATTTTTCCGGTTAAAAGGAACTATCCGTTGTGAGCGACAACATTCCAAGCAATATAATCACAAGGATGGGAGTAAAGATATTCGAACACATATAGCAAAAGCTCCCCCTATCAAAATGCACAACAAGAATAATGTAAAAGCAATCAACCACAAGCTAAAAGTTTAGCTTTTACATATTGATCTAAAGTTCAAGAGCTTATAAGCTCCCCCTGTCAACAAAACATCATTAGACAAGTATATGAGTCCATCATACAATAATTGGACCAAGTATAGTGCACAACTTATGACTTTAGGAAGTCATAGCTTATAGCTTCTTTTGTTTAGCTTAACTTAGCTTTTATGAGCTAATGAGCTTATAACCTGTTTCTCCCCCTTTGGAATCATCAAAAAGAATGTTAGCATGATAAAAACATCATATAATCATATCAAAGTGCGCAACTAAACCGATGTATCGAGCTTATTTGAACAATGAAGCTTATAGGCCAAATGGGAGGGAAACGTCGATCATACGACTTGTAGAAGCTTATGAAAACTCATTTGATTTGCAAAATATGATCTATATAAATATACAAGGCTTTTGAAATCGAGAGAATCATGTAGGTGATGAATTTTTCATTGAGACATTTTATCGAACACTTGGCGGGCGTCAAAAATTGAAGAAGATATATATAGCCCTTGTAAATGTAATCAAGCCAAGTTTTTCATCACCAAAAGCAATTTTACAAATATCATCCATCAATAGTCAATAAGCTCATCACAAATATATACACATTTCATCTAGAAATATACATATAGGCCAAGTTCTCAAGGGTTCAACCCAATTGAGATAAAGAAGTAGAGTTCTTACCATTAAATCGGCAAAGACGAGCAATGATGATGATAATCGAGCCTAAAAACATCCAAGATATGGAATGTATGCAATAAAACACATTTGAATGAAATGTGTGTGAAATTGACGAAGGGGACGAAAAATGGCAAAAATGATGTAAAATGACTAAGGCATTGGACATAACGGTTTTTATCCAAAAATTAGCTTAGGGCGACCGGTTGCTGTTGAGGGCGACTGGTCGATGTTGAGGGCGACCGGTTGCCCTCAACCCCTTCAGCCCATTGTCCTGCCATTTTTCAAAAATCCGAATTTTCAATCAAAAATCCGATTTTTCGCCCCTAAGTTTTAAAAACGTGTAAAATGCAAATGTAGACCTCATTCAATATACATTATGTCATAATCAAGTTCGAAATGGAGTAAAATACTCGGCGGTTAACGATTATAAAATCCGCGAGTTATCCTTGAGACGGAATTAAACACATCTCAAGTTTTTGTTAAAACATGCAATCCCTTAAAAAAATATCGAATCTTAATATGTTTAGTTCGATTATGACGAACCATATTTTGAAAAATAAAATCTACACCGGACTTGTTATCTCGAGAAATAATAACGTTTTAAAACTTTGGATGAACAAGTCATAAGAAGAAGTGCCTTACAAGTTTTTGAAAATTTCTTTTAACGACACTTCAAAGAGATTCGTTGGGATTATTTTAAGTCGAGCATATAGACATAAGGCATATAGAATGTCGAGTCTAAGAAGTAATAAACGAATGAACATACCTCGAATTCGTTTGTCAATCAACATGCCTACCTTAACCTTTGTCAATTTTCACATTTGTGGCCATATAGGTTGAAATGGTTCTTTCTTCTTCAATGCCTCACTTCTTCTTTTGAGTGTGGAATATAATCACCTTCTTGGCATTGTTGAACTTGAATTCCAATGATCAAATTTGAGCTTCCCTCATCATGATCATCTTAGGTTCACCTTGCATTGACTTGAAAAAATATCTTGCACAAATATTTATTAGTAGCACCACAAATATTATCAACATAAAATTGCACAAGTAAATAACCTTGACCTTTTTCAAAACAAGAAGTGTAGTATCAACTTTACCTTTTGTAAAATAATTTTGCAAAAATAGCTAAGTCCATCAAACCATATTCGAGGTACTTGTATTAACCGTACAAGGCCATTTATAAAAATCATTTGGCCAAAAAATTTTAAACTTCGATAGACTTCTATTTGAATAAAACCATTTAGAAAATTGGATTTAACATCCATTTGGTAAAGCTTGAAATTTTCTCAAAACAAGATTGGGCAAGTAAAGTGCAAATAACTTCTAAATGTGCTATGAGTGCAAATATTACATCAAAATCATTACCTTCTTCTTGACAATATCATTGAGCTACTAACCTTGTCTTGTTCATCAAACTTGTTGCAAAATATCACAAATTTCTGCAAAATCTTAACAAGATATTTTGCACACGAGCATAGTAATATCGAATAATAGATGCACTATTTTAAGCACCACATACTATGCATCATCAAGAGTCTAATAAATTATTCAAGTTCAAATAAGCTTAAGAAAGCTACATAAGGTCTCTTTTGAAATTAGACAATAAGAGAGCACATAGTTGAGACCTCATTTACAAGAATCATATGAACAAGAGGTTTGGCATAAGTATCCAAGAATAATGACATTTATATGTGCAATAAAATGCATAACTTTGTAGATCAATTGTTTTATCAAAACAAAATATAATCCTTTACAAATCTTGGATAAAACAAGCTATGTCAAATAATGCCTTTTCAAAAATTAAAACATCCTCTTAATGGCACTTGTATAAGAATATAGGCATATGACAAAAATATATCGAGTCTATAAGATAAATACCAATGATGAGCATACCTCGATAGTTAAAACATCTCTTGAAGAGAATGACGAAATATATATTCTACATATATCTTAAACAACTCTAGCACAAAGCAACATGATACAAGTGTAGGATAAAAACAATGTATGTTATAAGTATGCTTGTGCCAAGAGAATCCATAGGAGATTATAAAACACAATAGATAAAGCAAATGCTCAAGAGTTTCAAAAACATCATGCAATGTCTTCTTTAAAAAATAATTTGAAACTCACAAATATATTGAAGACCTAAATTTTTAAGAAATATGAAAACCCATTTTGCAATTTAGACACAAATAAAAACATGCACAAAGAAAACAAGATGCATATTTAAATAGGGAGATACGGTTTACCAATTTTGCCATTTCCATGGGCTGTGCTGTTCCCATTGTTGATGGTATCTTCCCTTTTGAAAGTCATTTTGTTGATGATAACTCTTCCTATTGCTCCATTTCCAATGATTATGTCCTCCCCATTGTTGATAATATCTCTCTCTTGGAAAATCATCTTGTTGATGATGTCTTTGCCATTTCCAAGGATTTTGTTCTTCCCATTTTTGATTATATCCTCTTCTTGGAAATTTACTTTGTTGAAAATGTTTTCTCCTTCTTTGATCAAATGAGATATTCATTTGATGTCTCCTTGGCGGCATGAATTTTCTTCGATTATTAATCCGCCGGGTACCTAAAATGACATTGTTTTGTGGTACCCTCAAGTGCTTGGGTCCTTTGGGATTAGTCTTGAGACTTTTAGGTCTCCAACAATAATTAGAGCTATTTCTATCCCGACAAGTATTTACCGTATGACCCTTCTTACCGCAATAAAAGCAAGTAACATCACTAATATGCATAGGAGCTCGATTCTTTTTCATATGATTTATACCATTAGGCTCATGATCAAGTTTACTATTCAAATTATCACAATCATAAACATTCACAACATTGGGGAATTTATTGGTACTCAAGTTGGATTTAGATAAATCATTTTTCATGCAATTAATATCCTCAACATGAGTACTATTTTCTTTTTCAAGGTTTCTAACCTTGTCAAGTGTGGTGGTATGAACACATGATAGTGATTCATAGGAAGTAAATAAACTATCTTTTTCATTTTTCAAAACATTGAATTCCTTTTTCAAATTTTTGTACTTAACAAGTAAATTTTGGAATTCATTTTGAAGATCATCAAAATCATTTTGCAAATCACTATAATCATTTTAAATAACAATATCATAGGAAGTAGAGGGTTTAAGACACACCTCGTTTTCTTTTTCGATGCCCATAAAACATTGTTCGACTACTTCATAGTTGGAAGTTGTAAAAGGCTTGTTCCTTAGATTTGAACTTGTATCCCTTTGAGAAGTAGATGCTTTTGTTTGACTCCTTTCATTTGAAAATACTCCATAGATGGCTTCTAATTTTTTCCATACTTCATGTGCCGATCGAATTCCTACAATATGTTCATATTCCAAATTAGTAAGTGAACAATACAAAATATTGAGAGCTTTACCGTTTAAGGAGATGATTTTCTTCGCTTCATCATTTAGCTCTTTGAGGCCTTTGGAGGTGTGTGGTGTGTCTTTCATCGAAATGGATTCTCCATTTATGACGATGTTCCAAATATCGAACCCGCAACCTTGTAAATAACATTCCATTCTTTCTTTCCAAAATATAAAATTTTTGGAATCAAATAGAGGAGTTGAGTTCATGCCACCAAACTGGGCACTGCCCAACTCCACACAAAAAGTGACACATGTCACTTTTCTTCTATTTTGGCAAACCTATTTTGAAATGGGCAAACCAATTATTAAAACCATTTTAATTGCAAAAGCAAAATATAAAATGATTTCTGAATTTCTCAAAAATCACAATTCTGTAAAAATTAATTGCGAAGTATTTAAACTAGCAAAATATAAAATAATTTTTTATTTTTCAAAAATTTATGATTCCGCCAAAACTTGGTATCAGAGTCGTGTATACAGTTCTAAAATAAATTAATTATTTTAAAATAAATTTTTAAAACATGCCTGGTTTAACTCTTGAGAAAGAAATTGAACTTCTCAAAGAAGAAAAATTAGATTTGCTTGAACAAGCAAGAACTTTACAAAATATTTTGAGATCTCAATTGAGAGATCATGATGCTATATTTGAAGATCTCCAGATCTATATAACTAGAATAAATAACATTACTGATTATCTTGAGCAATTAAGAAATTTTAATGGAAATAGAAGATAAGTCAGAGTTTTCTAATGATCAACAAATTATTTTCGAAGAAAATACCGAGGGTTTTTACTCTAGTATTATCTTTAAACAAGAAAAACTTTCAAAGATCGCAGCTACTCAGTCAGATCTGAAAAAAGAACAAGTTTTTAACTTGCCAAAATTTATTCCTAAAATGATGAATAATATTTTGAAAAGGAAAAATGAAATTTTTTATTGTGTTTCCAGTAAAGAAATGCATATCGACATTTCGGATACAACTGGCAGTGTTTATTTACCATTAATTACTCGTGAAGAGATTAATAGTAAATTAGCCAGTATTCCTATAGATATTCGTACAAAAATTAGTGTTTTACATCTTGGAGCGATTAAAATACTAATCAAGACATAATTTAGAGAAGGAATAGATTCTCCCATAAAAATGGCCTTAATTGATAATCGAATTAAGGATAGAAAAAATTGTATTTTAGGTGCCGCACAAGGTAATTTAATTTACAACAAATTTATGTTCTGATTTATCCTAAGTTCGGATTGAGTTTAACAACCAAGAACTTAGATCAAGTCTTAAGTTTCATACATAAATTTGAGAGATCAGATTTAATGGACAAAGGCGATAAGGTTTTTAGCATAACTTATCTTGTAGGATATGCTTTAACCAATAGTCATCACAGTATTGACTATAAGAAAAAAGAATACATTGAAATTGATGATGTATTTTCTGATATTGGAAAGATTGAAGAAATGAAGTTTTCTGAAATCACTCCCTTAGAAAACTCTTGGGCTATTGACATAGCTAAAGGAAAACGACTTATTGGTTCCAAACCAACGTTAAGTCATCATAAATATTTAGGAGAACCCTCTAATAGAGAACTCCTAAAATCTATGTCTAAACGCATAGATTTATATTCTGAGAATTTTGAGAAAATAAAAAGAGTTCTTGGAGACGAGTAACTCTATGACACTTCCTGAGATTAAATCCTTGATTGAAACAGCGCTCATCAAGATTAGAGATCTTGAAAAGATTTGAATCTTTTGAAAAGAAAGAAGAATTTTTAAACCTGAGCATCTTGAGATTGTTGCTGGTAAGATTATTCAAAAAATCTCTGATAAAATTGAGGATATCAGTAACAAAGATCCTTTAGTTATTACAAAAGAAGGAGATATTGAAAGAACTATTGAAAAAACTGTTAGTTTTAAATATTCACCACCAAATCATTTTGTTGGTAATGAAGAATTAGGTTCATCAGGAAATCCAAATGCTTTGACTTGGCCTTTTCAACCTAAAAAATGAGTTTTTCTGAAAAACTTGAAACCTATTTTTGGGAACATATTCTTGGCAATCAAGAAGAAATCAATGGTTTTGAACCAATTCAAGAACTTGTTAAATTAATGACCTTTGATGAGTCAGGTATTATACAACAACTTGAAGAAAAACCTTTTCTTAAAACACTTTTTAATCTTGAAAGTGATATAGAAAAGTGTTTTGTTCAAACTGAAGAAAGAAACTGGGAAACTGACAATGATCAAGAGACCAGTGATGATGAATTCCTAGATCAACCTCTAGGAAATTTCAGAATGAATAGACAACCTAAAACAGAAGATGCGGATGCATCTACTTCGAGAGATAAAAAGAGAAAAACACCAGAAGGTGTTAATTGGCCTAAAGAGCAAAATAAAACTCCTGGTCAAAAAGAAGGACAAATTTCTACACTCAATATAGATTGTGTTACCAAAGAATTTGAAAGAAGAAATTCGATTGACGCCTGGGCAAGAGATATTAGCCTTCTTATTCAAACCAACCCAGATGCTTATGAAGAACCAAATACTCTTCTTTTACTCATGGAGCATAAAACATCAGGTATTGCTCAGTCTATGGTAAAAAATACCACTTGGATAACAATAGGAAAAACTTCTAATATGATTTTTGAAGAAGTCATTAATAGTTTTTACACTATGTTCCTTGGTATTAACTTAACAACTGAACTTGTTCAGGAAAAATTAATCGAGCAAGATATTGCCCGAATCAGATTAGCAAACATGATACTTTGCGATATTTGTTTACTTGATGATTTTACTTGCGATTATGAGAAAAATCTTTATAAACTTCCTCAGGATGAATATCCGTCTTTAGTTAGACAGTATATTAAAAAACTCCCTATTATAGGAGAGAGAATTTTACAAGAATTTGAAAAGCAAGCAACTGATGTAAAAATGTTTTCATTAGGTTTTGCAGTACGCATTGCCAAAAAAGAAATTGCATCAATTTGTGAGCTTTCTAGTAAGCAAAAAAGTTTAAAACGTTTTAACAAAAAATGTTGTGATAAATTAATAGAAGAAAAATCTACAGCTTATGGTTGTATTACTCCAAAGAAAAGTTATTTTAAGAAAAAATACAAAAGAAAATATAAATGGAAAAAGAAAAGAAAAACATTTAAATCTGGAAAATACTTTAGAAAGAAAGTCATTCCTAAAAATGATTCTAAAGACAAGAGTAAATTTTGTCCTAAAGGAAAAAAGAATTGCAGATGTTGGATCTGCAATGAGCAAGGACATTATGCTAATGAATGTCCTAATAGAAGAGATTACCCTAATAAGGTAAAACTTCTAAGTGAGGTTCTTGAATCATTTCCAGAGTTTGAACCAGTCGAAGAAATTTTTGACAATGAAACAGAAGTATTCACTTTTGAAACTATCATTGAATCTGATGAAAGTAATTCAGAGGATTCATCACAATCTTCAGATTGAAGAAGTTCCTTGGGAAAATTTAGATTCTGATTTGGAACAAAATTGTATGGGAAACCGTACAAATCCAAATAGCATCTATATTAAAGGTCGACTTAAATTTCTCGGATATAAGTTAATCAATTTACATTGTTATGTAGATACAAAAGTGCTAGCCTTTGCATAGCTAGTAAATATGTTATTCCTGAAGAACATTGGGAACAAGCACCTTACCCTATAAAGGTAAAAGTTGCGAATGGCGATACAATTCTAATTAATAAAGTCTGTAAAGACATAAAAATTAGAATTGCAGGGGAAATATTTCATATTCCAGCCATTTATCAACAAGAATCAGGTATTGACCTTATTCTTGGAAATAATTTCTGTCAATTATATGAACCCTTCATACAATTTACAGACAGAATAAGTTTTACTCTTGAGAACGAGCCTATTATCATTTCAAAAGTAAAGAAAGCTTTCTCAATTGGTAAACCTGGTTTTCTTGAGTTTATGAAGAAGAATTCAAAAACTCAAAAACCTGAAGCTATTAATATTACTCCCGACAAAATCGAAGAAGTCCACAATTTTCAACAGGGGGGGAGATGATATTAATGATATTAAAGAAGAAAAAATTTTCAATTTAAATTCGCAAAAATTCAGTATTATAGAACAACTACTTGACAAAGTTTGTTCTGAAAATCCTATAGATCCCATTAAGTCTAGACAGTGGATGAGAGCATCCATAAAGCTCTTAGATCCCATGAAAATAGTCAGGGTTAAAACCATGATTTATAGTCCAAAAGATAGAGAAGAATTTACTAAACAAATAGGTGAGCTCTTAGAGTTAAAACTTATCACACCTAGTAAATCTCCTCATATGTCTCCAGCTTTCCTAGTTGAGAACGAGGCAGAAAAAAGAAGAGGAAAAAAGATAATGGTAGTCAACTATAAAGCAATAAATGCTGCTACTATAGGAGATAGCCATAACCTTCCTAACAAAGATGAACTATTAACTCTCATTCGGGGAAAAAGGATTTTTAGTTCATTTGATTGTAAGTCTGGTTTTTGGCAAGTATTGTTAGATGAAGAATCCAAAACCGCTAATAGCTTTTACTTGTCCAGATGGACTCTTTCAGTGGAACGTTGTTCCATTCAGATTAAAACAAGCACCGACTATTTTTCAGAGACATATGCAAAATGCATTAAGAGGTTTTGAAAAATTCTATTGTGTTTATGTTGATGACATTCTTGTTTTCAGTATAAATGAGAATGAGCATTTTAAGCATGTTGCTCTTTGTGTTAAAAAGAATAGAACAATTAGGCATTATTCTTTCTAAGAAAGAAGCCCAACTGTTTAAAACAAAAATTAATTTCTTAGGCTTAGAAATCGAGGAACATATTGTCCTCAAAACCATATTTTGGAGCATTTGCATAAATTTCGATCAACCGGGATAAAAACAACTTCGAGAGATTTTTAGGAGTCTTAACTTATCTTTGAAAGTTATATTCCTAGATTAGTTGAAATAAGAAAGCCTTTGCAGCAAAGCTCAAAAATGATCATATTTGGAATTGGACCAATTCGATCATCGATTATATTGGGAAGATAAAAAAGAAATTAGTACAATTTCCTAAACGTTATCATCTAATCCCGATGATCAATTGATCATCGAAACAGACGCATTCTCATTCTTCCGGGGAGGTGTATTAAAGGCTAAAGTACAAAATACTTTAGAAGAAAAATTTGCAGGTATACGGTAGCTTCAAAGTCAGAGAATTAAATTATCATAGCAATGAAAATGAGTATTTATCGGTTTTGAGAGTCATTAAAAATTCTCAAAGATATTTAACTCCATTAAGTTTATTGTTTGTCTTGACAATAAAAACTTCACATATTTCGAAACTAAAAATTACAGGAGATTATAAACAAGGAAGACTTGTTAGATGGCAAATGTGGTTCTCACATTATGAATTTGATGTAGAACACATTGCAGGCAATAAAAATGTTCTTCCGATTGTTTAACCCGAGAATTTGTTACATGATTGCGGGAACAATTCCGTTTAGAGGAAGTAAATTAGGGCCTAAAAACCCAGGAACTAATTGTTCTTATCAAGAATCTCTTGACTATTCAAAAATAGCAGATGGATGAAATCAGCACTTCGTCTTAAAAAAGGTTCTTGAAACCGAATTGCGTTTATCTCACAAAAATCGAATTACTCGAGTCATCACTTGAGCGAGAACAAAAGTTTAATTTCGAACCTTCTTTGTAGCAATACCGCAAATCATGAATCTAGTCCAGAACTACAGGTCTCCGGTGAAAGACTCAACAAATCTGTTATCCCCTGTTGCTTTGGGAAAAAGCAACCGAGGTACAAACCTCACCAAAATTGGATATTCCAACAAAACTTATTACTCCGGAAGATTTTGTTCTTGGGTTACGATCTGGAACATCTTCCATTGGAATTGGGATTCAACACCCAAGTCAAAAATCTAAATCTCACGATTTAGTTTTCTCGAAAGAGAAAAAGAAGATTCCAACTCCGCAAAATTATTATGTAGTATTCAATGGACCAAATCCTGGAATATATACATCTTGGGCTAAAGCCTCATTTGTAATAAAAGGTTTTAATGTCGTTCATAAAAAATTCAAAACCTTTGCAGAAGCTACAAATGAAGCTAATTGCTTTACCAGTGCTGCTGGTACTGCACCATTAGAGATCATTTCTGAATAAGAGACTCTTAAGCCAAAAACATTTTCTGATGCGCTTAAGAAATCTTCAGAAAAAATGAAAACATTGGGAAGAATTTATTCAATTCCCAAAGAACCAAGCTTTGAAAACAAAGAAAAATTTAATCTCTCAAATCGAGATTTCATCGAAATCTTTGCCAAAGCACGAAAGGCTGGTACAAAGTCTCTACTTGAGGAAAGATTTTTTACCACTGATAAAAAATATATCAGCTATTTCAATTTTATTGAAGGAGTGATCGAATCAGTTTACAAGGCTTTTAATTGTGGACTAGTTAAGAACATATATCATTCAAAAAATTTATTGGAGGTTAAGGATTTTCCTGAAGAATTCAAGAAAGCCATCAAGACTTTCAGAACAAAGGTCCTTAAACAAGCGGATCAAAATATCTTCATAAGTGTCTCAAGTACAATATGCGACTGGGATGAAGAAGAACAATTTATGAGTCCTTATCATTATATCGAAATCGGTATAGCTAGGGAGCAAGCAAGTTACCATCCCTCCGAACAGATGGAAACAACAGTCTTTGTACAAAGACAGGACCTCATTCCTTTTCGTGTTAGAGGATTAGAAAACGTGATTAACAAATTGCTAAAATTAAATGATGAAAGCAATATTAAAGTTAATTACTGTAAAGAAAAGGTCATCATGTGCTCATGGTCACCAAATATTATTTCTGAAAAAGATATTGAGACTATCCTTTGGTTTGAAGAAAAATTCAACAAAGGACAAATGCACATGGGCAACGGATCCCTTACTTCTGCGTGCCAGCTACTCCGCAAAAAACTACAAAGACATGAATGCAACTTCTGCCGACTTGAAAAAGAAAAAGAAGATGTTGACAGCAAAATAAACAGTGTTGATTCACTGTCCACTAGCTCAAAAGAGGACAAAGACATGTGAACTAACACTTTAAACAGCTCACATGGGTGGACTCGGATAAAAATCGTCATGCATGACGTTTTGTAAAAATAATTGAAGTATCCTTGATCTATAAAAGGACTTCATAATTTAGGGAGAAGATCATCAGAAGTTCACACCACTGAACACACACCTATCCCACTTTGTATTTTTCATTTAGAATGTTTAGCTAAGAAAAGCCTTCGGGCAAGTAGAAATTCAGGGAATTTTCCAATATGGAAAAGAACCCTTGTATCCTTGTAAAATTTTTATTTCAATAAAAATTTTTCTATATCTACCAAAATGTCCAATTTATTTCTGCAAATTACCTGAATAGTCCTTTATTTTTGGGAAAGTAGCACAGTTAGGAGGACGCCGCGAATAGTACCACGACGGATTGGTAAAGAAGCAGAAGGGACAAATCGGAGCGCTATAGAAAAAGACGAAGGAGAAAAATCAAGGTACAAGATGTTTATCCTTTTGGAAAATCACCTAGAATAATCTACTTGCTCGTATTTTAATTATTGATTAAAACCAAATCAAATTACACTAACATCACCATGTACTCTGGTAATAGCAAAATTTCTGCTGTAATAGCAAAAAGCCCCACTTGGGTGCCACCCAAGTGGGTGTCATCGAATCAACCCAAATAGAGGTGGCTTGGTGGTGGAGGTGCCGGTAAGATGAGCTTCATTTGTAGCCGACGATCGTTCCTCTTCACTCGCGATATGAAACGAGCTTGCCAAAGAGTTTGGCTTTGATACCACTTGTAAGTCCAAGCGGCTACGATAATCTAGAGGGGGGTGAATAGATTATCTCCATCTTTTCGATTTTACCCTCTTTTTCGAACCGAATGCTCAAAGACAATAATAAAGGTGTGGAATGTAAACAACACACGTCGATTTAAAGAGGTTCAACCCACCTAGGGCCTAATCCTCTACCAACCCAGTATATCCGGGATGGATTTCAAAAAGAAAAAAGAATTTTATTAATTACCAAAATTAATACAAACTCAACTTACAACACCTTGAAGAGCACCACACTCTTCTTTAACACCACCTTTGGAGATTACCACAATCTCCCTTTGAAGATTACCACAATCTTCCTTCAACGGCACCTTTGAAGATCACCACAATCTTCAATCTTGAAGAATACCAAATTCTTCAACACCTCAACAAGAAGATTACCACAATCTTCTTACACCTAACACCTAGATCACCCAAGTGTGTTCTTACCACAAGAACACTCGCAAGGATATTTTGTGTTGAATGATAACCCAAAAATTCAAGATTACAACTCGATAATGAATTATACAATTAAGTGCAAGTGTAATCAAGAATAGCCTAGACCTCAAGGATATGAAAGTAATAAGCTAGGAAAATTACAACAAGAAATAAGACAATGTAAGAACAAGTGTATTCTTGAGTGTATCTTGTTGTGTTGTAGTGTTCTCTCTTGTTGTTGTGCTTCAAATCTTCCTCTATTTATAGGAGATGATTGATACTTGATAGGCTCCTCTTGGAATCTGATATCTACAAAAACATTGCAATTAAAATCAAGATTATTGCTGTTATAAATCAATCCCACAAATTAGGGAAAAGTTGTATGCTGCACAACGGTTAGAATTTTGTTGTCAAAACATAGGGTGATCGGTCGCGCACAAATAGACGTTTGAAAATAAGAACACATTTTTACAGGCACGGCCGACGGGGTCCGATCGGTCACCCTAGGGTCCAACTGGTTGCCCTCTTCAAAAAATCGAAACAGAGAAGTTTGCAAATTTGAACAACCTTCGGTACGGTCGCCTATAGGTCGACCGGTCGACGTCATCGGTCGCCCTATAGGGTGACCGGTCACCCTCACCATTTTCTGCAAACATGAAGTTTTCTGTTTTGCACAACTTTCAGGTACGGGTTGCCCTATACGGCGACCCGTTTACCTCAAAACAAAAGTGTTGTCCAATTTTATATCGAAAATAAACTTCAAGAAATACTCCAAAAAATAGTAAAAACATTTTAGACCGATCGGGAGTATTTAGAAAACATTTGGAAACATTGTTTGGATGTAAAAACCCATTGATTCAAAATCATTAAATGTGTTGTCCAATTTTTGTCGAAAATAAAACTTGAAGAAATACTCCAAAAAATATTAAAACCATTTTAAATCATTTAGGAGTATTTGGGCAACCTTTAAAACCATTGTTTTTGTATAAAAACAAAATCATCAAAATCATGATAAAACCATTTATCAAACACAAACATGTCCATTTATTCGAACAGGCACGTCCCTTGGTTTCAAATGAAACAACACAACTATTCGTATAAACCTATTTCAATCCGAATTTTTTCAGATGAACAAGCACACCTTTTGACAACAATTTCTCATTCACCCGGAAATATCTATTATATTTCCAACATAATTAACATGTACTTGAAATACGAGATGAACCACACTTTGGAATAAGAACCTGAGCTCCTGAGTAAAAAAGTGGCCAACAAGAATGATGGGACAAAAATTAAATTAAAACTTGATAAGCTAAGTACATAAATTAATGTAGTAAGTATTGGGATTGTAATAATCTTATTTTTATCTAGACGATCGAAATTTAGTGATTGGTTTTGTTAATGCAAGACAAGAATTTATCCTAAAAAGACAAAGTAAAGATTGATTGAAAGATGAAGGAGATGAATGGATTCCAGGGCTATGGTTTCAATTAATATCCCCTTTTATTATCAGATTAATCACAACCAAAGTTATTATTGTTTTTCCCTATAAGACAATCGCAAAAGGTATTTTACCCTCTCTCGAGATGCATGTAAAAACGTTGATTGGATTATCTATGCTTGCATCTCTACTCAACATAAGATATCCAACTCCCAAAAACACAAAAGATTATAAATTCTCACAAATATTCACAGACTTCTCAATCTTGCGAATATTCATGTCAAGTACTCACAGATCTAGTATTGAAACTCATCTCTCGAATTATGAATCAATACATCAAAGCAAGTTAAACCAAACGCGTTTTGATAAAATAAGAAGAAAAACAAAGTACTCGAATAGGGTTTGAAAACAATAACTTCAGTTGCAATTAATCATCCAACAAAAGTATCCATTAACCTAATCCCGAACCCGGGAATCACAAGATGTTTTGCCAGACATGGAAAAGAAATAATTTATAGACAAATTATTCAAATTCATATCTATCTAATCGAAAGTAAATGATACGATGGAATGAGAAAAACTCAGGGATGTCGACAATCTCTCGATCTATCTTCAATCCTCAAGCGCGCGGTTGTCACCTCGATCAATATCTCCAATCCTTCGGTAGAATATTGCTCTTTTCTCTGTGTTCTAGGGCAAAAGTCAGTGTGTCCTCATATGTGGCCGCCTCGTCTCTATTTGTACTCCGTTTGGGTCAAAACCTAGTTTAGAATCTGTCAAACTCTGTTTTCCCGCACAGACGCACGGGCCATGCGCCTAGCACACGCCCAGCCCGTGCGGGGTGCCGTAGGGAAGTTTTCTTTCGCTGAAGGGCACACGGGCCGTGCGCCCCACGCACGACCAGCCCGTGCGTGGTGCCATGGCTTGAGTCTCGATTCTCGCCGCTGGCGCACGGTCGTCTTTATGGGCTATGGACGGGAAGGGTGGGAGCCGATACTGTTCGTTTTTTCGCTTTCTCACCGGTTAAATCGCCTTCTTCTTGATTCAACTCCAAACATCGTACGTTACTTCAAGTATTGGCGGTTCTTTACCGCAATGTTCCGAATTGTTGCCAAAATGCTACAAATATCATTCAATTCCTACAAAACGAGCAAAGTGTAATACCTTTTCCACAAAACAGAAATAAAGCCCAATTCACTCAAGTAATGCATGTATAACAACTAATTCTTACTACAATTAAGCCCAAAATACATGCAAAACACATACCAATCAAACCCCAAACTTAAACTGTTGACAGTCCCGGTTAATGCTTTATAAACAAGACAAAACACTATTGGGAGTAATGAAAGGCAAATCAAGAACAACACATCACAATTCATGTCATTTATCCATAGACATCAAGCAACAAATCAACCAAGTTTCGAATATCTAACACAGAGCACAAGTCAATTAAAACCATGGCAAATACTTTGAATCACACCTCTCATGGATTAAGTGTATACTCTTCTCTCTAAAACAATAAGGGACATGTATTCGCTCAAATCATATCAATGTTGAAGAATTACCATAGGCTTGCAAATCGTCTCATACCTCCTCCACTCGATTGTATGCAACTCATAAATCAGAAAAGGACTTTTCTTTTGGTTGTAATGAAGGCTCTTTGGTTAAGGTAGTGAAATATGGAGAAAATGACTCAAGCTTAAGCATATAGACTGGTAAGCACATCTTTTTCTCAATCAAATATTCTCATTCACATCAAACATGCTACCCCAATCACCTCTTATTCTTATCACATCTCTCTTTCTCTCCTTTTTTTTCATACAATCTACTTTCTTTCGTCTTACATCATAATTCTCAGCCTATAAGTTCATTTACGGCCAACTCACTCAGGGGTGGCAATTTTTGACACGACACGATAGCACGACACGAAAACGATACAAAAAAATGGGTTAGTGTCTAGCCTTATCGTGTTCGTGTCCGTGTTCGTGTTTTTATCGTGTTTACACGATAGTGACACGAACACGATAGTGATACGATAATGACACAACACGAATACGATAAGGACACGCTACCTGTTAGCGACACGATGATGGCACGATACTGACATGTTTACCTGTTAGTGACACGATAATGACACGATAACCTGATATTTTGTATATTTGTGTCGTGTATTGTCGTGTAAAATCATGTCATATCGTGTAATTTGCTATCATGTATTAACGTGTAAATTATTTTCTTTTTGTTTTGATTTATCGTGTCACTATCGTGTCGTGTTGTGTCGACACGAAAATTTTCGTGTTCGTGTCGTGTCGGTGCAGATCCTTATCGTGTCGTGTTCGTGTTTTCCCTTATTGTATCTTTTCATTATCGTGTCGACACGAAACATGATACAATAACACGATTTGACACCCCTAAACTCACTTATGCAGTCGATTTTTTTTTTGACTCTTTTGTGAGTATATCCTCTTTTTTCCTCCTTTTCTTATTTTTTTTTATTTTTTTTATTCCCAACATCCAACATGCACACCATCATCTAAATTCTCGATATTCTCTTATTCAACCTTATTCAACCCCCTTACTCAATGTTATACGCTCAAGTTTTAGGGTAACAGATATATCAAGTTAAGGCTTGAAATGTGGCTACCAAAAAATAATCAGGCAATAGGCTCAAATTGGCTAACTAGGGAAATTAAATGTCATTAGGTAGGCAAAAGGCTTGAAAGACTTAACAAAAATGGCCTAAAATCATTTTCATAAATTGCATACAACATGTGACTTCGACCGAGATACCAGAACAAGTTCTAGAATTCATATCAACATGAATGACACACTCAATCAACAAACAAGACTGCATATAATGAAAGTAGTAAAGGCTCAAAAAGCTCACAGGCTTGCAATTGCATAATTCAAAGCATATCAAAAATGATTTCAATATTCACATTCTCCATATCATCCATTCTCAACCCGATCAACTCACGCTCAACACCCAATTCAAAACAACACAAAATGTTCAACCAATGCTCCCAAGATCACGGCAAGCACATAATAGCAGTCAACTCACTCCCTATAAACCTAAGAAGCAATAAATGTGCTAAAGCAATAAACGTGCTAAAATAAAAAAAACAAGCATCTAATGCAATGCAACCTATATGCTCTAAATGCAACTATATGAATGCAAATATTGCCACACCTTTCAATCAAAATAACTACATCTCCCCCCAAACTTGAATGAAATTATATCGCATAGAAGAGAAGATAGAATTTCATAGAAAAGTGTGGATTGAGAATGCATACCTGAATTCGCGACCCAATAATGCTTCAGCGAACTGACGCACGGGATGTGCGTGTGCGCACGGGCCGTCCATGCATCCCTGCGATGGTCCTTTTTCCAGTTTTTTTTAATAATAAAACATGGAAATCCTAACTTAGAAAAGGGAAAAACAAAAATCAATACAACAAACCATTGGGTTGCCTCCCAACAAGCGCTAAATTTAACGTCTATAGCTTGACGCTCGTAAACTCGATCACGACTCCTGCAAGGTGAGGCGATTCACCACTTCATGTCTTTCTCCTTGCCATTCCAACTCGCATAAATTCAAACCTCTTTTGAATGCCTCTACCGTAGAAGTCACACGTCGGTCAAATGCCATATTCTTCTCGTTTGCATCGTGCGAACGATAGTACCCGCGTGATTCTAAGCTGCTATCCCTCTTCGTGTGCTTCACTCTCTCATATTTCAGTACTTCCTGCACATGAAGCACACACACAATCACTTAGATTAAAAGTATTAGCACATGAATCAACGACTAATAAAGATTTACAGCTGTCTATTTTATCATGAGTTTTCGCAGCCTTATAGATGGAGAACAACACTTGCTCAACATTAACTCGTAACGTGAGATCTCCCTTTTGCACATCTATCAAGGCTCGTGCAGTGGCTAGGAATGGACGCCCAAGTATCAGAGAGACGTCTTGATCTTCCTCCATGTCAAGCACCAAGAAGTCCACGGGGAATATAAATTTTTCTACCTTCACGAGCACATCCTCCACGATTCCCTTAGGATATGTGAGTGATCTATCCGCAAGTTGCAAGGTGACCGTGGATGGCTTCACCTCTCCTAATCCAAGTTTCTTGAAAATGGACAAGGGCATTAAGTTAATACTTGCTCCTAGATCACAAAGTGCTTTATTAAAGAAAACACCACCAATAGCACAATGGATAGTGAAACTCCCCGGATCTTTGAGCTTCTGTGGTAATTTCCTCTGAATGATCGCTCTGCACTCTTCAGTCAAGTGACTGTCTCGAATTCTGACAACTTTTTCTTCTTGGACATCACTTCCTTCAAAAACTTCGCATAATTGGGCATCAGCTCCAATGCGTCTACAAAAGGTATGTAAATATGCAATTTCTTAAAGATGTCTAAGAATTTAGCAAATTGGGCGTCTAACTTTTTCTTTTGAAAACGTTGAGGGAAAGGGAGTGGTATAGAAAACTTTGAAAGATCAGAGTTAGAGAAAGATTTAAGCTTCTCATCCCCTTTTCATTCGTCCGGATGTCCCTTGTTTCCATTCTCGACCTCAACTTCGCCATTTGCTATAGTGTTTTCATCTCTAGGGTTCAGAATTCTCTGCTCTGTACCACGCACAACCTGCCCGTGCGCAGGCGCATGGGTTGTGTGTCTCATGTTCTGTTCCTGGAATCTTTTGGTACCACGCACGACCTGGTCGTGCTCAGACGCATGGGTCGTGCATCCTTCAGTTTTTTCAGTATTCGCTACGGCATTACGCACTACCTAGTCGTGCTCCGGTGCACGGGTCGTGCGTCCTTCAGTTTTTTCGTCACTTCCCAGAATTTTTGGCCCCTCGTACTCCATGCCACTCCTCAGATGAATGGCATTACACTATTCCCTCAGATTAACTTCCGTTACTCGGAAATTGGCCATTCTGATGTTGTCCATCAATGATCGTCGCTAACTGGCCAATCCGAGTTTCTAGATTTTTCATTCGTGAACCCACAGTGCTGGCCAACTCCGTGACATGTGCCTCGATCTTGTCTATCTTAGCCTCATCTTTATTTAACCAGTTCCTCGTTTCACTCATGAACGAGGTGAGAATGTCCTCTAAAAATGGCTTCGCCTCCGCATTAATGACACCGTTTGTCATACTGAACCCTGGCGGTGGTTGAATTACGTACTTCGTATTGTCATAAGAAAATTTTTCATGATTTCTCACACCCGGATGATAATGGGTAGGAGTCTGATTGTTCCAGTAATTGTTGAAATTTCGGTTATTTACAAAGTTAGCTTCCTCCATCAGATCTCGAGGAACTCCCCCATTATTTGCACCCGTGTTTATCTCTATCCCGTGAGTTAGAGCACTCAACTGATTTGTCAATGCTATCATATGAGCCGTCAATGCCTTGATTGGGTCCGAATCAGAGACTTCGGCTACCCTTTTCACATTAGTTCTCTTGGAGGGCCATTGATATCTATTCATTGCCATCTCTTCGAGCAAGTTGAATGCATCCTCAGGGAATCTTGCGAGTAAAGCGCCTCCTGCTGCGGCATCTACAAATGACATGGTTTGTCCCATCAACCCGTTATAAAAGAAGCAAAGCTGCTGATCCTCTGGAAATCCATGTTGCGGGCACCTTCTCAATAAATCCTGGAATCTCTCCCAGGCCTCATATAGTGGCTCAGAATCAAACTGTCTGAACTGCGTGATCTCACTTTTGAGCTGTAGTGTCTTACTTGGTGGGAAGTATTTAAACAAGAATTTCTGATTCAGCTCGTCCCAAGTATTCACACTCCCTTGAGTTAGTGTGTTTAGCCAGTTTCTAGCCTTATCCCTTAAACAGAAAGGGAATAGGCGCAAACGTATAACATCATCAGTCACCCTATTCATCTTGATTGTGTTGCAAATCTGCATGAAGTTCGCAAGATGAGAATTGGGATTCTCAGACGAAAAACTCCCAAACTGATTCTGTTGCACCATCGAGATCAGTGCTGGCTTCAGCTCAAAATTATTTGCATTAATTGGGACATTGACAATTCCACCATATTTGCGATTTTTCTATGGGAGAAAGTAATCGCGAATTGCTTGCTGCTGGACTGCCGGGACCTCTGGTACTGGTAATTCATTGTTGATCCTGTTGGCCCTGTTGTTACCTCCGTTGTTGACTCCATTATCGCCTCTGTTGTTATCTTCCACGTCGGCCATAGCCTGGTCTTGCTGTCTTTCTTCCCGTTTAGTAACCGCACTAATTCGCCTAGCAAAAGCCTCAACCTCCGGTATGAACGGTGCTAATTCTCCTTACTTCGAGCGAGTGTTCATGCACTACATGAACCAACTAAAGAAAACAAGTCAAACACAGTAGGAGTAAAATTAAACAACAAATAAAAAGAAAGAAAAATATCTAAATTAAAAATAATTATATTTATCGCAATATTATTACTAAAAAATTTAATTAGTCCCCAGTAACGGCGCAAAAAACTTGTTCGCCTTATTTTTAGCTTCACCGCAAGTATACGGTGTAGTTTATAGAATAGGGTAAGCAAGGTCGAATCCATATAGACTAATAAATTAATGTATTAAGTATTGGGATTGTAATAGTCTTATTTTTATCTAGACGATCGAAATTTAGTGATTGGTTTTGTTAATGCAAGATAAGAATTTATCCTAAAAAGACAAAGTAAAGATTGATTGAAAGATCAAGGAGATGAATGGATTCCAGGGCTATGGTTTCAGTTAATATCCCCTTTTATTATCAGATTAATCACAACCAAAGTTATTATTGTTCTTCCCTCTGAGACAATCGCGAAAAGTATATTACCCTCTCTCTCGAGATGCATGTAAAAATGTTGATTGGATTATCTATGCTAGCATCTCTACTCAACATAAGATATCCAACTCCCAAAAGCACAAAAGATTATAAATCCTCATAAATATTCACAGACTTCTCAATCTTGTGAATATTCATGTCAAGTACTCACAGATCTAGTATTGAAACTCATCTCTCGAATTATGAATCAATACATCAAAGCAAGTTAAACCAAACACGTTTTGATAAAACAAGAAGAAAAACAAAGTACTCGAATAGGATTTGAAAACAATAACTTCAATTGCAATTAATCATCCAACAAAAGTATCCATTAACCTAATTCCAAACCCGGGAATCACAAAATGTTTAGCCAGACATGGAAAAGAAATAATTCATAGACAAATTATTCAAATTCATATCTAACTAATCGAAAGTAAATGATACGATGGAATGAGAAAAACTCAGGGATGTCGACGATCTCTCGATTTATCTTCAATCCTCAAGCGTGCGGTTGTGACCTCGATCAATCTCTCCAATCCTTCGGTAGAAGGTTGCTCTTTCTCTCGTGTTCTAGGGCAAAAGTCTGTGTGTCCTCGTTTGTGGCCACCTCGTCTCTATTTGTACTCCGTTTGGGTCAAACCCTAGTTTAGAATCTGTCAAACTCTGTTTTCTCGCACAGACACACGGGCCATGCGCCTAACGCACGCCCAGCGCCCGTGCGGGGTGCCGTAGGGAATTTTTCGTTCACTGAAGGGCGCACGGGCCATGCGCCCCACGCACGACCAGCCCGTGCGTGGTGCCGTGGCTTGAGTCTCGATTCGCCGGCGCGACGGTCGTCGGCTTTATGGACGCACGCCGCCGTCGTGCGCACTTTCTTTGGAGAGCGATCACGTGTTCCTTTCTTTCCGTTTCGCCGGTTCGTCGACTTCTTCTCGATTCAACTCCAAACATCGTGACGTTACTTCAAGTATTGGCGGTTCTTTACCGCAATGCTCCGAGTTGTTGTCAAAATGCTACAAATATCATTCAATTCCTACAAAACGAGCAAAGCGTAATACCTTTTCCACAAAACAGAAATAAAGCCGAATTCACTCAAGTAATGCATGTATAACAACTAATTCTAACTACAATTAAACTCAAAATACATGCAAAACACATACCAATCAGTACATAAATTTAACAAATTAATAAAATGGGCTATCTTTATTAATTAAGCACATGAAGGCACAAGATTACACCCTCACACATTCTCTTACAAATACCTAATTTTCCACAATTTAAAGGTATGTACATTATGATATTTACACTTTTTCTAAGTGTAACTAATTTGACTGCATTGATATGCATTATTTGAGGAGGAACTAGTCACAACTACCTTACAGTACTGACTACATTAATATGCATTATTTTGCTTAAGAAGGGAAAATAAGATTAAGAAATTAAAATAAAGGCATGCTAAAAGCCTTAAACAGTTTAGGTAGATAAATTCCTGTCTTAAGAGAATAATAAATATATAGGTGCGGTGTCTATTTTCAGTGACAAAAATAGCAGTAGCTCTGCTTGCTTTTGAGCTAATAATATCATTTTTTCAGTATATTGACTTTTTTTTCCCAGTATATATATCAGTTGAAACGGCCGTGGGATAATTAAAGCAATATCTAATTAATGGAAATCTTTCTTTATGATAGTCCTTGCACATGGTTGATCTTTTCTCCAACAACATTATATGATTATTGAAATTAATTTATAGGATGTTTCTAAGTTTTTTTTTAATAAGTTTGGAGTAGTAGTTGGATGTGAGAGAATAAATTTCAATGAAATTGAAAGATATAAGTGGTCAATACTCTTACAAAGGGTGAGCAATTAATACAACGCAAGTTGCAGGCTCGTGGTTGTTTCTAAGCTTATTTTCAAGATCTTATAAGTTCCTATATCTTATAAGATGTTTTATAAGATGTTAGATCTTATTTAGACATGAGTTGTTAAAGTGTTCGGATAAATAAGATTGTGGAGTTTATAAGATGTTAGCAATGACAGTTTTATAATTAAAATGACCAAAATCAAAAAAGGTTGTCAAAATAATGTCTTAGTTTGAAAATAAGTTGGGACCCTCATGGATCAATCTTGTGCTCCAGAGGTAGAGACTTGTGTTGATAGGACGACTGAACCGAATTCGATCCTATAAGAGTGTGTATTCCCTTCCATACTATCACACATTGTACTAAAAAAAGTTGGGAGCCTCAATTTTTGAAGGAAAAAAAACATCTTATAAGTTTCTAACATCTTATTTTAGGAATTTATATAATGTTTTACAAAGCTTACAATCTCAGTCAAACACCATGTAAACCCATAGGCTTTTTTTTTTGTTAATTTAACTTCTCAAAAATAACACTTCAAACAAAAAAATTAATCAGTCCCTATAAATTCAATATCATGGCTTTTACTCTATTCCTCCTTTTAATAAGTCATCAAAATTTAGTATTTTTTATCACCTTGTTGTGTGTTCTTAACTCCCTCCGAAAATTTCTTGTTACCATTAAATATTGCAAACATGCAAGACATGATGGCTAGAAACAACTATATTTAATTGTGATTTAACTTTATTTACAGGAGATTTGTGGTTCATACCAATTCCATTCTAAGAAAGTCAAGGAGCTAGTCGACGACTACTGGAAATTAAAACATAATTTTTGAGGTCCAAGGAACCAAGAAAATGATATGTTCTCAAACAATATTTAATTGTTAGAGACAAAAATTGCAGATGATACAAATTCTTAGTCCGCCTGCTAAAGGACGATTTAGTAACACATTTCTAACACCGATTGATATGTCGCAAGCACGATTCCCTAATGCCTTGGCAAGTAATCTGTACCTGTGGTTTTTATCTCAACACGACAATCAGTTTTCTCTTCTGCTGTTGCTTTCAGAAGTAAATCAATGAAATGCAAGGAATTAAAATTAATAAATGATTAAAAAATTTAAAAAGTAGGTCACAATATAAGAATTGATTGTCAATAATTTTGCAATAAATTTACTGTTATTAATATGACTTTAATTTAACTCAACTTATAATAGGAGTAGGGTTGTCAATTTGGATTGGGTCCGGGTTTGTGGGTCCGGGTCCGCAGGTTCGCGTGTCAGAAATAACCGACCCGGACCCGACCTGTTTAATTATTCGTGTCAGAATATTGAACCCGGACCCAACCTGTTTAATTATTTATGTCAAAATCTTGAACCCGGACCCAACCTGCTTATTTCACAGGTAATTCGGACCCCACCCGCGTAACTCGTCTAATAATTAATTTTATATACATTTAATAGTTTTAACTGAATAAATTTATTTTTTTTTAAATCAATCACTATCATACACTATTCAATCAATAAAAAATATCACAATTCACAACATACAAAAATAAATAACATAATTGAATAAATAACATAACATACTAATCATATTTTAAGGACAATATTAAAAAAGACATGCATAATAATAACAAATATATAATTAAGGATGTTTGATCATTTAAGTTTTACGGATATGTCTTGTTTGTTGTTTTTTCTAACAATTAATTATTTACTTAATTTTTTAAACTGGTTAGACGGGTTACATGAGTCATAATAGGTTGACCCAAACTCTACCTGTTTAATTAGCAGGTTATTCGGGTTCGACCCAATTTCGATCTGGATTAATGAAGCCTGGACCAATACCCATTAATTTTATGTTAGGTTGGTGTTGGCTTGTGTATCGGGTCTGAAATTGACACTCCTAAGTCCTAAATAGGAGTATGTTTTTGAGAGAGAGAGAGAGAGAGAGAGAGAGAGAGAGAGAGAGATAGAGAGAGAGATTTCGTATCATGTGCCCGTAAGTATAATTTAATTGACTATAAAATTTCGTACTCAAGTCTTTTTCTTGAACTAGCTATGCATTCTTTCCTATTTTTCGAATTTTCCTCAATCGAATCCAGTTAACGAAAAAGACCACAAAGTTTCTTTTTTATTTCACTTTCCTCTTAAGCTATTTCTTGACTTGTGTATTTTCCTATTGCGATTTGGATCGCTGATAATGCCATAGGAAAATCACTAATACCAGAACAAATTCCAGTTAAATGTCTTTTCTGCCCACAGCAATTCATGCATATTTTATTCTAAAATGGCAAGCGTATTACTCAATTGCTGGTTTTTTAAGTGGCACCTTTCTCTCTCCATAATCTCTCTATAAATTTTATTGTAAGCACTCCTAGAGATGTTAAACGGGCTGGTTCGAGCGATTTCGTGCCCGTCCTAACGGTTTTCGGGCTAAACGGGCCACCAATATTGGAACCTAATCCTAACCCTAGTGAACTTCCGGCTAAACGGGCCACTGTCGGACTATAAGTCAAAAATTAAAACTTATATATTTAAATATAAAATTTTAAACTCTAACATATATAACATTTAAGCTTAACATGTTAAATTAAACTATTCATTATAAAAGAAATCTCGCCTAAATTATAATTACATTGAATTAACAAAATTATAAAATTTAGCTTTAAAAAAACAAAATTATAAAATTTAAATCCATGATCTAAACTTTAAAAATAAAACTATAAAAATAAAATATAGCAGTATATAATATATATACCCATATAAAATGAAAAAAATAATACTTTTAAAAAAATATATTCATATGCCTATATATAAGTCATAGTTTTAAAATTTAAAAATTTAAATCTATTAAAGATGAGAGGATGTGAGTTTGAAAAAATAATTTATTAATCAGTTATATGTAATAAAATAGATTTATAATATTAGAATTATATTTATTTTATAAAAAAATACAATTGGTGGGCTAGTCTGGTTAACCTACGGGCTAACTTTAATGGGCCGCGGGCTAAACGATTCGGGCCAAAAAAGGCCCGGATTTAAACGGGCCAAATAATTCAGCCCTAACTATTTTTTACTGGTTTAAACGGTCTAGACCTAAACATTAGGTGTTTGAAATTCGTTTAGTGTGTTTTGACTTTTGATGCCCCTCCACTCACAAAAGGTATACTTTTGCATATAAAAATCCACAAAATTAATTTCATGCACAATATATTAGTCTTTTCCCTTATTTTCTCCTTTAACAAATCTAAGTCCAAACAATTACATTTTCTTCTGAAAGATGATGTCCCATTATTTATAGTGTAATTTACTCAGCTATTATTATGTTTTGCAAACAATTGCACCTCCTTTCACATTTACACCAATACCCTTCATTTTCTTCAAAATTCGGGAGTTGACAACTAAGGGGAAAAGTGACATTAAATAGAAAGAAAATCTGGCATTAGTGGTTTTGATCTGGCATTATCAGTGGCTAAGGGTGCGACTGTATATATCTAGGGGTGTGCACGGTACGAGACGGTTCGGAGATTTGGAAATCTCCAGAACCGTCCCGAAGTTCAGAGATTCTAAAAATAAATCTCCAGAACCGAACCATAGAAAAAAATCTCAGTCCCGAACCGTACCGAAAGTTCGGGACGGTTCGGGATGGAGATTCGGTTCTAATGGGAGGGGACGGTACGGTTCGGTTCGGAATGGAGATTCGGATATTAGCCATAAATAATACATACAAATTTGGAAAAAAAAGAAAATCAAAATAAAAATCACCAAACGGATATACTTCTAGAGTTCTAGAATATTTTTAGCGTAGTCTCAAAATAAAAACTAAAACTATAATAGGTAACACAATCCAAAATTCTAAACTTAATAACTTCTAGAATACAATAATAGTATATTATTTGGGCAATTGTCCTTCTATTGACATAGAACATATATAATTAACTAATAATTTTTATAAATTAAAATGAAATAAAAACCTTGTATAAATTTTTAATCTCAATGTCTCATACTTAACAACTTAACATAATCAATAAACTTATATTTATAATTTATGTGATGTGGTAAAAAAATTAAAATATGATTTTTCTATATCATTATAATATGATACTATTACTTGTTTCTCTTTTAAGTGCAATTTACTAATTATTTAACTAATTTTAATTTCAAATTATTTACTTTATTATTAATATCAAAGTTTTTTAAAATTCATAATAGTTGCAGTATTATGGTTTTTTCAGAAATATGCTTTATATTAAATTTAATTTCAAATAGTTTGTAGTTAATTCAATATCAAAATAAAACAACATAGAAATAATGTATATGTATTTATATAAAATCTTTAAAATCGGTTCTTGCTTCGGGTCCTCGGTTCGGAGTGGTTGATGATTCTCGATGCGGGTATTTGAAAAATCTCCAGAACCGTACCATAAATATTTTCGGTACGGTACGGTTCGGGGAAAGTCAAAAAATCAACGGATATTTTCGGTTCGGAGATTTTTCCGTCCGGATATCGGTTCGTTTCGGTAATCTCCAAGTCCCGTACACAGCCCTATATATATCCTTTCATTTTTTTTCAAGATAATAGTGATAAAATAAAACCTTTGAAAAAAGAGCAGCGACTTTTAAGTGTGATTGAATATGAGATAAAAATATATTGATGAAAATAGTACCGATTTGAGCTAGGCGAGAGATTCCTTCCAAGGAAATGGTAATGGACGTAATGGCACTGAAATAGTAAATTAATAACGATTAATGATTGAAAATAAGTGACTATGTAAGTAGGTGAATAATGAAATTTGTGAGAAAATTTGGAAGAAAAAAGATAAAATTTTGAGAGTGTGATTGGATGTGAGATGAAAAAACAATGATGAAAGTTGATTTGATTTAAAAATAGTAAAATAGTGATTGAATATGATTGGTAGTTAGAAATGTGTGAGTGAGTGAATAGTAAAATTTGTGGGAGAATGTGTAATAATGATTAGTTTTTTGTGAAAAAAATGTGTAGATGTGATTGGTAAGAGAAAAAATGAAAGTGAGATAATAATATATTTTCTTAAAATTTTCACAAACAATCGCATGTTTGGTCAAAAACTTTTCTTTAACGGAATGAAAATGAAATCTATTTCATATCCAATCGCAACCTAAGCGATTGGTGAGAGAAAAAAAATGAAAGAATGTGAATAGTGTATTTTTTTTGAAATTTTTTATATGCAATTGCATATTGGGTTAAAATAATTATCGAAACAAAAATGGAAAAAATCTAGTATTCAATCATCACCTACTTTAGAGCATCTACAATAGTAGTTGCTAGTTCATTATCTTTTTTTATAGGTCTTTCATTGCCACGTCATCTTGAACTAAATTCACTCATACTGTGACAATAGTAAATTTAAATTTTGGGTTAAAAATGGGTCTTACTGTCAAATAGGATTAGCACTTATCTTAAATTAGTGTTATTTGTATAGTGGACTCTAGCTTTTGTAATCTTATAAATATGCAGCTGTACATATTGGAATATATCAGAAAATATTTTACTCTTTCATGGTATCAGCAGATTACTGACTAATCGTCCGTAATTTTTTTTTTCTCCACTCACGGCCCCATGGCTTCTCAGTCTACCCCCTTTTCCCTTGCTTCCTACAATGTACGGGCTTTTGTTACTATCTCTCTCGATTACTCCAATTACCTTACTTGGAAAAATCAAATGACCAATTTCCTAACTTTTAACAACTTACTCGGCTATGTCGATGGAACTATAACCTGTCCTTCCACCTCAACTGCTGCTGTTAACACAGTCTCCTCATCTTCCCCTACTCAGTCCACCACTTCTACTAGCACTCCTTCACCTGCCACACCAACATCCACCATCCCATCTCTCACCATCAACGAATGGACATGCTATGACCGCTTTGTTATGGCATGTATTACCTCCACACTATCTGAAACTCTTGTTCACCAAGCCAACGCCTACACTACTGCTCGTGACCTTTGGTTCACCCTTGAGGAAACTTTTCTTCAACAATCTCTCGCGCCAATCACTTTTACGCGCTCAACTTCGTACACTGAAAAAGGGGTCTCTCTCCATCCCCGAATATCTTCAACAACTCTCCACTTTTTCTGCTGCATTAGCTGCTGTCGGT
Organism: Rehmannia glutinosa; assembly: GCA_016081115.2. Taxonomy (NCBI): domain Eukaryota; kingdom Viridiplantae; phylum Streptophyta; class Magnoliopsida; order Lamiales; family Orobanchaceae; genus Rehmannia; species Rehmannia glutinosa. The sequence continues at coordinate 70,950,892 of CM071928.1, forward strand.
GAAATCGTCTCGGACCGAGATCTTGTCATTCATGCCCTCGATGGTCTCCCTCGCGATTATCGCCCTTTTGTTACGTCCATTGAAAATCTCTCTCCTACGCCTACTTTTTCCCAACTTCGAGCAAAACTACTTACCTACGAACAACGCCTGTTACTTGATAATGATTCCTTATCATTGGCTGAACCATCTACTGTGCATGCTCTCACTACTCAACTCTCAAATGTCTCTGTCCATTCTCATGGCTCTTACTCACCTTCCAACCCCAATACCACCACCAATGTCCTCTCACAAACCCACCAACAATACCAATAAGCCTAAATGTCAGATTTCCGCCAAATTTGGTCACTCGGCTGCACGCTGTAAGTACCGCTATGCCCAATCCCGCAATACGGGCCCTCACGCCAATTTTGCACAAACAAATTTCCCATCGTCTCCTTTACTACCATCACCAGCTCCATCGGCGTTAAATGTCCACTCCCAATCGTCCTACCCTCGAAATGCATTTGTTGATACATGGCTCCTCGATTCGGGCGCCTCCACCCATATGACTCGGATCACTCCCTGTTGCAACACAACTCTCCCTATCATGGCAATGATCATGTCGCATTGGTGATGGTAAGTTGCTGCACATCGCCCACTGGGCGCTTCCACTTTTTCTCACTCTTCTCGTTCCTTTCATTTACAAAATATTCTTCATGTTCCAAAATTACAACACAACCTTCTTTCCGTTTCTCAGTTTACACGTGACAATGATGTCTCCTTAGAGTTTTTCCTTCTTTTTGTGTTGTCAAGGATTTAAAAACAGGGACTCCTCTTTTCAAGGGCAGAGTTGATTCCAATCTATACTCGCTTCATGTACGCGTCGTTCTCCACCATCCACTCTCCAAGGTCTTACCGCATCGCGTCAATCCGCCTTTGTGTGGCATGATCGGCTCGGCCATCCTCTATTTCTGTTTTATCCTCCATTTGTCGCATAGCAAATTTAAATTTTAGTGTCTCTAGTTTGTCGAATAAAGTGTGTCCGTCTGTTTGTTGGGAAAAGCCCATAAGCTTCCCTTTTCTCGAATCTAATAAAATTACTACTATTCCCTGCAAATTGTTCATTGTGATATTTGGGGTCCCGCCTTGATTGCATCTTTTTCCGGTTTTCGATACTTTATGCTTCTTATCGACGACTTTAGCAGATTTTCATGGCTTTATCCTTTGCGGCATAAAAGTGATTGTGTCACCTCATTTTCTCATTTTAAAAATACCGCCGAAAACATGTTCAACACTAAAATAAAAGCATTCCAATGTGATGGTGCCCGCGAGCTCACCCAAGGTCACCTTTTTCAATTATTATCTGATGCGGGCATTCATTATCGCATTTCATGCCCTCATACACCTGAACAAAACGGCTTGGCGGAATGCAAAATTCGCCACATAACGGACGTTGGTCGTACCCTCATGTTTCGATCTTCCGTCCCCAAATCTTTCTCGGCTTGAGGCGTTTTCTCTTTCTTGTGTTCCTCATAAATCGTCTTCCTACACCCACTTTACACAACAAATCACCATTTGAAATCCTCCACAAATCTCTCCCAAATTATTCACTCCTTCGTGTTTTTCGGAAGTCTTTGTTTTCCTTTTCTTGGAGCCACCAAACCCGACAAATTAAGTCCAAAATCCTCACCTTGTATATTTGTTGGTTACTGACCCTAACCACATTGGATATCATTTGCTATAACTTAGTAATCTGGCAAAATTCATATTTCTCGACACGTGACATTCGATGAGTCTCGTTTTCCCTTTCACGGCACGCCCACCGTTCCGCCACCACAAACCCATTTTCCATCACCTATTCATTTAGCTCCGCACTCTGGTCCATTCTGCCCGCTCTCAACTTCCCATTACAACTGCCTTCCCGCCTCAACCGCGCCCTCTCCATCTGTCCCTCCGTCGCCACCATCATCCACTCCAGCCCCTCTTTGTCATCCCCCTTCACCATTGGCCCCATCCCCCTCTTCATCCCTCTCCCACTCTCCCCAAACCTTACCCAACTCTTCTCCTTCATCTTGTCTCGTCTTCCGCACCATCTTCAAGTCTCTTACCATCTCATCCTATGGTCACTCGCACACGTGATAATACTCGCACTCCAAAAAAAATCTCCCGATTATGTCACCTATCATACTACTCGCATCTCTCCTTCTCTCCTCTTCGACATTGAACCCACCTGCTACACTTAGGCCTCCAAATGTTCATTGGAGAAATGCGATGGATGCGAGTATCTGACCTTAATTCACAATGGCACTTGGAGTCTCGTTCCTAAACCGGAGAGAAAGTCAATGTGATTGGGTGTAAATGGGTTTTTCGAATTAAGCGTAAACTGATGGCTCTCGTAGATAGATACAAAGCCCGCCCAGTTGCGAAGGGTTTTAATCGGGAGGAAGGGGTTGACTTTCTTTGAGGCGTTGATCCCGTGGTCAAACCAACTACAATTCGCATTATTCTCGGCTTAGCTCTATCTCGCCAATGGATAGTGCGTCAAATTGACGTAAATAATGCCTTTTTACATGGTTTGTTAATCAAGATGTTTACATGGCTCAACCACCCGGGTTTGTGCATGCATCGTTTCCCACACATGTCCGCAAATTACAAAAAGCTCTGTATGGCCTTAAACAAGCTCCGCGCTACCTGGGTTTGCTCGATTAAGTTCTTTTCGCTCTCTCTTGGTTTCCACCAGGCCAAATCGATGTTTCCTTTTTTGCGACACGATGATAGTGATGTTCTCTTTATTCTCATTTACGTTGATGATATTCTTCTTTTGGAAGTTTTAGCCTTATTTCTTCACTTATTTCCCAACCGCATAATCAATTTGCTTTAAAAGACTTGGGCTCTCTTTCTTATTTCTTGGGTATACAGTGTCATACGACTTCCCATGGTTTGTTTTTACAAAGAAACCCAATACATTCAAGATTTGTTGACTCGTCTTTGGTCTAGCGGATGCTAATAGTATCTCGACACCCATAGCTCCATCCCAACAGATTATCTAAGTCGGATGGTGACCCCTTTAGTGACCGACTCTATATCGCAAAGATCGTTGGTGCCCTTGAGATCGACCATTACCCGCCCGATATTTGCTTTTGTAGTAAATAAAGTTTGCCAATTTATGCGATCTCCCATTTGATTTACATTGATGTACCCGTCAAAAAGAATTTTACGGTATCTAAAAGTCTTGTTAAACTTGGTTTATTTCTTCAACATTCTTCTCAAATCGAGGTTGCATGCCCACTCCCGACTCCGATTGGTGGTGGTTGTCCGATGATGGCGAAGTTCACATGGTTATTGTATTTTTATGGGGCCCAATTTAATCTCGGTCCGCTCGAAAAGCAGACCACCACATCACGCTCTAAAGACGCGAAGCGGAATATCGTGCTATTGCTTTTGCTTCTGGTGAGCTATGTTGGATCCAATCCTTACTTGGTGAACTTGACTTACCCGCCATCTACACCAACTCGTGGTGTGATAACATCGAGCTACATATCTCATCGCCAATCCCATCTTTCACGGCCGCACAAAACATATTGAAATTGATGTTCATTTTGTGCGTGAAAAGGTCATTGCGCAGTAGCCTCCGATTCGCTTTATTTCCACATTGATCAATTGGCCGATATCATGACCAAGGGCCTTTCTCACATTTACTCGATTCAAATTATTACGACCCAAGCTCACTGTGCAAGCCCCACTTTCGCTTGAGGGGGCGTGATAGAGATACTCACGTCTTTCATATTTATCCTTATCTCTTAATTTATATTTGATAGGATTAGCACTTATCTTAAATTAGTGTTATTTGTATAGTGGACTCTAGCTTTTGTAATCTTATAAATATGCAGCTGTACATATTGGAATATATCAGAAAATATTTTACTCTTTCAAACCAAATTTAATATATTGAACCCAAAAATTGAATTTGCAGCTAATGCTCAAGTGTGTTGGAACTCACCCTAGAGAGAAATAATATAAACAGTATCGAGAATGTGACATCAAATGTAGTCCATTTCCAGAAAAATAAGAATTGTTACACTCATGATGCAATATTGTGGAGAACCACTATTACCTTTTTTTATTCAAAGATTTTATGTATTTTTGAACCACCACAATTTTTCTCCACATCAATCTTGCTCAACTGTATCCCAAAAAAGGACAAAATCTTACTCAACGGTCTTTACAACTGCCGAGATGACAATTTACATGAAAGACACGGCCGGTACGACACAATTCCTAGGTATCCTCAGAATTCGCCACGTAACGGAAATCTATATGAAGATAATTTGAATTATCCTTTTTTCCCCCCAACAAAAAAATAAAGAACAAGAAAGAAAACAGTTTTCACTTAATTAAATGATAAAACTTGAATATAAATGTGCCACGTAACAGAAATAAGTCTATTGATGGAAATAATGGGAATTTAAAAATGATAAACTTAGTTATAGTATTATGGGTTCTTGAAATTCATACCGGTATACTGAGTACTGACCACACAAATGATTCTAAACATGTATGATATGATAGTCCAAGTTTTATTTTAATAGGGTAGTTAGTAACAGCTTAATTTCAGGTAAACAAAATAATATCATATCTAATATATAAGATTTGGTTTTATTTAAGTATACATGCTATTTTAAACACATAAGGGCCTGTTTGTTTATGTTTTTGGTCCATTTCAGGTTTAAGGTTGGAAATAGAATTTTGAGAATTTATTGGTTTTCGTGTGGGAATTGGGATTGTGTTTGGATGAATGAATTGAAATGTGTTTTATGTATGGTTGGAAATGAGATTGTGTTTGGTTTGAGTAGTTTTGAAATATTATTTTATTTATATAATAATTGAAAAGTTGGTAGTGGTGGGGTCCACTTCAATATTTTAATTTGAATATCTACTTAAAATATTACTATTTTTAAATTATAACTATCTAATGGGACCCACCAACTATAATCTTACAAATATAATATTATATTAAAGTTGATAAATGGTGGGTCCCACATATATAATTGGGTTAAAATATGAAAATAGTGATTGATAAGTAATGATGAGTGATGTAGGGTAGTGTATAGGTTTGAGAATAGAAATTATAGGTTTGAGATGTTGTTTTATGTGAAAAATAGAAAATGAAAATGATGATTTCCATTGGAAATTTTATGAACAAACATGATTCCACTTTTATGTATAGTTGGAAACTGGAAAGAGGCCATTGGAAACATAAACAAACAAGGCCTAAGGTTTCCACTCCCATTACAAGAAATCAAGAAAAAATTCCTTCCTATAATTTTCACCCAGTGCAGAAATATAGCATATATTGAGCAAATTGCTCAAAATACCTATTATAGATATAACATTTTTTTAACATGTGAGATAAAAAAACATTCTTTTTTACCCACTTTATGGTTCTTTCACCCAAATATCGCTGACACTTGAATACAAAAGCAAAAAATAAGTGGGTCATATTCCTCTCTCACATAAAGTAAATTTTCTTTATTGTTTCTTTCTCTACTCCCCTCTCATATGTTAGCAAAAAATTCGCAGTACAGTTTATATTACTCGGAAAATTCAAACTGAAATTGAATATAGAATTGCAAATTGCAGCAGTTGAAATTACATAAACCAAAATTTACATAAGCATAATATAAAATTGGCCCGAATCGTGTGTTGAACCCACTATCCTTAAAACAGATTTGACCCCTATTCTGGACGTCTGTTTCCCAGGATAAGACAGGAAAATCGGATTACCTTATACCCGGCGAACTGAAGACTATGCTTGGAAACCACCACCAAAATGCAATTGGAAGCCAAGGAACACAAGAGCAATATGCAAGGAATTTGTTATGCAAGTGTAAGAGTTGTGCTGTGTGTAGATTGTGAAAATTGAACCACCTTTTATAGGCTTCAAGATCAACTCATATTAACTCTCCACTACCCCATGACTTGAGGCATTTACTTACCACTCCTCCATGACTTGAGAGTTTCAAGGGCCATCACTCTTCACTCCTATATGACTAGGGAGTTTCAAGTGTCATCACTCTCCTACTACTTCATGAGTCGGGAGTTTTAGGTGTTACAAAATTAAACACTATTGAGTTAAATGTATTCTTCATTATTGAAGAAATAGGTCCAAGAAATTATGCCAAAAGTACAATTTCCATTCAACTTTTCCAACAATCCTCCACATGAATAGAAATTTCGAAGATACAAAGATTTGGTGATAAAATCCAGCAGTTGAACCCTGCATAGGATAGGTAAGTGTTACCCTTTGAACCTTCCCTTGTGAAAATATATTTACTTTACTAGTTGAACAGTAGACGCGATGTCTTTGAACTGTTCTGCCTTTTGTGTAAACGATGATATATCTCACACGGGATTCTTCCTAATATACTTCAGTTCTCATTGTTATGTTCATTCATGGCCCTGTACATACGCCTGGTTTTGCAAGAGGTTCTAAGAATTGAGCCTCACACAATTCTCTTCGAAGCGGCCCCACTTCTCTCTCACATAGGTGATTCTTCTTTTAGAATAGCCCACACTACTCAGCCCCGCTTACCGACGCACAAGAATCATTAAAAGCCGAATGCTTATCCTTTTCTCCATGGGCTTCAATGTTAAGGAATGGACAATGGGTAAATTCCCCCAACAGTGATCCTAAAGTCTTTTTACAATTAGGTTGTCCCATTGAACCTAGATCTTGGGATCTCCAGTCAACTAAGTTGGGTTTTCATTGTATCAACTCATATTTCTAAAGGCCTAAGTCCCATTCCTCTTGATGATTTCGCAACTATATAACTCTCGATTTAACCCTTTGGTTAACGGATTCGCTAAATTATCCTTGACTTCACATAGTCAATAGAGATAACACCAGTTGAGAGTAGTTGTCTAATGGTATTATGTCTACGACGTATGTGTCTAGACTTACTATTATACATATTGCTTTGTGCCTTGCCAATTGCTGATTGACTATCACAATGTATACAAATTAAGGCTTTGGCCATTTTGGAATATCTTCTAAGAAGTCTTGGAGCCATCCAGCTTCTTCTCCACTCTTGTCTAAAGCTATAAACTCAGACTCCATTGTGGATCTAGTTATAACCGTCTGCTTAGAAGATTTCCACGATATGGTTGCACCACCTAAAGTGAATACAAATCCACTTGTAGATATGGAGTCTTTAATATCAGATATCCAGTTAGCATCGTTGTATCTTTCAATAACAACAAGATATCTTGTATAGTGCAGTCCAAAATCACGAGTGTATCTTAAATACCTTAGTATTCTCACTATATCTTTCCAGTGGTCATGCTCTGGATTACTCGTGTATCTGCTCAATTTACTCACTCCATAAGCAATGTCTGGTCTTGTAAAACTCATTAAGTACATCAGACTTCATATGACTCGTGAGTATTCCAATTGAGACACAACCTCACCTCTATTCTTCGATAGATGTTGGCTCGTGTGTATAGGAGTTCTAGCTAATGACGTGCCATCCTTACTAAATTTCTCCAGAATCTTGTCCCCATAATGTGACTGATCAAGTGCCAGTCCATTTGAAGTTCTAGAGATCTTTATTCCGAGGATCACATATGCTAAACACATATCTTTCATGTCAAACCTTGAGTTCAACATATCTTTTGTGGATTTAACTATTTTATCATTACTTCCAATGATAAGAATGTCGTCTACATAAAGACACAAAATGACATAGCCATTTTCAGTGTCTTTAATATAAACACATTTACCGCATTCATTTATTTTAAATCCACACTCTTTCATGGTATTATCAAATTTCTCATGCCATTGTTTTGGTGCCTGTTTCAAGCCATATAATGACTTAACCAGTTTACAAACCTTGTTCTCTTGCCCAGGTGCAGAGAGTCCCTCAGGTTGTTCCATCTAAATCTCCTCTTCTAAATCTCCATTTCAAAAAGCAGCTTTACGTCCATTTGATGTACTTCAAGATTTTGCAATGCGGCAATTACAAGTATCAATCTAATGGAGGTTATTCTCGTAACTGGAGAATATGTATCAAAGTAATCAATGCCCTCTTTTTGTCTGTAACCTTTAATTACAAGTCTAGCCTTGTACTTATCAATTGTTCCATCTGCCTTCATTTTCTTCTTGAAAATCCATTTATAACCTAGTGGTTTACTTCCTTCAGGATTCATTCAGGAAGATCCACTAGTTCCCATGTATGGTTTTGCAAGATGGAATAAATTTCACTTTTTATGGCCTCTTTCCATAATGGTCCTTTAGAAGAAGTTATAGTTTCTCTGTAGCTTTGAGGTTCACTTTCAAGCATGTAGGTTAGAAAATCTGAACCAAAAGATTTTTCTATCCTAGCTCGTTTGATGCGTCTAAGTTCTACATCTTCTTCTTTATTTCTTTGCTCTTGTTTTATTGAATTGTGTATCCGTTAAGAAGGCTTGCTTCTTCTCTCGATCTGCACAGAAATACATTTTCAAAGAACGAGACATTTCTCGATTCGATAATCGTGTACTTGTGTATATCTTCAACTTTAGATTCATGCACAAGAAACAGATAAGCACTAATGTTATGTGCATATCCAATAAATATGCAGTCAACAGTTTTGGGACCTACTTTCACCTTCTTTGGTGTAGGTATAGCAACCTTAGCAAGACACCCCCACACTCGTAAGTATTTATAGAATGACATTCTTCCATGCCACAACTCATAAGGGCTTTTGTCTAATTTCTTACGGGGCATCTTATTTAAAAAGTAATTAGATGTCAAGACAGCTTCCTCCCACATGTTTTGAGAGAAACCAAAACTTAATAACATGGCATTCATCATTTCTTTAAGTGTACAATTTTTCCGTTCTACAATGCCGTTCTTTTGAGGTGAATAATGTGCTGTTGTTTCGTGTCTAATTTCGTGTTGGGCATAGAATTCAGCAAATAGTGATTCATATTCACCTCCACATTCTACAATGGCATTCATCATTTCTTTAAGTGTACGGTTTTTCCGTTCTACAATGCCGTTCTGTTGAGTTGAATAATGTGCTATTGTTTCGTGTCTAATTCCGTGTTAGGCACAGAATTCAGCAAATAGTGATTCATATTCACCTCCACGATCACTTCTTAGCACCTTAATTTTCTTGCTGAGTTGATTCTCAACTTCATTTTTATAGAGAATGAATTTCTCAATAGCTTCATCTTTTCTTTTAAGAAGATACACATAACAATACTTTGTGTTATCATCTATAAAAGTAATGAAGTACTTGTTGCCACCACATGTTTGTGTCGATTTTAAATCACATCATCAGAGTGAATTAAATCAAGTGGTTCGTTATTTCTTTCAATGTTTTTAAATGATGTCATTATAAACTTTACCTCAACACAAGTTTCACACTTGTGCTTGGAATAAATATGGAATATTGGTATACAATTCAAGTTAATTAATCTACGTAGAGTATCATAATTAACATGTCCTAGTCTAATATGCCACAAATTGGAAGACTCAAGCAAGTAAACAGAAGAGTTATTCATTTCATTGATTTTTAGTTTAACAACCATTATATTTAGCTTAAACAACCCATCAGAAGTATCACCCTTGCCTACAAACATTCTATTTTTCATCAAAATTACAACCCCTGACTCAAAAATAATGCGAAAACCATGCTTATCTAAAAGCGAACAAGGCACCATATTTTTTTCGAACATCTGGCACGTACAACACATTGTTGAGAGTCAGTTCCTTTCCGAACGTCATCTTCAAAACCACTTTTCCTTTCCCTTTGACCTCAGAGGTAGCTGAATTTCCCATCTCGCCGTCTTCAGCTGGCTCAAAGGAACTAAATAGTTTTTTGACAGAACACACATGCCTAGTGGCACCAGAGTCAATCCACCATTGTTTTGGGTTTGAACCTACCAAGTTCACCTCAGAGACCACTGCAGCCAAGTTCATATCTGACACCTCTTGAGAAATTTGCTCAACCATGTTAGCCTCTCTGTTCCTTTTTGGTTTCTTGCAGTCAGAAACCTTGGGACCCTCGTTGCCACAATTAAAGCATTTTCCTTCGATTAAAGCATTTTCCTTGGGACCCTCCCAACTTAACCCCTTTTTCCGCTGGCCCAGATTTATTCTTGCCTTTGGAACTTTGCCCATGTTCAATTACATTGGCTTTAGCCACCTTAGGATTGAACCACTTCTTTTTAGAACTTTTGTTGTCTTCTTCAATGCGAAGTCTAACAACAAGTTCTTCGACGTTCATTTCCTTTCGCTTATGTTTCAAATAGTTCTTGAAGTCTCTCCAAGCTGGTGTCAATTTCTCAATGATTGCAGCCACTTGGAAAGTCTCACTAAGAACCATTCCCGGAGCATGAATATCATGTATGATCACCTAAAGCTCTTGTACTTGACTGATGGCCATTTTTGAGTCCACCATTTTATAATTCAAGAAGCGGCCTACGATGAATTGTTTTGCACCCGCATCCTCATTCTTATACTTATGGTCCAAAGACTCCCACAGTTCCTTTGCAGTATTCTTAGAGCTATACACGTTGTAAAGCGAATCTGCAAGACCATTCATAACATAATTTCTACACAAGAAATCAGCATGATTCCAAGCAACCAAAGCGTTAACCGGTTGTGCATCAGTCTCATCCTCACTAAGTTGTGGAGGATCTCCAGTCAAGAACCGTGCTAAGTTCAAGGTAGTCAAGTAGAAGAGCATTTTCTGCTGCCACCGCTTAAAGTTCATACCGTTAAACTTTTTCAGTTTTTCGCCATGATTAACCGACACATTAAGCGTGGGGTTGGCTATAAAAGCCGGAGTTGGTGCCACGGGGTTAGATTCATTTTTGAAACAAATAACAACAAAAAATTAGCACTTCAATCTATCGGAACAAAATCGATAATAACAAATATATTAAGAATTTGTTCAAACTTTATTATAATATCCAAATTTCGATTTTATTCCACTCCAAAATAGCACGGATATATAGCTTATTAGTCCAAATTAAAAAAAAAATTGGAACTAACTCAACAAACAAATGTTAGTACAACATATAATAAGCCGAATTGATTTTTTTTTCTCAAAAGATAATCCAAATTTAGAGAATTATAATAGATAAGCAAAATAATAGAATATTGCAAGGATTGGATATATGAACTGTAATTGAAATAAATTATGATTATGAATCTGATTACTATAAATCAGATTATTATAAAGCCACTTGCACTGAAAATATAATTCGAATTTCAATTGCAATTTTGGCAATCAACTAAACAGTAGGCAAGCAAGTACACATGCTTTCACTACAACATAAATGATATTAGGTAACACCAAAAAACTGTTACCTATTGGCCATAAAATGTTACTATATACATTAGATAATAGTGATTAATGTGAGTTTTGCAAGTAATTTGGGCATAATATTGGATATAATAGGTTGTTAAGCATGCATTAACTTAGTAAAATGAGTTATGTTCTTATAAATTGGAAAAGATATTACGCTTTGCTCGTTTTGTAGGAATTAAATGATATTTGTAGCACTTTTGTGTCAAATCGGAGCATTGCAGTAAAGGACCATCGAGAATCGATCAAATACGCGAAGTTTGGAGCTGAACCGAGAAGTGATAAAATAAATCGGGCAAGAAACGGCCATGCATGGGCAGCTCGTGCTCATAGGCAGGGCTGAAGCAATTAAGGTTCGCATTGACACATGGGTTGGTCGTGCCTATACACACGGCCCATGCATCTGATCAAGAGAAGACTGAAGCTAAGGCTTGACGCACGGGCTGGCCATGCGTAAGTGCACGGCCTGTGCATCTGTGCGAGTTTTGACAGATTAAACCGTAGTTACTTAGGTTTGGCCCAATGGGGGTATAAATAGAGACGATGCGGCCCCAAATGAGGACACACTGATTTTTACCCTAGAAAGCACAAAAAAGAGAAATCTTCTACTGGAGGATTCGAGAGATAGATGGAGGTCGTATCCACATGCTTGAGGATTGAAGATAGATCGAGAGATCATCAATATCCCTGAGTTTACTTATTCCATTGTACTTTTTATTTTCACCTAGTTTGATATGAATATGAACGATTTGTCTATGAGTTGTTTATATCCCATGTACGGCTAAACACCTTGTGATTCTGGGATTTGGGATTAGGTTAATTGATACTCTTGTTTGATGTTTAATCTGAATTGAAGTTATTATTTCGAGCCCTATTCGAGTACTCTATTTTATTTCTTATTTTATCAAATGGCCATTGGATTAACTTGCTTGATGTATTGATTCATAATTCGAGATATGAGTTTCAATACTAGATCTTGAGTACTTGACATGAATACTTGGTATGATTGAGAAGTCTGTGAGTATTTGTGAGGATAACTAATCTTTTATGCTTTTGGGAGTTGCTTATCTTATGTTGAGTAGAGATGCTAGCATAGATAATTCAATCAACATTTTTATTGTGTCTCGAGAGAGAGGATAAAATACTTTTGTCATCGTCTTATAGGTAAGACTAATAATAACTCTGGTTTTGATTAATCGGATAACAAGAGGGAGATTAACTGAAACCATAACCCTGGAATCCATTCATCCACTTGATCTTTCAATCGAAATCTTTACTTTGTCTTTTTATGATAAAATCTTGACTTACTTTTACAAAACAACCATCAACTTTTGATCATCTAAATAAAAATATTAATATTACAATCTCAATACTTAGTGCATGAATTTATTAGTCTCTGTGGGATCGACCTTACTGACCCTATCTATTAATTACGTCGTTCACTTGCATTGAAACTAAAAATAAGGTGAACAAATAGGTAGCACTTTTATGGTGCTGCAATTGCCCGTGCTACCTACAGTCTAAGGTATCACTTTTATTAGCTTTTTGTGACACTTTTTCTAAATGTTACATTAAGTTCTCTATTGGTAACACTTTGAAGCAATATTTCTAAAGTGTTACATATGAATCTTATGTAACACTTTTTGTAACACTTGTTATATTTGTAACACTAAAAAAATACTTCTACAGTGTCACATATGAATCTTATGTAACACGTTTTTTTGTAGCACTTCGTAGAAAAATCGAAGCACGGGCAGCCTGTGCGTGATGCTGAAGGATACCAGAAATAATACATGACACGCACGACCCGTGCAAGATGCCGAACGAGTGATTTCGACCCCTGGAGAAGAGCACAATGTAGCAAATGGCGACGTTGAGGTTGAAGATGGAAACAAGTGACCAAAGGATAAACAAAAAGGGGCTGAGAAGCTTAAATCTTCCTCTAACTCTGATTTTTCAAAATTTTCTACTCCCTTCCCTTTTCCTCAATGTTTTCAAAAGAAAAAGTTAGATGCCCAATTTGCTAAATTTCTGGTCATCTTTAAGAAACTGCAGATTAACATACCTTTTGCAGATCAACTATGCGAAGTTTTTGAAGGAAGTGATGTCCAAGAAGAAAAAATTGGCAGAGTTCGAGACAGTTAACTTGACTGAAGAGTACATCGCAATCATTCAGAGAAAATTACCGCAGAAGCTCAAAGATCCGGGGAGTTTCAGTATCCCTTGTGCAATTGGTGGTGTTTCTTTAATAAAGCACGTTGTGATCTAGGAGCAAGGATTAACTTAATGCCCTTGTCCATTTTCAGGAAACTTGGATTGGGAGAAGTAAAGCCATCCATGGTCACCTTGCAACTTGCGGATAGATCACTCACATATCCTAAGGGAATCGTAGAGGATGTGCTCGTGAAAGTAGACAAATTTATATTCCCGTGGATTTCTTGGTGCTTGACATGGAGGAAGACCGCGATGTCCCTCTGATACTTGGGCGTCCATTCTTAGCCACTGGAAAAGCTTTGATAGACGTCCGAAAGGGAGAACTCATATTACGGGTTAATGATGAGCATGTTTTATTCTCTATTTATAAGGCGGTGAAAACTCATAATAGTATAGAATGCTACAAATCTTTATCAGTCATTACTTCATGTACTAATGCCCAAAACTTGACTGGTTGTGTATGTGTTTTAGATCATGTGCAGGAACTATGGAAAAGTGAGAAAGCGAAGCACACGAAGAGAGACAACAGCTCAGAAGCAAGCATGTACCGCCGCTCGCACGATGCAAATGAGAAAAATATGGCATTCGTCCAACGTGAGAAACCTTCACTAGAGGCATTCAAAAGAGGCACGAATTTTTGCGAGTTGGAATGGTAAGAAGAACTGCATGAAGAGGTGGCATACATCACCTCGCGGGATCCGTGATCGACAATTACAGACGTCAAGCTATAGACGTTAAATTTAGCGCTTGTTGGGAGGCAACCCAATGGTTTGTTGTTTCATTTTTTTCATTTTTCCATTTACTTAGATAGGATTTCCTTGTTTTATTTATTAAAAAAACTAGAAAAATCCCTTCGCATTGATGCACGGGCAACCCGTGCGTATACACACGGCCCGTGCGCAAGTGCATAGGTTATGGGTTGCTTACATCCTAACGCACGGGCAGGTCGTGCGTTGACGCACGGCCCGTGCATCAGTCCGCTGGAACAGATATCAGGTCGCGATTTGGGCATATTTCTTTCACTTTTCACAAACTCTTCTACCCTAAGCTAAGAATCCTCTCGCCCCATCTCAAAATAGTTCGATTTTCTACTCGATTTTCACGCATAATCCGGCACCTTCACCACACTACACGATAACCTTGCATAATTTTCGAATTTGGTTGAAGTTTCGTTGGAGAAATGCACCTTGGGTTTTCACTTATTCCTTATTGCATATTCTTTGAATTTTCGGTAAGCTTTACACGCTTTCTTCGAGTTTCTTGTAGAATTAGTATTAAGGATTGATATCTGGAGCATGTTGTGCTTGAATTGTTATGATTTACTTGAATTATTCTATGAGGCATATTATCGAACACCTTGTGGGCATATTGAATTGAGAATATTTGGTTGAATTGTTGATGATTATTGAACGAGCATTGATATTTAGGGAGTTAGTGACTTTGATTCTCTACAATTATATTGATGTGGAAATATGGTACTTGATTCTTGATTGCAAATTTGTAGAGATGAGACACTATGCTTTTTCTGGATAGGGAATTTTAGCCATGAATTCATCTTATTCTTGTTTGTACTTGGTTTATTCGGAATCTCACATATACTTTTGATAAGTACAAACTCGAAACAATTGACAATGGCTGACAAGAAGAGACGCCAAAGGGGGAGCGCACCACAAGAAGTTCACCCGGATAACCCCCGCAAAGATACGGGGTAGTACTGTTGAGGATGCCGATTTGGAGAGATGGAACAGGTTGGTCACCCGCCTATGACCCTACACGATACAATCGATGACGAGTGTACTCGACTCCTTGGGATACATGATGACGTCTGGCAATTTTTCGAGAGGGTCGGGTAGACTACATTTATGAGAGGAAGATGGCCGACCTATAGAAGCCTTACGCTAGAATTTTTGAGCACCTTCGAGGTGTTCAAACGAGGAGGCAACTATGAACTATTTGAAGTTGAATTCCAGCTGGGCAATGTGCGTAGGCGACTGCCCATCGCCCAACTCAACACCATCTTTGGGGTACCAACTAATGCACCATTCAGAACCGCGATGACATATAACCAGTTTGACTTCAGGCGCTTACTAGTAGAAACACCGAAAACTGGTGTCATGGTCCACGAGGCACGAGCTGTCAAATCCTCATGGGTCTAGAATCCAGTATTTCGGTATATTCAGCGGGTCACCTCAGCCTCCGTCTATGCACGAGAAAATAATGGAGGCAGGATATTTAGGGAACTCTATTTGTTGTGGTGTATGTTGACCAACACCCATTGTAACACGGCATCCTACTTCGCTAGGCAGATAGATCAGGTGGCCAAGCAGAGCCGGGGCACTATCATGATTGGGGGTATGATTACAATCGTGCTAATACTCTTTTTGATGATTCCAAAGGGAGAGAAATAGTAATAATCTCTTTAGCTCAAAGAAGCTAAAATAAGCTTGCAAAATAAGCTATAAGTTATGGCTAGTAAAAGCCAAAAGCTGTGAATAAAAACTAGTCCATAGGATGTATCATGGACTTGTTATACTTGATTTATGGTTGATGTTGACAGGGGAGCTTATTCTTAAGCTTTCAGGGTAAAAGCTGAGCTTTTAGCTTTTGTTTTGTTGCCTCTACATTTATCTTGATGTGCATGTTGATAGGGGGAGCTTTTGCAAAATGTTTTTTTGAAAATCTAACTCCCATCCTTGTGGCTATAATGTATGAAAATTTGTTGCTTCAAACGGCTAGTTATTTTTTTACCAGAAAATTCATTTTGTTTCAAAATCGACCTCTTAAAATCTCTTAAAATTATTTTGATTTGTAATCATCAAAAAGGGGGAGTTTGTTAGATAAATGTTTTTATCATGATTTTGATGATTCTGTTTTAATATGTTTTTATACCAAAACAATGTTTCTAAATGTTATCCAAATACTCCCAAACGATTTAAAATATTTTTACTAATTTTTCGGAGTATTTCTTGAAGTTTATTTTCGACAAAAATTGGACAACACTTCTGTCTCGTGTTAGACCGGTCGCCCTATAGGGCATCCCGTGTCTAAAGTTGATTTTAGAAACAGAAACAAAACAAACACACTCTGACAAAAGGCCGACCGGTTGACCTATAGGTCGACCGGTGGCATCAACCGGTCGACATAGGTCGACCAGTGCCTGTGCAAACAGCCTCCTCCCTGTTTTATAAAATAACAAGGCTGGACTGGTCTACACAGGGGTCGACTGGTCGGACCCCTAGTCGACCGGTCGCCCTGTGTAAAATCTCAGTATTTTCAATGTTTTCTCATTTTTACGCGACCTGACAACATACCGTTTTGACAGCAAAATTCTAGTTGTTGATAGCAGACAGATTTTCGAGCTACGGGGAACAATTACACTCGACAACGTCAAATGGGCCAAGAGTAAGAAAACTCCTATTTCTGAAGCTGTCGTCCCATAAATTTGTTGAATTTTATTAATAAGCATGCGGAGGATTATTATGAAGAATTGGAAGTTAGTAATAAGTCGATTGGCTGAACTAAGACGTGTCAGTTTGGTACTTTTTTTGGTGAATATCCTTCTATTGAGGGATGTTTTTATCATCAAGGATGGTCGTATTTATAGGAGCATCCGTATGTTATGTATGATGATAATTTGATATTGCATTTCTGTTCGAATTTATGGATTGAATATGATGTTCAAGGAAAGCCCGTGGCTATGAATTACTTTGTTAAGAGGCGTCACTTTAGGTGGACTCCTAATGATATTTGTCGGTTGTTGCACGTTAGGGAAGGAGATTGGGACTATTTTGGTTGCACTCATTGGAGTGATGAGGTTTTTGGTGTCTCTTTAGAGACAATTAAAACTTACTTGGGTGTTTGGCCGGAGTACTCTTTGTTGGCTATGACACTTGAGCATCGTATTATTTCTACAATTATAACATATTGCATTTGTGGAAAATCTGTGAAGTTGCCGAGCAATATGGATTTCTTCTTGACATACAAAATCGCAAAAAGGAAATTGCTTAATTTTGGTGCAATTTTAATTCAATGCGTCAATGTGTCTATCACGCAGGGGAACAAGAAGTTTGCCATAGGGAATTGGATTTGCAAACTTCTCTTGCATTCGGGTTTACCGTCATCGGAATTTAATTCGGAGATTATTCAAGATGACTTTTATAATGATAATATACAACAAATGGTCCGAATGCGTAAAAATATGCCAATTCGCCCTACAAAGACGGCAAGAGGAAGACACCAAAGTTCGTCATCCCAAAATCCTAATAACTTCTTTGATGATGAGGAAGCCAATAGATTGGCTTCAGGTGAAGGTCAAGACAATCCGGAGGGTAATACCAGTGCCCAAGCTTCCCGGGTATACTATCAAGCCCAACTCGACGAGCAAAGGCTCAACTATGAGGCTCTTAGAGCTAGTCACGAGGAGTTAAGGCAAGAGAACTCCAATCTCAAAAACTCGGTTGGAAAATTGAAGAAGTTCATCAAAGACCTCATCCCCAACGTTTGCTTCTCATCCGATGAAGAATGATGCTTTTGTCGCCATCTTGCTTTATATTCATACTCTTGACACTTTCATTTCTTTAAATTTGTAATGCATTATTTTGATACTACTTCTCTTGCTAATGACATTTGCTTGTTGATTTCAAAGGAGAAGAATTTTCAAATACTTAGCAAAGTGATTGCTAATGGTTATTTTTGCCTAAATGATGTGTTGGATGGATGGATGTTGTTGGAGTATTTGATGGTAAAAATATTTCTTTTGCATATTGGCATTAATGTATGATTGTTGGTTAGATTGATTATTTTGCTTAAATGGTATGATGTTGATGAAGCACTTGATGGTAAAAGTACTTCTAAAATTATTGCCTGGTGGCATTTGTAATGCCTTTCTACATGTATTGTGTTTTTTTTCTATCTTGTTGGAGAGATTTATTTTATCTCAATTGGGTTGAACCCTTGAGAAATTTTCTTAATATTGATGAGCATGTTGGTATATGATTGTTGTATGCATTTGATAAATTTTCGGCTTGTTTGCATTTACAAAGGCCATATAAACTTTCTTTTTCATTTGATGCACACCAAGTGCTCGATGAATTGTTTCAAAGAAAAATTATTCATTTATATGAGTCTCTCAATTTCAAAAGTCTTATATACTTATAGAGATCATGTTTTGCCAATCAAATGAGTTTTTACAAGTCATATTGGCAACTTTTCCCTTGACTTTTGGAATTTTAAGCTTCATGGTCATGAGCTCGATAAATCGGTTAAATTGCGCACTTTGATATGATTATAAGATGTTTTTATCATGCTAATACTCTTTTTGATGATTCCAAAGGGGGAGAAACAGGTAATAAGCTATTTAGCTCAAAGAAGCTAAAATAAGCTTGCGAAACAAGCTATAAGCTATGGCTAGTAAAACCCAAAAGATGTGAATAAAAACTAGTCCATTGGATATATCATGGACTTGTTATACTTGATCTATGGTTGTTGTTGTTGACAGGGAGAGTTTATTCTTAAGCTTTCATGGTAAAAGCTGAGCTTTTAGCTTTTGTTTTATTGCCTCTACATTTATCTTGATGTGCATGTTGATAGGGAGAGCTTTTGCAAAATGTTTTTTGAAAATCTTAACTCCCATCCTTGTGGCTATAATGTATGAAAATTTGTTGCTTCAAACGACTAGTTATTTTTTGACCGGAAAATTCGTTTTGTTTTCAAAATCGACCTCTTAAAATCTCCTAAAATTATTTTGGTTTGTAATCATCAACAAGGGGGAGTTTGTTAGATAAATATTTTTATCATGATTTTGATGATTTTGTTTTAATGTGTTTTTATACCAAAACAATGTTTCTAAATATTGTCCAAATACTCCCAAACGATTTAAAATATTTTTACTAATTTTTCGGAGTATTTCTTGAAGTTTATTTTCGACAAAAATTGGACAACACTTCTGTCTCGTGTTGAACCGGTTGCCCTATAGGGCATACCGTGTCTGAAGTTGATTTTAGAAATAGAAACAAAATGAACATACTTTTGAAGGCCGACGGTCGACCTATAGGCCCGGCCGGTGGCGTCGCCCATTGCTGTGCAAACAACCTCCTCTCTGTTTTTGTAAAATAAAGCGTTTGGGCCGTCTCTACGGGGTCGGCCGTTCGGACCCTAGTCGATCGACGCCTGTGTAAAATCTCGGTATTTTCAATGTTTTCTCATTTCTACGCGACCGGTCACCATCTTTGTTCGACAACAAAATTCTAGCCGTTGGCAATGAGACATATTTTCCGTAATTTGTGGGATTGAATTCTAATGACTATATTCTTGATTTTAATTGTATTTTTACGTAGATTTTCAATCCCCAAGAGGAGCCTATCCTTGATCAAATCTCTCATATAAATAGAGGAAGTTTTGGAGCAACAAGACAACCATTATACACAAACACAACAAGAGATACGCTCAAGCAAACACTTGTTCTTTCATTTTCAATATTCTTGTTGTAATAGCCTAAGATCTTACACTTTCACATCTTGAGGTATAAACTTAATTCTTGATTACACTTGCACTCAAAATTGTATTATTCATTATCGAGTTGTAATCTTGAATTTGTGGTCATCATTCAACACAAGATATCCTTGTGAGTGTTCTTGTGGTAAGAACACACTTGGGTGATCTTAGGTGTTAGGTGTTAGAAGATTGTGGTAATCTTCTTATTGAAGAGTTTGGTGCTCTTTGAGGTGTTGAAGAATTTGGTGTTCTTCAAGGTGGAAGATTGTGGTAATCTTCACAAGGTGCCGTAGAAGATCGTGGTTATCTTCAAGGGAGATTGTGGTAATCTCCAAAGAGGTGTTGTAAGGTAATGTTGTATTAATTGTGGTAATTAATAAAATATTTTTTTTCTTTTAGAAATCCATCTTGGAGATTCTAGGGTGGTAAAGGATTAGGCCCTAGGTGGTTTGAACCTTTATAAATTGACGCGTGCTGTTTACTTCCCGCACTTCCATTCTTGTCTTGGCTTATTACATGTATGATTTTAATGAGAGATTCTTAGCCCTTGAGGAGTGAGTACAGTTGCAACACAATGAACTCAGAGCCTTTCGAGCAGAGCAGCAACAGTGGAACGTGGTAGTCGACAGGAGGCAATAGAAGCTCCTCGAGATGATGCGACAGATGACTCAGTGGCACATATCGCAGGGCCACTATCCACCGCCGCCCCCCGGTGAGTCCGGGTCGAATCCACACTTTTCTTTATTAAAATTCTATCTTTCCTTGATTGCGATATAATTTCATTCAAGTTTGGGGGGGAGATAGTTCATTTTGATAATGAAGGGTGTGGAGAGAAAAATTTTGGCATTCATATAGTTGCATGTTGAGCATTTAGGTTGCATTGCATTAGACGCATGTTTATAGTTTTAGCACGTTTGTTGCTTTAGTAGGTTTTTAGGGAGTGAGTAAACCGTTTTTGTGGTGTGCGTTGCGACTTTGGGAGATTATTTGAAAATTTTTGTGCTGTTTTGAATTGGGTGTTGAGTGCGAATTGATCATGATGAGAATAGATGATATGGAGCATGTGGATGTTGAGAACATGGATTTTATGCTTTGATTCACGAATTTGCAAGCCTGTGAGCTTTTGAGCCTTTACTGCATTCATTATATGCAGTCTTTTGTTGATTTGAGTGTATCATTCATGTTGATTAGAATTCTAGAACTTGCTCTGGTATCTCTGTCAAGGTCACATGTTGTATGCAATTTGTGAAAATGATTTTAAGGACATTTTTGTTAAGCCTTTCAAGCCTTTTGCCTACCTAATGACATTAAATTTCCTAGATAGCCAATTTGAGCCTGTTGCCTAATCTTTGATAGCCACATTTCAAGCCTTAACTTGATATATCTGTTACCCTACACTTGAGCGTATAGCATTGATTAAGGGGATTGAATGAGGTTGAATGGGATGAAATCAAGAATTTAGATAATGGTGCAAGTGGTGGGTTATGGGAATAAAGAAAAAGAAAAGGAGGAAAAGAAAGGATGAATACTCATGAAAGAGTCGAAAAAAAACAAAACAAAAATCGACTTTATAGATGAGTTTGCTATGAATGAACTTGTAGGCTGAGATTTGTGATGTGAGGCGAAAGAAAGTTGGAGTCTATAAAAGAAAAGGAAAAAGAGGATATGAAAAGTTGATAAGAACGAGGGGTGATTTGAGTAGCATATTAAGTTTAAATGAAGATGGTTGATTTGAATGAAAGATGGACTTACCAATTTATACGCTCGAGTTTGAGTCACTTTTTCTATATTTCCCTACCCTAACCAAAGAGCCTTCATTACAACCAAAAGAAAAAGTCATTTTTGATTCATGAATTGCATACACTCTAGTGCCGGAGATGTGAGACGATTTGCAAGCTTATGGTAATTTTTCATCATTGATATGATTTGAGCGTAAACACGTCCCTTATACAATTGAGAAGAGAGCATACACTTGATCAGGGAGAGTCGTGTTTCAAAGCATTTGCCATGGTTTTATTGGCATGTATTCTATGTTAGATGTTTGATGCTTGGTTGATGTATTGCTTAATGTCTATGGATAAGCAGCATGAGTTTTGATGTGTTGTTCTTGATTATTGCTTTTCATTTCTCCCACTTGTTTTTTGTTGTTTATAAAGCGTTGGTAGGAGACATCAACAGTTTAAGTTTGGGGTTTGATTAGTGTGAGTTTTGCATGTAATTTGGGCATAACATTGGATATAATAGGTTGTTACGCATGCATTAACTTAGTAAAATGGGCCATGTTCTTATAAAGTGGAAAAGATATTACATTTTGCTCGTTTTGTAGGAATTAAACGATATTTGTAGTACTTTTGTGGCAAATCGAAGCATTGCAGTAAAGGACCGTCGAGAATCGAGCGAATACGCGAAGTTTAGAGCTGAACCGAGAATAGATAAGACGATCCGGGCAAGAAATGGCCACGCACGGGCAGCCCATGCTCATAGGCACAGCTCGTGCGTGTGCAGGGCTGAAGGAATTAAGGTTTGCATTGACGCACGGGCTGGTCGTGCCTATACGCATGGCTCGTGCGTCTGATCAAGAGAAGACTGAAGCTACGACTTGACACATGGGTTGGTCGTGCGTAAGCGCACGGCCCGTGCGTCTGTGCGGGTTTTGACAGATTAAAGCCGTAATTACTTTGGTTTGGCCCAACGGGAGTATAAATAGAGACGAGGCGGCCCCAAACTAGGACACACTAATTTTTATCCTAGAAAGCACATAAAAGAGCAACCTTCTACCAGAGGATTCGAGAGATAGATCGAGGTCGCATCCACACGCTTGAGGATTGAAGATAGATCGAGAGATCATCAATATCCCTGAGTTTGCTTATTCCATTGTACCTTTTATTTTCACCTAGTTTGATATGAATATGAATGGTTTGTCTATGAGTTTTTTATATCCCATGTCCGACTAAACACCTTGTGATTCCGGGGTTTGAGATTAGGTTAATTGATACTTTTGTTTGATGTTTAATCTGAATTGAAGTTATTATTTCTAACCCTATTCGAGTACTCTATTTTATTTCTTGTTTATCAACTGGCCATTGGTTTAACTTGCTTGATGTATTGATTCATAATTCGAGAGATGATATTCAATACTAAATCTTGAGTACTTGACATGAGTACTTTGCATGATTGAGAAGTCTTTGAGTATTTTTGAGGATAACTGATCTTTTATGCCTTTGGGAATTGTTTATCTTTAGGGATGGCAATTTCCTCCGAACCCGACGGAGGATCCGATACCCGACCCTAACGGAGGAGGGTATGGAGGGTAATTTTGTACCCAATTAAATAAATGGGTACGTGGGTATGGGGATTTTCGGGTATGGGTATGGAGGTGGGTTTAGGTACATCCTACCCATACCCTACCCGATACCCGATTTAAATAATAATATTATATATATATAATATCTACATATATATTTATTTATAATATTTTACATATATTTTTTTATTTATACAACTCTATTTATTTATATTTAAAAAAAAGAATTTTTTCCCCAAGTCCCAACCAAAATCTACTAACCCACTAATAATATTCTTGTTTAATCCTTTTTAATATTTTGTTATATTTTTATAATATTTAGTTGGCTAATTTCTATCTTTATTCTTTTTTCCTTATTGTTTTCTTAAGATTTTAGTATATATCTATATCTTTATTTAAATAACTCAAATTTCTCTTTAAAAATAAAGAAATAACTTAAATTTGAAAAAATACAATTGTAAATGGTAACAGGGTATGGGTAGGGTATGAATACCCGATCCTCCGATGGGTATGGGTATGGGGATGGGTATGATTATAATAAATGGGGATGGGGATGAAGGATATAGAATCCTACCCGAATCCTACCCATTGCCATCCCTATTTATCTTATGTTGAGTAGATATGCTAGCATATATAATTCAATCAACGTTTTTATTGTGTCTCGAGAGAGAATAAAATACTTTTGTGATCATCTTATAGGGAAGACTAATAATAACTTTGGTTTTGATTAATCGGATAACTAGAGGGAGATTAACTGAAACCATAACCCTGGAATACATTCATCCACTTGATCTTTCAATCGAAATCTTTACTTTGTCTTTTTATGATAAAATCTTGTTTTACTTTTACAAAACAACCATCAACTTTTGATCGTTTAAATAAAAATAACAATATTACAATCTCAATACTTGGTGCATGAATTTATTAGACTCTGTGGGATCGACCTTGCTAACTCTATCTATTAACAACCCCGCTCACTTGCGGTGAAGCTAAAAATAAGGCGAGCAAATATGTAGCACTTTTATGGTGATGCACTTGCCCGTGCTACCTATAGTCTAAGGTATCACTTTTATTAGCTTTTAGTGACACTTTTTCTAAATGTTATATTAAGTTCTCTATTGATACACTTTGAAGCAATATTTCTAAAGTGTTACATATGAATCTTATGTAACACTTTTTGTAACACTTGTTATATTTGTAACACTAAAAAAAATACTTCTACAGTGTCACATATGAATCTTATGTAACACTTTTTTGTAGCACTTTGTAGAAATACTATTTTTGCCACTAAGTAGATTCGAACCCACGATATGTTATGTGTGGCAATGACAATTTTCCACTAAGCTAAGTTGATTCTTATTACAACTTTTGCGTTGTTTTATATATATACATACACACACATATATATATTAAAATTGTATAAAAATTATATTATATGTATATATAATATATTTTGTATCATAAATATTATATTATATAATATATGTATTAAATTATATTATACACTATATATATCAAATTTTATATTATATAGTTTGAAAATCATATTATGTTTTATATTAAAGGACACAAAATATTAAAAATATCAAAAATATATAAAATAAATTTATCGATAGATCAATATTCAATCGGTAAAAATAAAAAAATATATAAAAATATAAATATAATTTACCGACAAATAAAAATTAAATAATAAAAAAATAATAAAAAAATAATTTACCGACGGAAAAAATTCCTAAATAATTACCGACAACATTAGTTTTCATTGGTAATTTTTTTAAAAAGTAAAAAATAAAAAAAAGGTTAACGATGCAATTAGTCGCCGTTAGTAAAAATTAAAAAAAATAATAAAATATATACATGCGCATTTTCTGTCGGTATTACGGCGAAATTAATTACCTCCGTAAAAAAAAAAAGCAAAACTAAAATACTTTATAAAAAGAAAACAAAAATCCAGTAAAAAAAAAACAGAGTAAATGATGTTGATTTTTTTTTATTTTTTGTCTTCACCTATTTTGTGACATCAATTAATTAAATAAATTATTGACATGATTTAATGATAGTAATATAATTTTGTGTTACTAAAATATAGCTTAAAAAGTGTTACAATTAATAAAATATAGTGTTGCCAAGAGTACTTCTTAAATAAAGTGATACCAATTTGCGTTGCAAAAGAAATAACAAAATAAAGTGATACTTAAAAAGTGTTAATTATTTAAAAGTGTTATATATAAGCGTTACATATTGATAAAGTGTTACATACATATTGAAATATAAAAAGTGTTACAAACACGTGTTACATATGTACCATATGTAAAAAATGCTACAAAATTTGTGTTACCTAATGTCATTTATGTTGTAGTGTCTGTAATTCATAGAATAGAATAACATAAAATCATATTCTATGCCAAATGTTTTTTTCCTGAACTCAAATTTTGTAGAAAACGATAGCAGAACTGCAATATAGTCAAAAATGAAATTGTTGACACAACAACAAAACTGTACTAGAATTTTAAAAAAATCTGTTTTAAGTTAGTTAGCAAAAAATTCGTAGTACAGTTTATATTACTCGGAAATTTCAAAACTGAAATTGAATATAGAATTGCAAATTGCAGTAGTTGAAATTACATAAACTAAATTTACATAAGCACAATATAAAATTGGTCAGAATCGTGTGTTGAACACACTATCCTTACAACAGATTTGTCTCCTATTCTGGACGTATGTTTCCCTGGATAAGACGGGAAAACCGGATTACCTTATACCCGGCGAACTGAAGATTATGCTTGGAAATCACCACCAAAATGCAATTGGAAGCCAATAAACACAACGACAATATGCAAGAAATTTGTTATGCAAGTGTAGGAGTTGTGTTGTGTGTAGATTGTGAAAATTGAACCACCTTTTATAGGCTTCAAGATCAACTCATATTAACTCTCCACTAACCCATGACTTGGGGCATTCACTTCCCACTCCTTCATGACTTGGGAGTTTCAAGTGGCATCACTCTCCACTCCTCCATTACTAGGGAGTTTCAAGTGTCATCACTTTCCCACTACTCCATGAGTTGGGAGTTTTAGGTATTACAAAATTAAACACCATTGGAGTTAAATGTATTCTTCATTATTGAAGAAATAAGTCCAAGAAATTACAAAAGCACAATTTCCATTCAACTTTTCCAGCATCATATACACAAAATAACAAGAATTTTGAGTTATCTCTTCTACACAAAATCGTTGAAGACCAATAAGAAAATAAGGTAATAAATATATAATAGTATATATACGTTATATATATATGTATGAATGAATTTACTTGTAATTAATAGAAACATACAATTTTTTTTGAAAAGAATGTAAAATTATACCTAAAGCAATTTTTTAGCAACAAATATGCAACAATATGATATCACGATATGCCACGTTATATTAGTATATAACGTGTCATGCATGATATGAACATGATATGCTAGAAAAGTTATACTAGTATACAATGTGCCACGATATGTCACATTATAATAGTATAACGTGACATGATATGGGCACGATATGCTAGAAAAATTATACTATTATATAATGTGGCACGATATGCTACGATATAATAGTATAACATGACACGATATGCACACGATAAAAATAAACACAAGTTTCAAAAAAATTAATTTATATGGGCACGATAAAAATAAACATGGGACCACAAGTTTCAAATTAATAGTATAATTATATTTTACATGCACGCTATAAAAGTAATTTACATGCACGATAGTATTGTACATACACAATATACAAGTAATTTACATGCACGATACTATTTTACATGCATGATATAATAGTATAATTATATTCTACATGCACGATATAATTATATTTTACATGCATGATAGTAGGGATTAAAAGTTTCAAAAAAATAAGTTACATGCACAATAAAAAAAATAATTAACACATGTTTCAAAATGTCATAGACACCATATAAAATATGAGCACGATTTTGGTACGATATGACACGATTGTGCACGATATGGCACGATATGTCACGATATATATACATTCCTTGTCTTCTTCTTTTTATATGTATATGTACATAGGGGTGTGCGTATTGGGGGAAATGTACATGTTTTCCAAGGAAAACAATAATCACATCAGTTACAAAATTCAAAATTCCCAAATTAAAGGACGAGCATTTTGGTCAAATTGGGTAAAAAAGAATTTTTTTAAATTGGTTTGTAGAAAATAATACTCACTGAGTAGTTAAAAAATTACCCCGCTTATATTTAACCCATTTTAAATAGCACATGTTTATTACCACCAATTTTCTCGCCCATTAATTATAGGTAAATAATAGTACTATATTTTCACTTTCGAGTTTCAACCAACATTCTTAAGTACTCAAGTCTAATGAGAATCGGATAGTAATCTAGTGATTAAGACTCTTATACTCAAATCAGATGCCTGTAGCTCGATTCCTACCACTGTCTCCTCTCCCAAGATATGTACTAAACAACTATTGTTAAGTCTAATATTATAGAAACTTATCTGATGTGGTATATATCACTCCAAATAGTTAAACTTCCGCGAGTGTGAAATGCTAATTGAATTGCTGTTTGCATCACAAACAATGTTAGAGGTGATCAAGAAACCTTAGAGCTAGTAATTGCAAAATGAGTTGCTTACCTTTCAACAATAATGATCAATGATATTTATAGGCAAATAGGTGGATTGTATTTAGAACTTTAGTTAACCTATAATACCCAAATTAATCTGATATATACAAAGTACTATCCATAAAATTAATTTTATTGGGCCTTTATTTCTCTTTTGGTTAACAATCCAGATATATTCTTGGACTTGACCTATTAGCCCTATCCAAGTGATAGCCCATCATTATCGAATTATTATTTTTCAATTCTTAAATCTCGATTAAATTGTTAAAGTCAGTAAAGTAAAAATCTACACAATTTTTAACTTGTATAATTCTATTCTAAATTCCTGTATCGGGTCGACGAAACGAATTTTTACCGGATGAAGAGAGTATAAGAAATAGGCTTAGCGCTAAATTGTGGGCTGCCCCAATATAGGGATTCTGGTCCATTATTCTGGGCTTTTGGTCATGAAGCCATAGAACAACTTCACATTCTTAGCTGAGCCCTAAATTCATTTTCCAGGTCATTTGAAAACCATATAGTTAAGGACATTTGTTATTCATATCCTTCTGAAGTATGTATTATGTAATAATACCCTCAAATTAAATTTTTTACATACACAATTAAATGTTGCACTGTGATTTAATTCAGGTAGGAGATTATTTTTGCATTAATTGAACTCTATTCGGAATTTTTTTCTTCTTCTTTCCTCGTTTGCTGGTTATGAGGGGATTTCTTTTTTCTAATTTAATAACCCCATGTAAAATAATTCTATTATATTCTCTGTCTTTATTTAGCTCACAAATAATATTCTTTTCATTTTGGAAAAAAAGTATTTTTTTTATATTATTTGATACTTCAAAAATATTATTTTTTTTACCCGGTGTTTAACTAACATTGTTAGTATTTCACATTTTTATGTACCAACCAAAATTTATTTTTTAAATCTATTAGTATTTTACTTTGTTTTATAATTTTTTCAAAACTTGTAGTCATCATTAAAACTAGACAAAAACTCCTGTCAGACCGTCTAACGGGTCTGACCTGTTAGACGGATCTGACCCTCGGATCCGGTGGCATTTCCGTAATATTAGCGGTGGTGTTGTAGTAGTTTTGGGAACATTAGTATTAGCGATCTTCCGAAATGTATTAGTCGTTCTTCTAAAATGTATTAGCGATTCTTCCGAAATGTATTAGTAGTTTTCTCAAGAGTTTTTAGTATTTCTCCGAATATACTCAGGAAATGTATTAGCAATCCCTCAAAAAGTATTCAACCTCGCCGCCGATTGCTCGACCATCTCTCTACGCTATTTCGAATTTCTATTTGAATCTGAATCCTATTAGAATCCAAAGAAGAATTGGAGAAGAATCGCGGCCTCTCCTCTTAGGACTATTCTCTAACATCACAAGTGTCACATTCCGACGATTGGCCGAAAGCGAATAAGTCAACTTCAAAGTGGATTTGTTGTGCGAAGAGTGCGTTATGACCGTGGCCTTTGCTCGGTGGGCGGCTCCTCCGTTGTGGGTAAGCGGGAAACCCGACTCTACGAACCCGAGGAAAGGGTGCACAGCGATCGTAGGGCGTTAAGATCGGAGCTTTTTGTAGTCTTAGCAAGAATGCAAGTGAATGAATCCCATCCCCTAGCGAGTGAAGTGAGTAATTCCTCGAAAAAGTATTAGTAGTTCCTTGAAATAAATTAAATTTTTCTCTCGAAATTTATTAATAGTCCTTCTGAAAAGTATTAGTCGTCCTTCTAAAAAGTATTAGCAGTTCTTCTGGAATGTATTAATGGTTCATCTGAATATAATTAAATTTTTCTCCCGAAATGTATTAACAGTCCTTCTGAAAAGTATTAGTTGTCATTCTAAAAAGTATTAGCAGTTCTTCTGAAATATATTAGTAGTTCCCTGAAGAGCTTTTTAGTATTTCTCATGAATCACTACAAGAAAAATCCAAAAAGACAACAGTTTTTCACCGTTGCCTATTAAGAAAAAACACTGTTGTAGAAGGTGGTGTTGTAGTAGGGGTACTAAATTACAACAAAAAAACACTGTTGTAGTATGGAACAAAGACAACAATTTTGCAACAATTCTGCAACAGTTTTACACTGTGGTCTTTGTTCTCAGCCACAACAGTTTTCCAACAATGAAAAGTTGTTGTGTTTGAATGCGAATTTCGCAATTATATTCCACAATATTTTTGATTTTTGCTACTGTAAATTACAAATTAAAACCGTGAAATAAGAATACAATATGAAATTAAACTACTTCAAATTGTATTTCATATCTCAATGTCACAAAATGCCCAAAACAATAATGATATAGTATCAGTTATACATAAAGTCCTCTCCCAAAATAAAACTACCAAAACAATAATAATTTTGTTTGCCAATGATATACAAATGGGAGATCCAAATAGTATCCCCCATAGCAACTCCAACAGCATCAGTGCGTCCACAAACTACATGAATTACCATAAAGAAAATAATCATAAGTAAAAACGAAGCAACATCCCACAACTTTGTTTAATATAAAGGAAAAACTTAATATAGAATATAAGTTCTAAATACCTTTTCACTAGTCAATATAATTTGATACACAATCTGCCCACTCAGAACGCACTTTGTCGATATCTCCACGAGAGTAGTTAACCTGTGTGAACTGTGAACAATAAATACAGACCTCATATAAATACAAAGTTCGATGGTGTTGCAATATATAAATTAATAAAATCTAGACAAAATTGAATTAATATTGCTCGCAACGAAGAACTGTCAGTGGATGTAAGTTCTTTAACTATTTGCCCCATGTATCGCATTACGAAAAATCCACACTGTAGATGGCCGGTAGCCTGTGTTAGAAAAAACTTGTTAATTACAAATTCATATCTATATACAAAAATGTGTAAACAAATAAATAAATAAATAATTATATATAGTAAAAAATGTGTAAACAAACAAATAAACAAACAAATATGTTTAAAAGGTATAACTGTTGTTCAATCAACAATAAACTATACTACAGGACAAGAATCACATACATGTAGAACATCCATGAGGAGAGGTTTAATACAAAATTGTGCTTGGTTGAAAATTGCATCTCAGTTCCAAGAAAGTTGTATAGGTTGCAAGATTTTGGGTTATTATTGTTGGTATTCAAAACAACTTTTAACCTTCCTACTTAGAACATCTATTCTCAAATTAGTGCAAACATCAGAGGTTCATTGACTGAAAGAGAATATCAACAAAGTTCAACAGATATCCAAGACTCCACTTTTGATTTTCATATAACTGACCATTACGAGTCAATAAGTTTTCATGCCTTAATTTTGATTCCAAAATTGTCTTTGACAACGCTGTTCAGTAGAAGACAGGTTATGCAGCTTCAATACAAAATTTTCATTTTAGCTCACTAACATGTTGGTTAGCACTTAGCAGTGTGGCAAAACTTGAGACAAGAAGATATGTTCTAATGGCTGATCCTCAAATTCATCCATGCTTATCAACTGAATTTTAACAAATTTACCAAAGTGACTGCACCACCATAGATTAATTAGCAATTCAGAATACAGACTGCGATTTAGAAGTTGTTTCAAGACCAGCATCATTAAAACTACTATAGACCTTGAACTGTTATTTCGGTCAGTTTTTATATTTCCAAATGCTTCAAGTACTGGACTTGATTTCACTGAATCACATAGAAAGCTTAGATGAATCAGAGATAAAGGTACATATTCATGAAAACCACATCAATGTAGTAAACTTGATTTTGATTGAATCAATTACAATGGAGGAAATTTAAGGCTGAAGCACTAGACAAAAATTCAACCATGAAACTGTAAAACCAAGACATATTTTACCTCAAGAACTTGTTGTTCTACCATTCTTCCTTCAGTTCCTTTACGGCCTTACCCAGACATGTAAGGTATCCTAATAGCACTAAGTAACAAAGAAAAAGGTATATAAAGGCATGGAGGAAGATGGAATGAGAGCAAGAAGTTTTCGTTACAATGATTACAACACGAGAAAGGGTTTTCTTGAGGAGCTAATCTCTTCATTGGGGAACAGAATCTGAATCCGAAGAAAGCATCGAAACAACTAAGTGTAGCAAAGAAGAACCTGCAAAAGTTACAAACAGAGCAAATGGAAAGAAACCGATTAAGAAGATAATTGTTTGCCTTGAGAAAGAGAAACCCCAAGCAGCAATCTCTAATGGTTAGTCAAAACATTGGAAAGGCAAAAGAAAATGCAAATATACATGTAAGGGAATAAGATAAAACAAGTTTGTGTGATGGAAAGCAACATCCTATTTCTTTCTAAATTCACAAAACACCACTCTGTTGTAGTTATCATTGCCATTTACCAGATTAGGTAGATTTAATTTTGAATTTGTCCTGATTTCTCAGATTATAGGTTGATCACCTTTGGATGTGGATGCAATCACCAGGCAGGCAAATCCTTGAGAAAATAACATTTATTGAAACTCCTTCCAGTAAGGAATGCAACACTGAGGTAGTATTCTTGTCAGAGATTAACTATTCCACACATCAGAAATATGAATACGGAAAATAAGATATTTCAAATAAGCTCATCCAAAAACCCTCTTAGTTTTGGGATGTGATCTGCTATCTGTTGTTTTCCGGGTAGACAAGTTTCACATGGTCCAATTCCGCATCCTTTTATGTTACAACACATACTTGTAGAATGTCCATACTCCAAATGGATTGCCAACTAAGAGCAAATCACTCTCTGTTTTTCATTTTAAACTTTGTTTTTCTCCCGAATATGAGAATGATAAACAAAAAACAGAGCTACCAAAAACAAAAGATTGAGAATCCACAACTCTCTGCTCGCAGCAGCAGAGATTTAAACAATGAAGTTGACATCCATCAACACCAAGAAGCACAAACAATAATCCTAAATCAGAGGTTTTTTACTAACAATTTTCATTATATCTGCACTTAAAAGGAAAATCGTAATTCGCTGAACTTAAATCTAAGAAAGTGATCCAAAAATATGAAAAGAATAAAAATAAAACTCGAACTAGCAAACAGCCAGAGACTAAGTTATCACCAAAAAAATAAAACTCGAATTATTCAATTCCCATAAACGAGGGTTAAGAAACAAAACCATATGTCTTCTTACTAAGTTATTTCATGTCTAGATGATTATCAGTTAGAGTTGGAAAATTGACGTAAATATATTTCCACTACCTAGCAGCAACAGAGAAAGAGGCGGCGCGGGGGCGATGACGGCGGCGCGGTGGAGGGGCAAACTAAAATACATTATCCACTATCTAGCAGCAACTGAGAAGGAGCGATGACGACGGCGCGGCGAGGGGGCAATGACGGCGGCGCAGTGGAGGGGGAGATGGCGCGGTGTGGTGGGTTGTTTGAGAGAGACGCGGATATTTGGCGTTAGGGTTTTTTTAGAGTCAGACTTTAGTGTTGGAGATTATTAATTATTTTAAATTTCATTTATTATAATTAATTTTCTAATACAACAGTTATTAAATTTTATTAAATATGTAGTAAAATATTTTATTTCCGAACTGTTGTCTTTGGCGCGAGTAAGCTGTTGTGGTAGACGTCATAGACAACATCTGTAAAGATAAGTTGTCTTTGGACAAATACAGCGACCGGCCAGTTTTTGGCTCACTTCTGGAGAACTTTATGGAAAAAGCCACCTATCCGGGTTCCGAACAAAGGTCTCCAGGTTGGTATAGAAAAGCGAATATGCAAGCATACGTTTCATGCTTGTTTGAGTAATAGCAATGATATTTCCCAATATCATGCTAAGAGATATTATACAATAGGTGAAATGGCACCAAGAGGCCCCTCCTTAAGTTAAGACACCTCACCTTAGCCAACCCAGAAGGCTCTATGAGGGGGGAGAAAGCAAATTGAAGAACCCGCCTTTGGCTAGGTTCTTGGGTCCGGTCGAGCCTCTTTGAAATTACATCCCCGCCTCAAACAGGGTTAAAAGCGGTAGATAGCCTGGTTCCTATAGGTCGTGGTCAACGAGAACTTATAATCGGGGACCGACCTTTTTCTCTTGATTCTTTTCCGATCGAGATATATAGATCCTGTTCATGGATTAACGAAAATGTGCAAAAGAAGGAGCAAAGTGAACCTGTAGCAGTAGGTTACGGATTTTATGAAATCGGGCAAGATGGTTGGCCAGTAATGGCCATGCCCTCTGATCAGCCAACTCATTTTATGCCCACCTCAAAAACTTGTAATAGGACCCTTTAGGCATTCTACATTCTCTAAATCTGCTTCTCAGAGAACCGTACGTGAGACTTCCGCTGTCGAGCTGATCCGACACCAAGTGGGCCGCACCCGCACCTCTGAGGACTCAATAGACAACAAATTTCTGAAAAACTGTTGTTAATGCTTCAAATGACAACTAATTAGTGAATAACTGTTGTGCTTTTAGTGTTGTTGTTTTGAATTTTTCTTGTAGTGAATATACTCCCGAAATGTATTAGAAGTCCCTCAAAAAAGTATTAATAGTTCCTCGAAAAAGTATTAGTAGTTCCCTGGAGAGGTATTTTAGTAGTTTCTCTGAATATAATTAATTTTTTCTCTCCCAAAATGTATTAGCTATCCCTCGGAAAGTATTAGTAATTTTTCGAAAATGTATTAGTAATTTCCTAGATAGTATTTTCGTAGTACTCTTTCAAAGTATTAGTTTTTCTTATAAAATATATTAGTATTTCTCCATAAAAGTATTAGCTGATACTAATACTTGTATCATTGGTGGTGGATTGGGACAATATTATCACCCCCATAGCTGCTTTGATGAACACTGTAATGTTGGAACTCATGATTTTCAGTTTGATTTTTTACTCTGTTTCTGTCTTCTTTTTCATTCGCCATTTTCTAAGCTTACCAACATCATAAATAAGACGAATTCATAGCGTTACCATACCATCAGTGAAACAACAGCTAACAATTTGCACATAATCACCACCAGTGGGTTTCCGACGATGTCTTCTTTTCGACGGCGATGCCTTCATGACCCCATTTGTAGCACATGGTTCGATTCTTTGTTTTCTTCGGGTTGTACCGTAATTTCGTTCGCTTATTCGAGTTGTACCTTTCGCCCACGAGAGGTTAACCGAGATTGATTAATGAACTACCCACGAAAATTATATAAAAAAGAAAAACAAAAAAAAGATTGATGAATCCTGTTTCTGTCTTCAAATACTCGTACCGTTTTTTTTTTTTATTTTTTCGTGGATTCGGGTCAGGTCTACAAAATGGGTAGAATATTAGACCCGTCTAACGGATCTAATCCGTTAGACGGTCTGACAGGAGACTAGCTCTTAAAACTAATATATTGAATAACTGTATTTTTATTTTTTACTAGTCCAAACATATATTTACTTTTCCTTAAAAATCTAATAAAAGTTTTTCTTTAATTAAAAACAGTGGAACATAAAAATGAAACTAAACTTCGCCCAAACAAAAGCTAAGAAGAAAACTCTACAACAACAATGAACCCTATATACTAAAAGAAAAATAAATATTCCAAATGTCATCATTGTAGTGTATGTTCTGATATATTTGACAACTCCTCATTATATCAAATCCACGTAGCGACTTCACATTTACTGTGACAACCCTAAATATATATTTTTTCATATATAATCGAAAGGATAATAATTAATCAAAAAATCAAGAATTTTATCTATATAATCAATGTTTTTTTGGTAAATTAGAGATTCTATTTATACACTTTATTATAATCTAAAAAGTAACAAATTAAAAAAAAAAACGAAAAAAGTTCTATCTATGCAATTTTCTTTTTTCATCAATCTGCGATACTGAAACTGTCTTTTGATAAAAACGTGTAATACACTCGTG
Organism: Rehmannia glutinosa; assembly: GCA_016081115.2. NCBI lineage: Eukaryota > Viridiplantae > Streptophyta > Magnoliopsida > Lamiales > Orobanchaceae > Rehmannia > Rehmannia glutinosa. Next base: position 70,986,747 of record CM071928.1, read on the forward strand.
TTGTTCTAGTAAATAAAAAAAAAATCACGAGAGAGTTTTTGAAACTGAAACCGACTTGTGAGAGTAAGCATCAAAGTTAGAAATCTTCTGACAAGCCCACAAACATCAGGGGGTTTGATGCTACCCAAGTGGGTTGCGCCTAACCCCCTGATGATTTTGCCAAGTGTCCCACTATAACATATGCATGTATTTTTTTCCAAAAAAAGAAAATTAAAATGGGAAACATGTCACAATCCGACGGGAGTTGGGTACTACCCACTTGGATATCATCTACTTACCCCAAACATCAACAGAATCTAACACCGACCACATTCAAATATTTTATTACACTAAATCCCCCCACTTTATTTTCAAACTGATCATCACTCATCAGCAATTCAGCATATAAAGAACCCCCAAAGCCCTTCTTGATTCCTTACACACACATCTTTCCACTAATGATTTCATTCTCACTCTTAACACCTCCCAATAATGTGCTCTCTTGCTTCCAAAAAGCATCCGATTAAAATCAGCAATAAATCGAACAACAACAAAGAAGTAGAAGATGAACAAGAAGACGATACTTATAACCCAGGTGGCCACGTCAGCAGCCACCTGTGTTTGATCAAACCAGCCCACACAAATGGCACACTCGACAAAGCGGTGGTTCTCCGCCGTATTCGCCACCGTAAGCGTGTCAACAAGGTCAAGTCCGCCGTTCAAGCTCTTCTCGGCTCGCTCTTTGCCGGCGCCGGTACTGGTGATGATAACAAGAAGACTTCTAATTCGGTTCCTCAGCTTAGATGGGCCGATGATGCTTTTGCTGCCCCTTAGAAATACTTTTTATAAGGATAATTACAAAAACACCCCTGAGGTTTAGGCTAAATACAAAAAAATCCAGAGATGTTTCAAAATTACAAAAAAACCCCTCAAGTTTGATTTTGTCTTAATTTTAAGGGGTTAACCGTAATATTTCTACAAATATCAGAGTGGTTTTTTGAAATATATTTTTGCTTCTGAAAGGAATGATGTAAGCAGAATCAAACCTTAATGGTTTTTTTTGTAATTTTTAAAAATTTCTGGATTTTTTTGTAATTAGCCCAAATCTCAGGGGGTTTTATGTAATTGTCCCTATTTTTTTATATTATGGGAATTTATTCTGTGTTTCTGTGTGTGAAATAGACACAGTGGCGTTTTGTTGCTTTCTTGCATTTTGTTTATATTTTAAGTGCAAAGAATTTTTCTTGTACTGTTGATCACTCTGATTGATTTATTGAACCTGTTGTTTATTACAACTGAAAAGGATAGGGTTAATGATTGAATTACGGGTTTGATGGGAAAAATCCACATTGTATGGGCTTATTAATACTGACACAGTTGATACATTTCTTTCATTAGGTTTGAAATCAAACAAATTATACGCAATCTAGTTACTATATCAGATTTCTTTTAAGTGAAATGATTTCTAATTGGTTCATCGTATATAATATTAAATGAATCTGAACGCAAATCACCAATAATATTGGGGATAGAATCGTCTTTCCCTAATTACTCATATTTTTTAATATTTTACTCACTATTTAATTCGCAATTACATTATTAATTATTCGATATTATTTAATCTTACTTGGATCACATATATAATTATCCGGTCCACGCGCTCGGTTAATTCTTTGTCAATAATTATTCCCATTGCTATGGAATTCTTTTTTTTTTTAGACTTAACTTCAACATCGGGGGCTCCTAAAAACAATCTCAAAGCCTGTCTAATGAATTGTTGCGGGCAAGTTCACCACTCAAGAACTTCCTAGCTTTGGAGAAGGAGTTTGAGTACTTTTTATCAAAAACATTGGCTTAGAGTGAAATGTGCATTTAAGCAATCATCAATATTCAATTCACACGTATATTATGTATGCATTGTATTAGTCATATATTCATATCCATATGTAGTAGAATCGTCGGGTGCGTCGGTGATTGATGCTTAAGGTAATGAGGGGCGGCCTATTGGTGATGGTGGGTTATTGAGCCTTAATATTTCAAGTTTGAATCCCTATCTTTACATTACTTGATTGAGTCATTTAACATAGCTTATCGCACTTTATAGCGTAGGGCTTACTTAATGCGGTTTAACTGATTCATCTGGTTTATAGGCTATTTCCGATGAATTATTGTATTCTGATTTTTTTATAAGTAAATTAAAATTCAATAATAAATGAACAACTGTTAATAATAAATACAATTAAAAATCTGGTTTATAAGTAATAAATAATTTTTTTAGTAACATTTACGTTTGAAGTTTTCGTGGTGATCGTAGAATGAACGAGATCTTAAAAATGAAGTACTTTCACCTTCAATAACAAAGTTATAGAAGTGTGATAATTAATTTGAAAAATTAGTCAAATTGGCTTCATATATATGCTTCATGTGGTTGGTTGATATGATTTGCAATGTTGTAACACTTCCCTTAAGTGCACAGCTGATAGGAGTGCTAGCCGCCGCTTGAGAGTAGAAAGTCATAGAGCACAGACCTGTTATTGCCTCAAAATTTCCGCGGTCTAGAAGGCCATAGTCCCTCTAAGAAGCTGGCCGCAGAGGAATACCTCCGTATATCTTGTTAGTAGGCTGAGGCCCGATCGAGTATGTGACAACACAAGGCTTATATACTTTATTGCATAGGACTTGCCTAGTGCGGTTTAACTAAAGGGCTTACCGCACTATGTCGTCGCATAGGGCATGCCTAATGCAGTTTAACTATATGGTTTGGTTTGTAGGCTATTACGTCAAACTCAAAGAGTGCGGTTTGTAAGTTATTACGTCAAGCCCGAATAGTGCAGACTCAAAGGGTAGAGTGGCAATAGATGACAATATACGAAAACACGATACAAACCAACACAAAGTTATTGAGAGAAACACCAAACTGACCCGACACAAACTTGACTAACATGACTTCGACCCAATTTACTGATTTGTTTTAAAATATAGTTATGTTATTGTTTACGTAATATTTTGGTGTATTTTCAATATAACCCGAAATTAACGTAAAACCAGATACGAACCTGACAGAACAACCCAAGTTGTCATTACACAGGTAGAGATGTCAAATGGTCGGGCTAGTCGGCTCGTGGGCAAGAGAGAAAAGCCGGTCAGTTAAAATTCCATTGGACCATCATTTTTAGAGCCCAACTCGACCCATAATTTAGAAGTACAAGTAAAATGCTCCGAGTGATCGGGCGACTTAACCTTTTGGGCCAAATGGGCCAAGCCAAACAAGCCCGATTCTTTTTGGGCCTATGAAATTACAACCAAGTCCAATTTTATTATTGGATCGACCCACTCGGATTTGGTTTCAATAGCTCTACCGAAGGATAAATATAGTTGTGGTTTCCCCGTTATATATATGTAAAAAATTATTGATTTACTTAAATGTTGTTCTATGGTGATTCTTCAAGAAAAAAATACAGAGATATCGGGTGTATATTTTTCATTCACTTGTTCCATTGCGCTAGACATTTGACATATATTGGGGTATTATTTTTCTATACACAAAGGATACCAGTATGATGGCAAAATTACTTTTTTAGTCTTCTAAGTTGAGTCTCTTAGAGATTTGGTCATTTTTTCTAGACTTTAAATTCAGTCATTTAAATGGAAGAAATCCAAGTTTTTAGTCCTGTAACTTGCTATACTGAGTAAAAAATATTTTGTTAGTAATTTTTTTTATTTGAAGGATATAGAGTTTGTTTAATTCTAAAATATAAATTTCACAATTTAAATAAAAATTTAAGAGTACAAAATTAAAAATCATTTTTTTCTTCTTCAATAATATTCTATTATGTTTTAAAGTTTATTTAAAGTTTGAATTAAAGTAACAATTTATACACTTTTAAATAAAAAAAATTGTTATTCATATATTTAATAGATTTTTTTTTATAATTTTTTGTGAAAAGTTGTGTTGAAGCAAAATTGGCTAAAGCACCGTTTCATTCTGTAACGAGAAGTACCAAACCACTCGAGTTAATTCATACAGATGTGTGTGATTTAAAACTGTGTAAACTCGAGGTGGAAAAAAATATTTATAACGTTTATTTACGATTGCACAAGATATTGCTATGTATATCTTTTGAAAAGCAAAGATGAAGCTTTAGTAGCTTTTAAAACTTATAAGAATTAAGTTGAAAATCAGCTTAATTTGAAAATTAAGATGATTCGAAGTGATAGAGGCGGAGAGTATGTTGCTTCGTTTGAGGAATTCTGCTCGGAAGTGAGTATAATTCATCAAATGATAGCTCCCTACTCACCTCAATCAAATAGTGTAGTAAAACTAAAAAATCGTACTCTTAAGGAGATGATGAATGTGATGTTGATAAATTTTGGCTTACCCCAAAACTAGTGGAGGGAAGCCATACTTTCTGCAAACTAGAATTTTAATAAGATCCCACATAAAGGTAAAAATGAAACTCCATATGAGTTATGAAAAGGACGTAAACTGTCATATAAATACCTTAAAGTGTGGGAGTATTTGGCTAAAGTCGAAGTACCTAAGCCAAAATAAGTTAGAATCGATCCGAAGACGATCGATTGCGTTTTTCATTGGATATGCTAACAATAGTAGTGCATATCGCTTTATAGTGCACAAGTCAGCTATTCCTGATATTAATGAAGGTATGATCATTGAATCAAGGAATGTTGTATTCTTTGAGAATATCTTTCTGAATAAAGAAAGGAAAGAAGAAAGTTCGAATAAATGAACTTATGAAACTGCAATGTTACCTCAAAGTGATGATGAAGAGGAACCAAGACGCATCAAAAGGACAAAAGTAGCTAAGTCTTTTGGTCCTGATTTTCTAACTTATATGTTAGAAAATGAACCAAGAACTATTCAAGAAGTTTTGTCTAGTCCAGAAGCTCATCTCTGAAAAGAAGCTACCAATAATGAAATAGATGCCATCATGCAAAATAACACTTGGGAGTTGGTTGATCTCCCACCGGGTTGTAAACCTTTGGGATGCAAGTGGATCCTTAAAAGGAAGTACAAAACAGATGGATCTATAGATACGTACAAAATCCGTTTGGTAGCTAAAGGGTTTAAACAAAAGAAGGGATATGACTACTTCGATACATATTCTCCTATTACGAGGATCATGGCCAATCGTGTTCTGATTGCTATTGCAGCTTTGCATAACCTTGAGATACATCTAATGGACGTGAAGACTACCTTCTTGAATGGTGAACTTGAAGAGAATATTTATATGGAACAACCCGCGGGGTTCGTTGCACCCGGTCAAGAGCGAAAGGTGTGCAAACTTGTTAAGTCACTTTATGGATTAAAACAAGCACCTAAGCAATAACATGAAAAGTTTGACTCGACTATGAAATCAAATGGTTTCAAGATCAATGAATGTGACCAGTGTGTTGTTCGCCTTATTTTTTAGCTTCACCGCAAGTGTACGGTGCAGTTTGTAGAATAGGGCTAGCAAGGTCGAATCCGCAGGGACTAATAAATTATTCTACTAATTAGTACTGGATTGTAATAGCCTTATTTTTATCTAGACGATTGAAAGTTGATGGATTGGTTTTGTAAACTAAAACGAGAATTTATCCTAAAATAAACAAAGTAAAGATTGATTAAAAGATCAAGGAGATGAATGGATTCCTGGGTTATGGTATCAGACTGGAATTTACAAAAGTAATTTACCCCCTCTCTCGAGATGCATGTAAAAACGTTGATTGGAATATCTATGCTAGCATCTCTGCTCAATATGAGATATCCAACTCCCAAAAACACAAAAGATTAAATATCCTCACAAATATTCACAGACTTCTCAATCATGCAAATATTCATGTCGAGTACTCACATATCTAGTATTGAAACTCATCTGTTCGAATTATGAATCAATACATCAAACAAGTTTAAACCAAAAGGCCTTTTGATAAAACAAGAAGTAAAACAAAGTACTCGAATAGGGTTGGAAAATAATAACTTCAATTGCAATTATTCATCAAATAAAAGTATCCATTAACCTACTCCCAAACCCGGGAATCACAAGATGTTTAGCCAGACATAGAAAAACAAATAATTCATAGACAAATTATCCATGTTCATGTCTAACTAATTGAAAATAAAGATACTATGGAATGCGATAACTCGGGGATGTCGATTATCTCTCAATCAATCTTCAATCCTCAAGCGTGTTGTTGTAGCCTTGATCGATCTCTCCAATTCTCCGGTGGAAAATTGCTCTTTTCTCTGTGTTCTAGGACAAAAGTCAGCGTATCCTTGTTTGTGGCCACCTCGTCTCTATTTGTACTTCATTCGGGTCGAAACCTAGTTCAAAACCTGTCAAACTCTGTTTTCCCGCACAGGAGCACGGCCCGTGTGTTCGCCTTATTTTTAGCTTCACCGCAAGTGTACGGTGTAGTTTATAGAATAGGGTAAGCAAGGTCGTATCCACGGAGACTAATAAATTAGTGCGCTAAGTATTGAACTAAGATAGTTTTATGTTTATTTAGACGATCGTAATTTGATGATTGTTGGGCAAGTAAAGACAAGAATAACCACAAGATACAAGATGAAAATAAATATGGAATTATCAAGAGAATGAAATGGATTTTCGGGTTATGGTTTCAATTAATGTTCCTCTTGTTGTCCCATTGTTCGCCTATATTTTTAGCTTCACCGCAAGTGTACGGTGTACGTTATCGAATAGGGTAGCAAGGTCGTATCCACGGAGACTAATAAATTAATATGCTAAGTATTGATCCAAGATAGTCTTATTTTTATTTAGACAATCGAAATTTGATGATTGTTGTATTGAGATTAAGACAATTTAAATCACTAAAACACAAGATTAAGATAACACAAATGAAAGAAGTATCAAGATAATGAAATGGATTTCCGAGTTAAGGTTTCGATTAATAATCCTCTTGTTGTCCGGTTTAATCAAGCCACGTTATTATCAATATTCCTATAAGACGATCACAAAACTATTTTATCCTCCCTCTCGAAATGCATATAAAACGAAGATCGAAATACTTATGCTAGCATCTCTACTCAACATGAAGCATTCAACTCCCAAAAGCACAAAAGATCAATTGTCCTCACAAATATTTACAAACCTCTCGATTCATGCAAATATTTGTGTCGAGTATTCAAGATCTAATATTGAAACTCATCTCTCGAATTATGAATCAATATATCAAACAAGTTAAATCATTGATCAAGTGATAAAACAAGAATAAGCTCAAAATACTCAAATAGGCTTCAAGATAATAACTTCAACTAAGATTAAAACATCCAACAAGAGTTCATTAATCTACTTCCAAAACCCGGAAATCACAAGATGTTTAGCTACACATGATTAAACAACTTATAAACAAAGTGTTCAAAGTCATTACAAATGAAAATGAAAGATTGAAAATAAAAGAGAAGCAAGAAAAACTTAGGAACGTCGACAATCTCTCGATATATCTCCGTTCTTCAAGCTCCGATGCAACCCGATTGTCTCCTTGATGTCTCCTTTCAAGAGTTGACCCTTGTCTTGTGTTGTAGATCCCAAAAATGCCAGAATCTGTGTGCGCCCCCCAAAAAGCCTTTTTATACCCACCATCAAGTTTAGGGCATAATGCTGCAGATTATGGGATTCCAGAGCAGACGCACGGGTGGTGCGCCGGAGCACGGGTTACCCGTGCGCCACCTTGCTGAAATTACCCAACTCTCTGTAGGGCGCACGGGTGGTGCGCCGGAGCACGGCCTACCCGTGCGTCATTCCGGTGAAATACTCCAACCTCGTAGGGACGCACGGGTCATGCGTCGATGCATGGGCTACCCGTGCGCCATGCTGCAGCTCCAGTTACATTGATGCAGGGGTGCACGGGTGGTGTCTGAGGCACGCCCAACCCGTGCGCCCCTTGTCTTTTTCGTAGACGCTCAATTTTCTCTCTTTTAGGCTTCACTTTTCGTATATCCACTCAATTCTCCGTGTTTCCACTTTGCTTTCCTCGTATTCGTATTCAATTAGCTTCAAATATCATGAAATTCCTGCAAAATACGCAAAGTGTAATATCTTCTCCACAAAGAGTGAATATGTAACATTTAACGCGAGTATATGCATGTTTACCCATCATTATAGCTTGAAATACGCCTCAAAATACATGTAAAACTCACGCCTATCAAAATCTCCCAAACTTACACCGTTGACCGTCCCGATCAACAATTTTTTTTTTAAATACGATCAAGCACAACAGGGAGATAAGAATAACAGCGCACACAACGGATCAAAAAAGAAATTCATATTGTTCATCATGAACGTCAAGCAACAAACTAATCAAGCCTCAAATATCCGATCAAAGAACACGCCTCAAGTAAACAAAGTGAAATGCTCTGAATTCCAACTCTCAAAGTTAAGTGTATACTCTCATCTCACAAGGATATAGGACGTGTTTACGCTCAAATCAATTCGATGTCGCAAAATTGCCATAGGCTTGCAATTCGTCTCATATCTCCGCCACTAAAGTGTATGCAATTTGTGAATCAAAAAGGACTTTCTCATTTGGTTGTAATGAAGGCTCTTTGGTTAGGGTAGGAAAATATGGATAGAGTGACTCAAACTCGAGCGTATAGACCAATGAGCATATAAATCATCTACATTAAAGCTCAATATGCTACTAAATTCTTCTCTCATTTTCATCAACTCTTCTTATCTCCATCCCCTTTCTTTTCTAAATATTATCACCTCACATTACAATTTCTAGCCTCCAAGTTCATTCGATGAAAACTCACATCATAAAATCGATTTTTTTTTTACTCTTTTATGAATTTTCAATATTTCTTTTCTCCTCCTTTTCTTCCTCTTTTGTTCCCATCAACCAATTTTGCACAATTATCCAATTTTTCAATTCCAACTCATTCAACCTCATTCATTCCCTTTACTCAATGTTATACGCTCAAGTGTAGGGTAACAAATATATCAAGTTAAGGCTTGAATTGTTGCTATCAAGAAATTAGGCAATAGGTTCAAGTTGGCTAACTAGGGATTTCAATATCATCATTAGGTAAGCAAAAGGCTTCAAGGGCTAACAAAAATGGCCTTTGATCATTTTCACAATTCGCATACAACATGTGGCCTTAACAGAGATACCCAAGCAAGTTCTAGAATTTTAACGACCTGAATGATACACTCAAATCACAACAAGACTGCGCAAGATATAAGCAGTAAAGGCTCAAAAGCTCACAGGCTTGCAATTATGCAATTCAAAGCATCCAACCAAGTTTTCCATATCAACATGCTCAATGTCATCTATTCAAGGCTCAATCAACTCGTAACCAACATCCAATCCTAACAATAAGAATTTTCAATCAACACACAACAACAAGGTGCAACATGCCCGGTCAACTCACTCTCTAACCACTACGAAAGCAATAGACGTGCTAAAGCTATAAACGTGCTCTAATGCAAATGCAACCTAGAATGCTCTAATGCAACTATATGAAAACACAAAATGCATGAATATATATATATATATATATTTTTTTTTCATATCCACACTTTTCATGTATTAAAATACTATCTCTCCCCCCAAACTTGAATGAAATTATAGTGTCCTAAGGGGAAAAATAGAATTTCAATAACGAAAAGTGGGGATATACTGAATCATCAATGCGGCGGCGGTGGGAAGTGGCCTTGAGAAATATGCCACATTTGTAGCTGTTGGAGCACTTGCCACGTCTCCTCAGAACGCCGATCAAATCGCTCGCTGAACGCAAGAAAATCAGCCCTATGTTGCCTCAAATCCTCTCCTTGCCGCTGCAACTCTTCTCCTTGCCAACGCAAGTCCTCCCCAAACGCATATAACATGTCTTGAAAATCAGTGCCGCGTTGGGGTCCTCCACTATGAGAAGGACCGAGATGATCCCCGCTTTGAGAATGTCGGGGGTAATCGCCCCTGTGTGAGGACTCGTGTATATCATACCCAATTTGAGGGTGATGAGGTTCCATCCCCATTTCGCGTCCATGTATCTCCTCCTCCTCCGCCACCATATCCTCTTCATCCAAGAAACCTTCAACTCTACGCCTCTTTCTTGCCTCTATAGCTTCGGTAATTCGGTTATGTGCGTCAGAGTTCATTAGGAAGTTGGTGGTGTCCGTCGATGTATCGACGGTGGTGTATGGCGGGTTAGGCAACGGAAATGCATCACCTTTCTTTTGTAGAAGTACCAATGTGTTGTCGTCATTTGCTATGAACTTCATGTGGTGCAACGATGCCAAATTAACCCGAGTGCTGCCCGGGATAGGCTCCAAGCCTCGAAAATCGACATTGAAATGCCGGGCAATAGGGGTAATGAGGCCCCCTATAGAAATCGTACCCCCTTCCCGCCTAGCTAACTGTTCGATTTGCTCGGCAAAATTGACGGCGGTGTTGTAGGGGGTGTTTGTGACCATACACCAGAGGAGGTAGAGCTCCTTAGTCGTCATCACTCCAATATTTTCTCGGGCGAACACGGAGGATGCAGTCACGCGTTGTATATACCGGAAAACTGGATTCTCGATCCATGAGGCTTTGGCGGTCCGCGCAAAGATACAACATCGCCCCGTTTGTGGTGTTTCCACAAGCATTCGCCAGAGTCGATTGGTCATAATGGGGCATCGGGCGGGTACGAGCGTTTGTTGGGACTCGAAAATGGTGTTCAATTGGGTCATAGACAATTGTCTACGAACATTCCCCAACCGAAATTTTATCATATACGGTTTGAAGGTCGCCTTGTTTGAGTACTTCCACGGTACTCAAAAACTCCAATGTATATTTTTAAATGTCGGCCACCTTCGCTCATGAAGTTCGTCCATCCAACCTTGGCGAAAAGACGCCACACGCCCTTATGTATCCCCAAAGTTTGGGTACAATCATTGTCGGCGTAGCGAGATGGAGCTATTTGGCGACCGATCAAGCGATTCCATCGCTCAAGATCATCGGCATTTGTCAAGTCAACCCCATATGCCGATCTGTTTTGATCGACCTCCGGCGGTGCCACGTCGCGTTGTCGCCCCCACGTGCACGTCTTCTTCCACTGGGGTTTCTTCGCCGCCATAAGGAATTTGTACCTGAAATACATTCTATTACCATCCCAATATCATCAATGGCAACACAAAGTAGGGGATTAAAGCTAACATATTAGGTGATGCAAATTCACTTGCCTACTTTACTTTGATCGATCAACTACCCCAAGCAAGCAAAAATTATGGCCATTCTAGACAAGTATTAGCTTAAACAATCATTGGTCATGCCGTATTCATCCACAATTCATCCTAAATCTCCTCAATTACACAAGCCCACAAGGTGTTTGATAATTTGCCTCAAAGAATAATTCACACAATTCATAGTAAAAATATCAAAATAAGCACCTATCATGATCCCTAATACATAATTGACAATGAATTCACAAGGAGAAACGGTGTTCTTACCGGAATTCTCTAAGTCAAACTCGAAGTGGAGGATTTGAACCCTAGGTGCTTTTGCTCACAATTCTTCAAGCAAATGTGAATTCGATGTAAAGTGAAGTTCAATTGTGATGGGGGAGGGATTATGTGGACGAATTTGAGTAAAATTTACAAGAAATTTCGAAGGCAATGAAGTTGGGGGTAGTGGGTGCGCGATTTGGGGGAGTTTTGGATAAGAAGACATTTTAAAAACTGTCATATTTAAGCCTCTTCTGTACGGCGCACGGGTGGTGCATCGAAGCATGGCCTACCTGTGCGCCACCCCGGTGAATTTGCCTAACTCTCTGCAGGGCGCACGGGTGGTGTGCCGACGCACGGGTTACCCGTGCGCACCTGTACAGCAATTCAGGTATTTTTTTTTATTAAAACACACAAAAATGAAACAAAAACACACAAATCACACTCATTAAAAAAAATAAATTTCAAATTACTCCTAATCACACAAAATTGAAATTAAACACACATAAAAATGAAAGTCACACGAAAAACCGTTGGGTTGCCTCCCAACAAGCGCTATATTTAACGTCTTTAGCTTGACGCCTTTTAATTCCGATTATGATAATTGCAAAATGAGGCTTGTCGCCTCATCGTGCACTTTTCCATGCCAATCCCGCTCACTTGGATTTACACCTCCCTTGATCATTGCTAAAGGAGGTTTTTCATGTTTGTCAACTATCCATGTGTTCTCCTCTTCATCGTGCGAATGGTATGTGCACGCTCTTGGTTCAACATCAGGCTTTTTGTGCCTTTCCTTCTTCTTCATTGATAATCCCTGCATATTATCTTTAGAATGCACACAATTATTCAAGCTATTAGCTTGAGTACGAATTAGCAATTGTTGTTGTTTTACAACCATTAAAACCATCATGTCTTTTCACATTCAGAAAAATGGAAAATGAAATACGCTCATCATCAACTTGTAATGTAAGCTCCCTTTCTTTACATCTATTATTGCTTCGCGGTTGCCAAGAATGGACGCCCAAGTATAAGAGGGGTGTCACAATCCTCATTCATATCTAGCACTAGAAAATCCACGGGGAATATGAATTTATCGACTTTTATGAGCACATCTTCTAGTATCCCCGTTGGATGTACGAGTGATCTATCCGCGAGTTGTAGGGTAACAAGTGGATGGTCTCACTTCTACGAGTCCAAGCTTCCTAAGAACGGACAAAGGCATCAAATTGATACTAGATCCTAGATCACAAAGTACATTATCAAAGAAAATATTGCCTATTGTACAAGGAATAGTGAAACTCCCGGATCTTTCAGCTTTTGCGGTATTTTCCTTTGTATGAGTGCGCTACATTCTTCCGTCAAGTTGACAATCCCATTCTCCGCCCATTTGTTCTTGTTGGATATCGCTTCCCTAAAAACTTCGCATAATTTGGCATATGTTTCATTGCTTCGCAAAAGGAATGTTAATGTGCAATTTTTTAAACATGCCCACAAATTTAGCAAATTGATTATTCAGATTAGTCTTGTGAAATAATCGGGGAAAGGGAAGAGGAATATTATATTTCAACAAATTAGAGTTAGGATACGATTCACGTTTCTTGGCTCTTTTTTGTTTATCTATTTGTTGCTCGGTTCCTACTTTAACTTTCAATTGCCTTGGGCGTCGTTTCTATCATTTCCCTGAATTTGAATGGTAGGTTCGGCAACACACACGACCTGGTCGTGCTTTGATACACGGGTCGTGCGTGATTCTCGACGCCACACCAATATCGCATTTTCAGAATCTTCATTCTCTTTTCAACCCCACACATGGATAGCATTGCAATGTTCCCGGGTTGACCTCCGTGTTACTTGAAATTGACCTTTTGTGTTGACTCCCCACAATTGCAGCCAATTGACCCATTTGAGTCTCCAGATTCTTTATCGAGCTTGTCACTTGTTGTTCTAACTTATCCATCCGAAGGTCTTGCTTAGCGAGGCGGCTCCTCGTGTCATTCATGAAAGCATTAGATTGATTTATGAAGGAGGTGAGTGCATCTTCCAACGACGATTTGCCTTCCCATTACCACCTCCACTTGAAGCATTAAATCCCGCGGAGGTTGTAACACATTCTTTGTATTTGCATAGGAAAAATTTTCATGATTTCTCAACCCTGGATGGTAGTGCGTTGGGTTTGAATTATTCCGAAATTGTTGAAATTAGGTTATTCACAAAATTTACCTCTTCCATCGGATATAGAAGAGCTTCACTACCCGCACTCGTGTACCGCTTCCGCCCCCTCGTAAATACACTCAATTGAGTTGTCAAAGCCGCTTACTTGTGCCGCCAATGTTTTAATAGGGTCCGAATCCGAGATTTCGCTACTCGTTGTACATTGGATCTTTCAGATGGCCATGTAATCTGTTCATGGCCATTTCCTCAAGAAGATTTTAAGGCATCTTGTGGAAACCTTGCCAACAATGCTCCTCCCGACTGCAAGCATCTACAAATGCTCGTTTGTCCCATTAAACCATTGTAGAAGAAGCATAATCGTTGATCCTCTCCGGAAACCCATGTTGTGGACATCTACGTAACAAGTCCCGAAACCTTTCCAAGCCTCATACAAAGGCTCGAGTCGAATCAGCTTCGGAATTGAGTAATCTCGCTTTTGAGCCGCAAAGTTTTGCTTCGGTGGAAAGAATTTAAACAAGAACTTTTGGCTCAGTTCGTCCCATGTGCTTACACTGCCTTGCGTCAAAGTACCCAACCAATTTCTCGCCTTATCCCTTAAAGAGAATGGGAATAGGCGCAATCTTATGGCGTCATCCGAGACTCCATTCATTTTGATCGTATTGCATATTTGGACGAAATGCGCAAGGTGAGAGTTAGGATCTTCAGTTGCAAACCCCCCAAACTGATTCTGTTGCACCATATTGATTAGTGCCGGTTTGAGCTCGAAATTATTGCATTGATAGGAATATGGGCAATACCACCGTAATTACGATTCATTTGTGGTCGAAAGTAATCACGAATGGCTTGTTGTTGAACCGGTATCGGTAACTCGTTCCCACCATTGTTTGCCGGTATTGGTAGTTCATTCAAATCCCCCATTATCGGATTGTGTTGTCTTTCAGCCCGTCTAGTGGTAGCACTGATTCTCCTCGCGAAAGCCTCAACTTCCGGTATGAGCGGTATTAAGTCCCCCCGCCTAGAGCGCGTGTTCATGAACTACCTGGACCAAACTAAAAGAAACAAGTCAAATAATGTGGAATTAAAGTCACACCAAAATAAATAATAAAAAAAATGTCTAAATTAAGAATAATTCTATCTATCGCAATATTAGCACCATAAATTGTATTAGTCCCCGGCAACGGCGCCAAAAACTTGTTCGCCTATATTTTTAACTTCACCGCAAGTGTACGGTGTACGTTATCGAATAGGGTAGCAAGGTCGTATCCACGGAGACTAATAAATTAATATGCTAAGTATTGATCGAAGATAGTCTTATTTTTATTTAGACGATCGTAATTGGATGATTGTTGTATTGAGATTAAGACAATTTAAATCACTAAAACAAAAGATTAAGATAACACAAATGAAAGAAGTATCAAGATAATGAAATGGATTTCCGAGTTAAGGTTTCGATTAATAATCCTCTTGTTGTCCGGTTTAATCAAGCCACGTTATTATCAATATTCCTATAAGACGATCACAAAACTATTTTATCCTCCCTCTCGAGATGCATATAAAACGTAGATCGAAATACTTATGCTAGCATCTCTACTCAACATGAAGCATTCAACTCCCAAAAGCACAAAAGATCAATTGTCCTCACAAATATTTACAAACCTCTCGATTCATGCAAATATTTGTGTCGAGTATTCAAGATCTAATATTGAAACTCATCTCTCGAATTATGAATCAATATATCAAACAAGTTAAATCATTGATCAAGTGATAAAACAAGAATAAGCTCAAAATACTCAAATAGGCTTCAAGATAATAACTTCAACTAAGATTAAAACATCCAACAAGAGTTCATTAATCTACTTCCAAAACCCGGAAATCACAAGATGTTTAGCTACACATGATTAAACAACTTATAAACAAAGTGTTTAAAGTCATTACAAATGAAAATGAAAGATTGAAACTAAAAAAAGAAGAAAAACTTAGGAACGTCGACAATCTCTCGATATATCTCCGTTCTTCAAGCTCCGATGCAACCCGATTGTCTCCTTGATGTCTCCTTCCAAGAGTTGACCTTTGTCTTATGTTGTAGATCCCAAAAATGCCAGAATCTCCTGTGTGCGCCCCCCGAAAAGCCTTTTTATACCCACCATCAAGTTTAGGGCATAATGTTGTAGATTATGGGATTCAGCAGACAAGACGTGGTGGTGCGCGGAGCACGGGTTACCCGTGCGCCACCTTGCTGAAATTACCCAACTCTCTGTAGGGCGCACGGGTGGTGCGCCGGAGCACGGCCTACCCGTGCGCCATTCCGGTGAAATACTCCA
Source organism: Rehmannia glutinosa (assembly GCA_016081115.2). NCBI lineage: Eukaryota > Viridiplantae > Streptophyta > Magnoliopsida > Lamiales > Orobanchaceae > Rehmannia > Rehmannia glutinosa. The sequence continues at coordinate 71,002,669 of CM071928.1, forward strand.
ACCCTCTATAGGATGCACGGGTCATGCGTCGATGCATGGGCTACCCGTGCGCCATGCTGCAGCTCCAGTTACATTGATGCAGGGGTGCACGGGTGGTGTCTGAGGCACGCCCAACCCGTGCGCCCCTTGTATTTTTCGTAGACGCTCAATTTTCTCTCTTTTAGGCTTAACTTTTCGTATATCCACTCAATTCTCCGTATTTCCACTTTGCTTTCCTCGTATTCATATTCAATTAGCTTCAAATATCATGAAATTCCTGTAAAATACGCAAAGTGTAATATCTTCTCCACAAAGAGTGAATATGTAACATTTAACGCGAGTATATGCATGTTTACCCATCATTATAGCTCGAAATACGCCTCAAAATACATGCAAAACTCACGTCTATCGCCCATTTAATCAAAGCCAAAGTTATTATCAATATTCCTATAAGACGATCACAACGGTATTTTATCCTCCCTCTCGAGATGTATATAAAGTGTAGATTGAAATATCTATGCTAGCATCTCTACTCAACATAAGATACACAACTCCCAAAAGCACAAAAGATTAATTGTCCTCACAAATATTCACAAACCTCTCGATTATGCAAACATTCATGTCAAGTACTCGAGATCTAATATTGAAACTCATCTCTCGAATTATGAATCAATATATCAAAAATGCTAAATCATTGGCCGAGTGATTAACCACCATACTCTTATTACTTGCTGAAATGAAAAAACAAATTTCCCCCTAAAAATTTGGACCACCCAAAAATATTAATCTATGGTTAGAATTGGTCCCTATGGACTCACCCCAAATGGAGGACCCATTGGATCCATAATAATGCTTACACATCTGATGGAATTTCAACCAACGCCCATTGCTCATTCTCATCAGTTGTAAACAACATTAAGTATCTGTTCCAATGACGATGCTCGTGGATGTGATGCGAATAATCAAATTTATTGGTGTCGATTTTAACCAACACAAAGTAAACAATAGGTATCCGCTGTGAAGCAAAAACAAATGCATAATATTTATCAAGGCGTCTGGTTTTCGCAAACAAACGACTGTAAAGTTAGTTTGGGCATCGGTTACAGTATAAGAATCGATGCCTATTGTTATTTTTTAAATACAATTTACTGTTTCAATTTTCCTACCTCTCTCTGTAGAAACTATTTATTATACTCTTTTTTATACTAGTGGCCTTAAAATTTTGGAGACTCAATAAGATTTTTTGAATATTGAAGTTTTGGTGACATTATCTGTCAAGACACTAAAAGTTCGACTTTATCATGGACTTGTTATTGTACGTAGAGCGGTCAAAACTAGCCCGGTCCGATCGGCCAGGTGATATAGTCGGACTGGGCTGTGATTTTGTAAGCCCGAAAAAATCAAGACCTATTTGATCCGGCCCATTAAGCCCGAAACACCAGGCCAATTGGTCTAAAGAAAATCCAGTGTATTTTTAATACAGGGATAGACAGAGCTTCTTAAAATAGTGGCCCAAAAAAACTTTAGCCCGAGTTTCTCCCTTGGCCTGATAGACGAGCACCGGCCGATTCTGGCCTGAACATTGTGACAGCTCTAATTGTATGATTAACGTTTTATTCGTGCCTGTTGGGGAATCGAATTCTCTACTTTTAGCTTTTACTTAAATATTGTAAAAATAGAATCATGATAAGACAATCATTAATTATATTACCTTCTAATTCAGAATTATATATTAAAATCATCCACACGCAAAAAACGCAACCATTTTAGACTATCATTGCTTCTCTACGGAATCTATCATCTTTTGCGGTTTTAGTATTAATCCTTTAAAATGGAAAAGTGCATTTTGTGTTACTGATCATTATCAAGAAAGAGATTAAACAAGAGAACTGATTGTATCTCAATTGGTTGAATATTTGTAACATAGATTATTGATGTGAGATCAAATTAATTCCACCAGTTTCACCTTTTCCAAAACCTTGGACTAAGAAAAAAAGAGATAAAACAACTTCGAGATTATTGAGACAACTTCCAGATTCTTGAGAGCATCTACTGCTTTGTTGCAGGAGATCTCTAAGTCTAAGCAATAGATGGATGATCAAGTCCAAACATTATAATTAATTAATGTTAATTTCGGGGGATTTGGTAAGATCCACACTTAAAGCTTATTATGAGGGAGATGTAATTAATGTTAAATTCAGGAGAAATTAGAAGTTGGTATAAGAATTGGTATAACCCACACTTGGAACATACCCAATATAAGATGAAAAATGCTAGTCATCCAAATGAGGTTTCATCTTAAAACCAATTGAGGATAAGAACATTAAAAGGAGCACAAATATATTACCAGTCTTTTTATGAGTATAAATCCTGAGTGGGGAGGGGGTTGATGATAATCGATCCTCCCATCGAACCTCAAACCTCTAGCCTTAGTCTAAAAGTCTTTAATCACTGGATTACTATTCGATTCCAAAAATATATTACCAATCTTGTTTTATATGTAGAAACAAAAATCTATCCTTAGTCAAGTAGTATTCTCCCATAGTGTACCCATAGCTCCAAGATCCACGGTTAAGATCATTTTTCTTTTTGTTTAGTGAGTGAAAAATAGAACGATAGGAGGAATAAAAATTAGTACGTTTAAATTTTCACTCGTACGTTTAAATTTTCATTTTTTCTTATCAAATGCCTAGATGGCTAGATCAATATGGTAGTGGGAGTGATCCAATGTTATTATATTCGAGTCCGAATAGATTCTGTCATCGAGAATACATGTAAATAACTACAACTAAAGGGGTTAAAAAAAGGGGGATTTTCAAAGCTAAATATTTTCCTAAAGAGGATTTTTTAAATGCGAAATTAGGATCTAATCCTAGTTTCACGTGGAGAAGTGTGTGGCATTCTCAAGTGGTGTTACGTCGAGGTATCCGTTGGAAAATTGGGAAAGGACGGAACATTAGAGTATGGAACGAACCGTGGTTAAGAGATGATGAAAATTTCTTTGTGGTAACCCCTGTTAATGATAATTTTCAAAATCTAACAGTGAATGATTTATTAATACCTGGTTGCAACTGTTGGGATGTGGAGCTGATTGAAGAGATATTTTGTGAGAGGGATGTGCAGAAAATTTTAGGTATCCCTTTGAGCAATAGTGGTTGTGATGATGAGAAAGTGTGGCATTTTGACAAGAAGGGAAGATATCTTGTTAAAAGTGGGTATAGGTTGGCTATGGAGTTAGCAGATTTATCACGAGCAAATGTCAGCCAACAATGGCGAAATTTATGGAGCTTAGACATCCCTCCAAAAGTTCAGCATTTTGCTTGGAGAATTTGTAAGGATTGTCTTCCTACTAGGGATAATTTGGCTAAAAGGCATTTACTAGTTGATAGTTGCTGTGTGATTTGTGTTAATCATATTGAGAATTGTTGGCATTTATTTGTTTATTGTCAATTTATCCAAGAGTGCTTATTAAAAATTGGAATTCAATCAATTGTGCTTGAGTGGGCTACTGATGCTGAGTCTTTCAAGGAGTTGATGATAAAATGTTTACAGCATAATGATAAGGAGCAGGTTATTAAATATATTATGTTAGTATGGTCGGTTTGGAGGCAAAGGAATGAAGTGTTATGGAATAATTCTCAGATTTCTGTGGCTGGTACAATTAGAGTTGCTGATTGTGTGCTCAAGGAGTGGAGGATGTTCAGAGGGAAACATGGGGCAATTAAAACAGATCCAAGTGATAGTTTACAGATGCATTGGAAGAAACCTCCTCATATGTGGATGAAGTGCAATGTAGATGCTGCTATTTGCTGTCAAAAAAATGCAACAGGTATTGGTTTGGTTTTACGCGATGATGTTGGTATTTTTATCGTTGCTAGGACCCTATGGTTTCAAGGAATATATGAAGTAAGGGAGGCGGAAGCGTTAGGTGTCCGGGAAGCTCTTTCATGGATTCGTTCTTTGAGTTTAAATAAAGTGGTGATTGAAACAGATGCTAAGTATGTAGTTGATGGTTTGCTGTCATTGGAGTTGGGTGATTCTGAGTTTGACACAATCTTAATTGAGTGTCGAAATCTGTTGCAAGGTGAACCGAACCTCTCCGTAGATTTTGTTCGACGTGGAGGAAACATGGTTGCTCATAGACTAGCGAAGGAGTCATTTTCTTTTGGTAGTCCATTTGTGTGGAGTGATCCACCCCCGTGCATTGTAAAATTGCTCGTGGATGATGTTGCTTATTAATAAAAAAAATTATTTTGCTGTCAAAAAAAAAAAAAAGGGGGAAATTTCAAATCTTTGATTTGATTCTTATGGTTATGGCCGGAGTCAAGGTATAGATCGAGCCTGATAAGACTTTGAATTTATTTGGATGAACAAATGGTATAAAATACTATCTTCTTAGTTTTATCTATCCATAACCATAAGAAATAAATCCTATTAGTAAGACATCTAGATTATTTTCATAAGGGATAATTACAAAAAATACCCCTGAGATTTGACCTAATTAAAAAAAAATCCAGCCAATTTTTAAAATTACAATAAGTACCCATGAGGTTTGATTCAATGTTAAAATTAGCTGGATTTTTTTGTAATTAGGTCAAACCTCAAGGGTACTTTTTGTTACTAACCCTTTTCATAATCAAAGCGAAAAAATGAATAATGGTGGGCGCCCCACGCCTTCTTAATTTATTCGTACTTATATATACTTTTTAAACTCAATTTGCAAGCTTACATCCCGACTATGCCTGAGGTTGTGTGGTAGACTGGTAGCTCGTATGATATCTATCTGTTAGGTCTTGCTACTGCTTTGTCGATTGTGCATAATAATCTTTAACCTTTAACTTGTATTTTGACAAAGGCCTATCATTATAATTGACTCTGTGGCGTCAATTTGTGAGACGACGATGACTCGATACTTAACCTAACACGAATTTAGTAGGTACAAGTATAATCCTTAGCATGTTTGGGTCAAAATAGGATTGGGCACGGTTAACACGAGAAATAAATAGGTCAGGTCAGGTCGACACGATTGACCTATTTAACTCATTTAATTTTATAGTGACATATTATTTTCATATTTTGTCATGTTTTAATTAGTTATATGGTCATGGGCAAATTACTTAATGCATTTTCTAATAATTTAATGTATTTTTTATTCGTAATTTTAGTTTTTTCTCAATTTTTTAATTTTTCGTATTAACTTTAAATTATATAGGTATTTCGTGTCGTGTCGTGTCATGTTACTCATGTCATAAACGGATCGTGTTCGTGTCATGTATCTTGACACGAATAACTAAACGATGTGCTCGTGTTCGTGTCATGTATCTTGACACGGATAACTAAACGGTGTGCTCGTGTTCGTGTCAAACCTATAATACACGTATCAGAACACGACCCGCGAACACGAAACATTCCTATCACTGAGTGAACCATCCCACAAAATTAAATATTTTTTTTCTTATATAGAATAAAAATGTACCGATCGCATGAAACAAATAATCAAACCATCTCCTCAAAAAAAAAAAAAATTCTAAATCCATCATACAATTAAAACTCCCCTAAAATATGGACATCTTATTTGGTCATGGGTCAAAATATGACCGATGTATTAATTACAAGTTCAATTGGACTATATCCATCTTATTTGGCTGTGTTGTTCGGCGTCGTTTTTTTAGGATTTGTTGTCCTCTTGATTTAGCTTGGAAGTTTTACTCTTTCTTAGTTGATCTGTGGTGGTCGACCCATCCCTCTGTAAATTCATTTCGAGATTTATTTTAATGATCGATCGTTTTGAGAAAAAAAAAAATTGGACTATATCCAATTAATTGAAGAGCGTTTTATTACCTTAGATAAAATAAATTACAATTTTCGATCTAGAAATAACCCAGACACTATAATTGGTTTTATTGCCCATCATGGACTAGCTAGAAATGTTAAAATGAGCACGGCCCGGTAAAAAGGTCGGACTAGACATCATTTTTGGAGGCCAAAATGAGTTGGGCCTATTTGGCTTGGCTCATTAGGCCCGAACAACCGATCTGACCTAATCCGCCGATATTTTATATGTATTTTCATGGGGTGGAACGAATGATTTCAAAAATAGCAAAGACAATCACTATTTAGCAGTGTTCTAAAAATCGCTAGCGCTAGTTGGACGGTAGATCGGGGCTAGCGCTGGCTGAACCTGGACGGGGTTAGGCGGGACCTGAGCGGGATTAGACGGGATCTAATTGGAAAAATAACGTAGGCGTACAAGGAGGGTCTAGCGCCTAAGCGGGGTCTAATCGGAGCTAGGCGGAGTCTTTTAGAACAGAGCTATTTAGCCCGCCTAGACCCATTTTTTTTTTTTTTTTGGCCCTATGGGTCGGCACGGGCGTGGCCCGACCCATTTGATAGTTTCTATAATGGACAATCTACAATGACAAGCATAGATTGGGATGGATCCAAATTGTTTTTACGATGGGGGCACAAAATAATTACAATTGAAAGCTACATCAAAAATAATTAATAGAGGCATGTATGAGCATAGACATGCACAACTATAAACTTTTTTACAACATCAAATATTCTTATAGACATACATCTAAATATAGATTCGTAAAATTCTATTCTCGTGGTCAAATATTTGAAATTTATGGCGCTTTTAAAAATCAAGATATAAAATATGACGCACAGCAGATTTTGTTTTTATCTAATAACATTTTTTATTTTTGATATAAAGAAATACAATTGAAAATTCTTGACGATAAATATGGGCCGTAAGATACTAGTCATGTAAATATCAAGCTATAAAGAAAGTCCAAGACGACAAAAACAAAGATGTTTAATAAATAGAACGGCGGTCCACATCTTATATTTATATCAAAATATAAATATATATCCCTGAGCCGGTGAGCCCTTGTTTTGATTACTACCCTAGTTGAGTTTGGGTTTAGTATAATCTTCTATTTCTTAAATAAAGAAAAATGAAAAAGGCCTAAATTTATGACTCTTTCTGATTTATTTATAATCTTCCTAAATTTTCCATGGTACTCATAAGAACTTTGAATTTCATGTTTTCTCACTTTCCTCGTTCGTTTGTATTTCATTTTTTTTATGTATACCATGTGTCATGAGATAAATCATGTTCAGATAAATATTAACATCGCATATTTACGATTATTTTACAGACATATTTGTTGGAAAAAACGATGGTGTATCTTGAATGGCCACGTAAAATCGAAGCGAAAGTAAAGAAAGTCGAGGCAAAGAGTTGGACTCTTTGTCTTTAAGACGAAATTGCCCGCTCACGGTGTTAACCGAAACTGGCAATCGCCTCCCAAGATACAACGACTTACGTCTTGTGATAGCAACACTACAAATCACAAGACACTTCGAACTTTTAGTGTTTTTGAACTCTCAAGACTTTTTTATGTTGATGCTATGTGAATTTGAATGTTTCGATGCGAGAAATGATTAAATTTGGTTTTATATAGCTCTGGTGCCTCTTCAGACGGGTGCTTTGGCATACACCGCACACCGGACGCGTTTGGCATACACTCGCACACCGATGACGCTGACGCGGCGATCCACGCGGTGCTTGTTAGCGCATTCAGACGAGATCCGCGTCGACGTGTCGCCACTGCACGATTCTCGCTAAATCATCACACCGAGCGCTTCGCCACGCCCCGTCACCGAGCCACTCGGACCGAGCCACTCGAAAGCGCCAATGCGACGCGGCGCGGGCCCGGCCCGGCCGGCTCGGACGGTGCTCGCACCGTCCTCGGTGCTTTGAGCTAGCCAAAGGCTAGTCAAAATTGACTTGGTCCACTAGGGTGTAACATGGGAGTTCCACTTGATTACTCCTTATTAGTGGTGAAGCTCTTTATTAACTAGTCAAACATTTAATATGTTTCCTATGTGGGATATGGCTTTCCATATTCCCACCCTTTTATATTCCATATATAAAAACATTTTAAGTGGCTAACTTTATACATTTATTTCTCATTCACCCGATATTGGTTTTGAGAAATTCAAAATGCTAAACTCATCTACCACAAGCGTAGATGACGTTTATCTCATTTATTTCATACTTTGAATAAATGACCCCACTTAAATAATTGGTCAAAATAGGGTCAAAACCCAATTTAATAAAACCAATTCCAACAATATTATACATAAAAGAAAATTTCGAATTGAAATACAAAAGTAGAACGGAAAATTATAAATCGCCTCAAGAAGACCTTCATTCTCTTCCTTTTTTTTCTTCTCAGTCAAAAGAAAATAGTCTATGTTTAACTTGATTTATGAGCTTGACCTACTGACTGATTTTTGGAATCAAGAAGTTGGATTTTTCAGATTCTTCATCCCGTGAAAGAATAATTTGGAAAAGTGGGGAAGGAAAAACTGAGAGAGAGACTTATTATCCATTCACATAGCTACTAGCTAGAATCAGATCTAAGAAAAACAATCAAATTTGCATCACAAAAAAAGATTTTCATTTTAATATCTTTCATTTTGAAAATTTTTCACTAGAGAATCTTGAAAAAGATTCTCGATGAAAGTTTTGGAAAATTTTGAGAGTGTGAATGGACATGTAATGATGAAAGTTGACTTGATTTTAAAAATAGTAAAATAATGATTGGATGTGATTGGTAGTTAGAAATGTGTGAGTGAGTGATAGTGAAATTTGTGGGAGAATGTGTAATAATAATTAGTTTTTGTGAAAAAATGTGTAGATGTGATTGGTGAAAAAAAATGAGAAAAATTGAAAGTGAGAGAAATATATTTTTGAAAATTTTCATAAACAATTAAATGTTTGGTCAAAAAAAAGTTTTCAAAGTGGAACGAAAATAAAATTTCGCTCATATCCAATCGCACTTTAGTAATTTAATTGGGTAAGAAAAGAAGCTTGTTAAATAATAAAAAAGATTAACACTGAAGTATTGGCACTACTGAAAACTTTGGTGGATATTTAATATTAATGGGCACCATATCTTCAAACTTTATTAAAGCTACTGAAACCCGATATTTGACATTAGCATAAAAATCGGGAACATCTCGACTCCAGAGCTTTATCCGATGTTAATCATGCTAGATATCATCTCACAGTAACTTTTATTTTGATCACATTTTTATATTTTATTAAGTTTGATAAATAAAGATTTTAAGAATAAATATTGTGTGATTATATTTACATTATGCTAGTGTTCACTGATGACACCCGAGCCGAGCTGGAAGAAATCAATCCACGTCATCAGCCTGACACATATCCGAGTAGGCGACCTGCGGGTGACGTCAACAATGATGCACAACGACACGTCATGAATTAGGCTCGCCCGCTACCGAGCCCAACTGCTACCGAGCCCAATTCGCAACACGGCAGCCGAGCCCCGAGCTCCGAGCCCAAATTTCAATATGAAACACACGCGCGACAACCTCGTAAAAATAATCACACGCCCATACTTAATGCTTTATTGGTATCAGAAACTGCCACATGTCAGAGAATTATGAAGAGAAGTCGACAAGTGGCAAGTTTTGATCGACATGCACAACTATAGAGGACATGTGTCTTTTCTTTAATTATTTTACTAATTAATGAATAGTTAGTGCAAAGATGACTATTGTAAACCTACTTACTCAAAGGGGTATAAAAAGTCGGAAAAAAGAGAAAAAGAGGGAGGACAATTGTAACAAAATCATCAAAAAGACCACCCCAATAATCCGCTCGGCATAATACAAAAAAGGCATAATTAGCCGTAAATAAACATACGTTACGCACGTTTTCATTTCCACGTGTTAAATCTTTTACATATTTTCGCTTGTTGACCAAAACGCACGTCAACAAATTGGCTAGAAGGAGGGCCCGTATTGGTCGATTGTAATTCCAAGCAGGCAAGTTAAGTAAAAACCAGGTAAAATTTAACGTTTGGCTTTTTCATAACGGACAAAATGAGTCACCAATCGAGAAATGCTCATTTGATCAAGAGCAACATCCGAACAACCAAAGCGGCCGACTACTAATGGCCAAAATATACCCCAAACGGAGGGAGCACTACTCTGTTTCCCTTCGCTCGCCTAATTGCCAACCCAACTTTTGTACAACAAATGAACCAACTCATATCACAAACTCTAGCTACCACGAACTCTCAAGCACCCCCTCCACTCCTTGCAAATACTAACCCACTCAACCCACAACTAAATGTTAACATTAATCCTCAAATTCGGGCTCCTCATCACGAAGCCCAAGAAGCCGATTCGAGGTAATGAACAACATGTCCGTCGTGATGAAGGCGGCGCGAGAAGATGAAGAGGAGCAAAGTCGTATAGAGAATCATTCATCGGAACAACGCGACATCGTCGTGCCCACTCGATGTTCAGGGACGATTGGGAGTTGATCCTTTTCTCCTCGATCGATAAGTTCCGGCTCGGAGTTTAGGATGAGCGCAAGCGTGTCAGGTCAATCAAGTCAAGGCCCTAGCTCATGGCAGAACGGGATGTAGAAATACACCGCTGCGTGTCGTAAACGAATTGGAAGCGGTCAGGATGGCGAACAGATTTCGCCAAGACCGCCTAAGTAATGAACTGACCCAAAATTGCCCGGCCGCCATTTTCCCTGGAATTCTGGCGACCCCATTACCGCCAAAGTTGAAAATCCCTGTGTCGGTCTCTACGGTGGGAAACCGACCCGACCACTCACGTTCACAAGTACTTAGCATGGATGGAGCCGGTCAAGTGATGCCATCCTCTCGCAGGCCTTCCCCGACTTTGGGCGGCCGAGCCCACCGTTGGTTTAGGACCCTACCACAGGGGATCCATTCAGCTTGGGGGATTTGGCCTCCGCTTTACGACGCATTTCTTAACGTCCAAAGTCCGAGCCGCACCTAAGGACTCCCCGTGAACATCAAACAAAGGGAAGGACGAGCCCCCGAAAAGCTATATTTTCGGTTCAACAAACAAGTTCGAGAGATGGAACCAGGGTGTCGGATGACGCCATTTTAATCGCGACCATGGCAGGATCGGCTCCCCAAACATGGTTTAATTACTCCATCCACGAATCAGGCGACCTCATACCAGGAATTTCGGTCCGTGAACGCCATATTTTGCGGAAGAAGCCATGGCAAATGTAACCGCCCGAGCATCGACAAGGGGGCGTAAGAAAGGACGGAAGGAAAGAACAAGTTGGGGGGTGGTCGGGATTCCGACTGCGTTCTCGGAAAACCCGACCACCGGATTTAGGGCTCGCCAAGAGGCGAGAGCCGAAGTCGCCACGCTAAGAAGACTTTGACCCACACTCCATCGGCCGTATGGAATGAAGCACTGAGTCCGAATTTGTTGCCTCCACTGCCTCTCACGAAAATTGAGCCGTCAAAATTAGATTCACGTCGATTCTGTGGCTATCATAAATCGATAGGTCACGAGCATCTTGACGAGTGCCGAGATCTAATTAGGGAAATTATGCGGGTTGTTCGGCAGGCGGTCTTAAAAGGTACGTTCATGAGCTACCCCCCCACCAAAGACTCGACTCAAGGTGTCAACCCGGAGCGCGTAATCAATCCGGCTCTCCCGCCGCCCCGGTGAAAACCGGGGAGGGAGATCCTCATGATGTCAAGTGTCATCGAATTAATACTAACACAGTAGAGGATAGCCGCTCCAATAGAAAAAGGAAAGCCGATGTTAGAAAGGCAACCAACGCCGAAAGACAAGTTCGGGTGGCGGAAATTAAGGAAGGCCAACCCACCGGCCACTTTGTGTTCTCGGATGCGGATGCCGACCAGGTGGTCCATCCTCATTTTGACCCCCGGTCGTTCTCGCACCGATCTTGGGTATTCCGGTCCACGTAATTTTGATTGACACCGGAAGCTATTCGTCGATCATTTATGTCCGAGCATTTCGAAGATTGAAGCGTGGACGATAGTTATATCCGTCCATGCAACGATAGCATGCGGGATTTGGAGGAGGAAGAATAGTCCCTCGGAGAAGTTGACTTGCCCATCCAAATGGGACAAGGTTTGCATAAACGGATTGTCATGACAACATTCAAAATAATCAATGCCGATTCGGAGTACAATGCTATTATCATTGGGAGGCCATTGCTTTATCATATAAAAGCGGCCGTTTCAATATATCACTTTTGTATAAAATTCCCAACGTCTGATGGCGAAGCTATACACAAAGGGAATCAAAGGGAGTCACGAGAGTGCTCTCTTAAACTCCGACCGGTTGAGATTAACGTGGTGGAACAAGGACAAACCAGTGTAACCACACAGAATAATCCCCTGCCCAAGGAGGAGTCCGAGCGGAAAGTGGTGATCGTTAAGGAGGATGATCCAGGTCGTCGGCGGAAAGAGCCAATGATGGAAGAAAGCGAGCCGACAATCGAACGAGCCGGGGCCGAAGGACGAATTGCCCATGTAAATCAAGGAAGGGCAAAGCAAGAAAAGAAAACAGGCGGAACCAAGTAGAAACAAGTTGATACGATCCCAATGTTGGAAGGCCGAAGCGAGGGCGTCAACTACGTATTGGTCATGATCTCCCAAAACCATATCGAACCGAGATGATTGAGTTTTGAAAATAATCTTGATGTCTTAGCGTGGACTCATGCGGACATGCCCGGAATCGACCCTAAGTATGCATGCCACCGCCTCAATATTGATCTAACTTTCCGCCCTTGATTGTCGGAAAGGCGTAAGCTCTCGGCCGACAGACAAGCAAAGACTCGAGGCCGAGGTAAACAAGTTGATAGACAATCGATTCATCCGGAAGCCCTCTATCCCCGATGGGTTGCCAATCTGTTTTGGTAAAGAAGAGCAATGGCGATGGCGCTGTGCGTGGATTTTACCGATCTTAACAAAGCATGCCCCAGGGCCGCTTATCCATTGCCAAATATTGATTATATGGTGGACGCCACGGCGGAGACACGAACTAATGAGCTTCATGGATGCATACTCGGGTTACAACCAAATACGGATGCACCGGAAGATGAAGAAAATACCTCGTTCTTCTCTCGCAAGGGAATCATTTTTTATTAAGATGATGCCCCCGGATTGAAAAATCTTTGGTGCGACTATCAAAGGTTAGTAAATAAGATGTTTGAGAATATGATAGGTCACACTATGGAAGTATATGTAGATGATATGTTGGTAAAATCTTTGTATATATCCGATCATTTGAACGATCTTAATAAAATGTTCGCCGTTTTGAGAGAGTACAAGATGATGTTAAACCCGAGAAAATGTACGTTTGGGGTCGGCTCAGGCAAATTTAAGGGTATATGGTCATCAAAGGGGATCGAAGCTAACCTGCGGACAAAATAAAAGCCATCACCGATCTAGAATCCCCAAACTCGTAAAAAGGTACAAAGCCTAACAGCCGATTGGCCGCCCTTAACCGATTTGTTTCTCGGTCCCAGACAAGTGCAAGCCTTTCTTTGAAATTATAAAGAAAAGAAAAGATTTGAGTGGACCGAGCAGGTATGATTGCCTTTGAATCCCTCAAACAAAGACCTTTCTTCAATCCCTATATTACAAAAACCAACCCAAGGGGAGGACTTGTATTTGTACTTGGCGGTATCCGAGACGCCATCGCCCGGTATTAATCAGGCTAGATGGCTCTATTCAACACCCTCGTTTATTACACCAGGTCAAGCGTTACATGATGCCGAGCTCTCGGTACCCACCAATGGAAAAGTTGGCTTATTCATTAATCAGCGGCGCGAAACTCCGCCATATTTCCTAGAACACAAGATTATAGTATTGACGAACTACCCACTGAAACAAGTATTACACCGACGATACTTACGGTCGGATGATTAAGTGGGCCATCGAACTCGTCAGTTTGACATTATATACGAACCACGCACCGCAATAAAAGGACAGGCTTTAGCCGATTTTGTGGCGAATTCACACCTTCCATACGATTGGAAGTTGTGGAAGACCAAGAATGGAAATTATTCGTTGCGGCTCTTCCACCGCAGGCCGAGAAGGGGCGGAATCGTGATAATCGATCCAAATGAAAAATGCTCCGCGTCGCACGATTTGATTCCCATAACGAACAACGGCCCGAATATGAGGCTCTCGCGGCGGCTTGGATATGGCGGCCTCTATGGGCCTAAAACAACTATTGGTGCACTGGCCCGATTCTCGGTTGGTCGTTCATCAAATCAACGGCGAAGTACGAAGCAAAAGAGCAAAAAATTGCACAATATTTGGATTTGGTCAAGAAGAGATTATCACACTTTAAGACAAAAGTCTTACATGTGCCCCGAGCCGAGAACATGCAAGCGGATGCCTTAGCTCGGCTCGGCTCGATCCAGGGGCGGATGCCATCACGGATGTCTTTGTCACACAACCGTATCGCCCCGTCACTTGGTGCAAAGAAAATATATACAACCGAAACCGCCGAAGGACTTGGATGACCCCAATCATTCAAAAGTATTTAGAGAAAGGAGTTCAACACGAAAACAAAGCCGAGGCGAAGAACACTACGAACTCAAGCGGCTCGGTTTACACTAGTAGATGGCGTCCTATACAAACGAGGATATTCCGTTCCACTCCTACGCCGCCTTCCGAGACGGATGCGGATTATGCACTTCGAGAGGTTCATGAGGGAATATGCGGCAACCACGCTGGGGCCAAACGTTGGCCTATAAATTGATACGGCAAGGGTACTCTGGCCATCCCTAAGAAAAGATGCAACCGACCTCGTCAAAAGATGCGAGAGATGCCAAAGGTTTGCGCCGCAGGTTAGATATCATCCTGAGCAACTTACCTCCGTATTTAGCCCATGGCCGTTTGCCAAATGGGGAATGGACCTCATCGGACCACTCCCCACTGGCAAAGGGGGCGTCAAGTATGCCATTGTGGCTGTGGATTATTTCACAAAATGGGCCGAGGCGGAGCCTCTGGCAAAAATAGATGAAGAAAAGATTGTGAGCTTTGTATGGAAATCTATTATCGTAGATTCGAATACCATATTCGATTGTTACTGCATAATGGGAAACAGATTCGACAACCGAAGGTTTGAAATTTTGTGAAGGTTTCCACATAAAAACTATTTCTCAACTCCATACCACCCCCAGTCGAACGGACAAGTTGAGGCCGTTAATAAAATACTCAAGTACACCTTGAAAGCGAGATTGGAAGAGTCTAAAGGCAATTGGCCGGAGGAACTACCCGGTGTATTATGGTCATACAGAACGACACACCGAGCGGCCACCTGGAGAAACACCTTTTCTTTAGCCTATATGGAGCCGAGGCGGTGATTCTGTTGAGATCGGAGCCCTACCTTCAGAATCGCAAATTTTGAAGATAACTGTAATGAGGCTGCACTCCGAACCGAACTAGATCTGCTCGAAGAAAAAAGGTGCAGTGCCGAGATGAAAAATGCGGTGTATAAACAAAGGAGTGAGAGGTACTACAATTCCAAAGTAAAGGAAAGAAGATTTGGTCGGCGATCTTGTGTTAAAAAAGATAACGGGTGTTCAACCTTGACCCATTGAAACCGCACAGGGAGGGCCCATTTCGGTCGACCCACGTCTTATCCGGTAGGGCGTACCGGTTAGAATATTTGAGTGGAGAAAAATTTATGCATCCATGGAATGTAGCATACCTGAAACGGTATTATCAATGAAGATCTCGGTTTATGATCCAGATAAGATTCTAAGTAATTATCCTTTCATCTGATATTTCGTGAGCTCTCTAAAGGGAAACAAAGTTTTTACTTAGCTCAGCTATGTGCCGAGGACGGTAAAAATCGCCTCGGCTTAAGCTGAAGGCCGAAAAGTCAGCTCAGGAACAACACGCCCACAAGGCGGATCTATCCTTACAATACAAAGACTCGGCTACACACCGAGCACAATACAAAGACTTGGTTACGTACCGAGCACAATACCAAGACTCGGCTACGCACCGAGCACAATACAAAGACTCGGCTACGCACCGAGCACAATACAAAGACTTGGTTACGCACCGAGCACAATACAAAGACTCGGCTACGCACCGAGCACAATACAAAGACTCGGCTATGCACCGAGCACAATACAAAGACTCGGCTACGCACCGAGCACAATACAAAGACTTGGTTACGCACCGAGCACAATACAAAGACTCGGCTACGCACCGAGCACAATACCAAGACTCGGCTACGCACCGAGCACAATACCAAGACTTGGTTACGCACCGAGCACAATAAAGACTTGGTTACGCACCAAGCACAATAAAGACTTGGTTACGTACCGAGCACAATACCAAGACTTGGTTACGTACCGAGCACAATACCAAGACTTGGTTACGCACCGAGCACATATCAAAAATTTAGTTACGCACCAAGCGCAAATCAAAGATTCGATATATACACCGGGCGCCAAATAAAGACTCAGTTTATACACGAAATTTCAAATACAAAATGGACAAGTTTATATACCGAGTACAAGAATCAATTAAGGCGAGCAAAGCCTCTTATTCAGAAGCACTAGGAACCGAGCCCCGTACTTGGGAATATAAAAGAAAAAAGAAGACAGGCAACAATCTTACAGAAAGGAAAAGAGTCGAGCATCTACAAAAAGCTTGAAACACATACACAGGTGGGGAAAATAACAATTCATTTCTACTTTAAAAGTATTTACAAGGGAATCCGGAGCCCATTACATCTCGAGGCGCGAAGCCTATTTACCTACCTAGGGGTACATATGAAAGCATCAAGACTGAGCAGGGGGTGGAATTTCGACGGCACCGCTAGAGGCGACTTCTTCCACGTCTGGAGGAGGAGAGCCTGCGCATTAGGAGCCTCCGCAAAGTTCGGCCGAAGGATATCGAGATCGGCCTCGAGGAGGGCCAAATCTTCCTGTCGAGCAACAAGACGCCCGCCCCTTAAGTAAATCAAGAATTTCTTGGAGGCGGGTCGCACATGGCCACTGAGTTAACATGAATGCATACTCCTCGGAGTCTTTGTAAGCTTTAACGGCCTCTCTACGAACTTCCTCGGTTCTTGTGACGGGCGGTTTCTTGACCTCCTGCGTACATCGGCTAGACGCCTTTCCATCTCCTCGGCCCGGCGTGGCAAGACGTTTCGATTCGGCGACCTTCACCCTGAGCTCTTCTTCGGCCTTGCGGGCCCGATCTCGCTCTACCTCGGCCCCAGCAGTCTCTCTCTCGAGTTGGCCCGAGCTATAGCCTCATCCGCTTGAGTCTTAAAAGATTCTTGTACCCCTTGAAGGGTAGCATAGGCCCTGCAGATCCCCGTGCCGCCTTTCCAGTCGGCATATTTTTCTCTAGCTCGCGAGTCCCCCAACCGCATGCCATAAGAGCCCAATCATCCGCCCGGACATGGCCATGGCATACCGAATTTGTTCTTGGCTTGATCTCGAGCGAGAATTGCTCGATGCCTTTGTCCAGGCACGAGCTGGGGCGGATCATTGCGGCCCGACACGCCTCCCGTGAAGACCTCGATTGCTCCTCGTCGGCGTGGCACATCGAAGCGAATTCCACAAACCACCGAGGGCGTAGTCCAACCATTCCCTCGCAATATTCATCTCTTGCTTGGTTTGGAGGAATGAAATGACCTTCCTGCCGAGGTCATCCGAGAAAGTTCGCGGACCTTCCTTTTCTGGGACATTCGGGATGCTCGGGCGCCGCTCGACCAACCCTTTCGGCCCCGATCGAGGCTCCTCCATCACAATCCCCCCTCTTCTCCTTTGAAGAGAGGCCGCCGCCCTCCGGCACTCCCGGCCAGGACGTTTACCGGCCGGATATCTTCTCTCCGAGCCGCCTCCACATCCGCAGGTTGATCGGCCGCCCGAGTTCGCCGTCTTTGTGTTCCTCACATCGCGAAGGCGTGCACGCAAATCAAGCCACGCCCGCATAAAGCAACCACCAATTAGAAGAAAGATCAAAAGAAAACAAAAAGACAATTCAAAAGGAAATGTGAAAAATACAAGTGTTTACCTCGAAGCAGCCGCACGCGGCGGCTCCGGAAACTGTGTGGTTACGCCCCTACGGGCGCGGATGATCGCCCACAAGACTAGTCGTCACAGAGGCGCGCGCAGCTCGCTCGATTCTCGCCGCCGGCTGCTCCCTGGAGAATGGGGCGCACTTCTTCATTAACGAGAGGATTCTGTTGAGGCCCTCTCTCGACCTCGATTCCCGCTCGGCCGCCTCGTCCCGAGCCGCCTCGGCCGGGGTCGCGGGCGCGAGCAGCCTCAAACAGCTTGCGGCCAAGTTGGCCTCGTGGCCAACCTCTCAATCCGCCGTCCATGATTCCCGGCCTGGATGTTCTCCACGCCTTCGAATAAAAGTGGGCGACAGAGGCCCCTTTGATGCCCGGTTCCCTATAAAGGTGGAAAGAAAAGACAATTACGAAAAAGGAAACGATGAAAAAAAAAAAGCAGAGAAAGGAAAAAGATAAGACTTATCAGAACCAAAAACAAAATTTGATGGGGGATGAAGAACGGTCTCACTTTCTCCATCTCCCACACGAGCTTGCCACTCGCCGCTCACCCGAGAACCATTTATCCTTCCACTCCTTGAGAGAAGAAGGAGACCTTCCACCAAACCGTCCAAGGTACCCAGTCGGGTCTCAGACGTAATACCATCAGGATGGTGGCCCCGAGACGATGGAGTCGCTCACCATACAAAGAGCTCGTTCATCTCCTTAAATTTGGGGCGAGGATATTTTTCCAGGTGAAACATCACCAGGAGGCCGATGATCCTCGCCCAAGAAATAGGTGCACTGGGTCGGATGCATACCCCACTTGCAAAACCACCGCGTGAGGAAAGCGGAGTGGAAATCTTAAACCATATAGAAGGCCGAGGGCGAATACAGTAGTGCAACCCTCCTCGTGGGTCCGGGAACTTCCGTGCCGTCCCGGTACCCAAAAATAGATATCGCTTGAATACGATACATCCGCCGGAACTCATCCACCTCCCGAATCATCAACATGCTCGGGATATCGTTTTATGTCGCTCGGCGTCCACCGAGGCTCGACACGAAGACGAGGTCCTCCTCCTTGTCGGCCGTCACCATTACGGTGGCCTATGGGCCCCTAGTGGCCTCTCCGCCTTGAATCCCCGGGACGGTTCATCTACTCGCCACGTTGTCACGCTCCGGCTCGGGATGGATCCATATCTTCTTCTTCTCGGGCTGGTACAGTTTAGAATCAACACTTGGCGATTCTCACCGGGAATTCTCTTGTACCGATCCGGGCCGATACGTTCGTTCCTTCTCTATGTCATCGGCGCGTCGGGTCAAAGATAGTATGCGTCCGCTCCAAAGACGTTCCACCTCGTGAAGAATCCCGGAGAAGATATTTGAATAATACTCGGCCGTGGGACGGAGATCGCCGTCTTTGGTGAAAAATAAACAGGAGGGTTGGATGGAGGATCTTCAATTTCAACTTCTACACTATAACTACGACTCTTACTATCTTGAAAGAGGACATTTATAGGTAAAGGAAGAGTATTTCGAAAAAATACCTAAGTTGAAGTCTACGAACTTGGGAAGCCGACCGAAATTTACGCTTCTCGGTTTTAATTACTTTAGCTCGAGGGTTAATGGATGCGAAAGTGAATAATGGAGGAAACTAAGGTATTTATAGATGAGTTTCCTCGACAAACGAGACGTTTATTCGAAAGGACGCTCCTTTTAAAAACTCAAAAGCCGTCAAACATGTCGTAAAAACGTCGTGTCCCCACGCCTGTGACAGAATCGACGCGTAACTTTTCGGTTCTGCGCAAGATTGGTCCAACCACGAGATGCCACGTATGCATTATTATGGCAACCCGATTAATGCGCCGTTTCAAGCATTAATCACTATGAGACAGTGCCTGGAAAGGACAAAACCTTTGAGAGATCCATTTCCCATTAAATGTTCATCATTTGCATTAAAGTTTAACTCCGATATCAAAAATTCTTCCTGAGTCAAACTTGGGGGCCTTTGATGACACCCGAGCCGAGTGGAAGAAATCAATCCACGCGTCATCACCGACACATATCCGGAAGTAGGCGACTGCGGGTGACGTCAACAATGATGCACAACGACACGTCATGAATTAGGCTCGCCCGCCACCGAGCCCAACTCACACGAGCCCATTCGCAACACGGCGGTAGAGCCCGAGCCCGAGCCCAAATTTCAATATGAAACACACGCGCGACAACCTCGTAAAAATAATCACACGCCCATACTTAATGCTTTATTGGTATCAGAAACTGCCACATGTCAGAGAATTATGAAGAGAAGTCGACAAGTGGCAAGTTTTGACTGACATGCACAACTATAGAGGGACATGTGTCTTTCTTTAATTATTTTACTAATTAATGAATAGTTAGTGCAAAGATGACTATTGTAAACCTACTTACTCAAAGGGGTATAAAAAGTCGGAAAAAGAGAAAAAAGAGGGAGGACAATTGTAACAAAATCATCAAAAAGACCGACCCCAATAATCCGGCTCGGCATAATACAAAAAAAGGCATAATTAGCCAGAAATAAACATACGTTACGCACGTTTTCATTTCCACGTGTTAAATCTTTTACATATTTCTGCTTGTTGACCAAAACGCACGTCAACATTCACATTTTCTCAACTCGTCCAATTTTATTAGGTAATGATTCCAATTTTATTTGCTTAATTCATCCAGCTTACAACTTTCTGTTTTTACACTTGAAAGTTGTACCACGGTGGCTGAGTTGGACTGTTGTGTATGATTTGACATTAATAAAATCATTATTTCCTTTCAAAAGACACTTAATTAAAATAAGATCATACAAAAAAAACAAAACCCAATGTTTCCGCTAATTAAAAAATAAATAACCTAGAGTACTTAATTTAAACTTTAAAAATAAAAACCTTGAAATTTAATTTATCTTAAATCTACGGAGGTAACGGTAATATTTCTCATAATAGTCAAAACAATTTTGAAACATTTATTTACTTATGAAGATGGAACATTTTAATGGTTTTTTTTTTTAATTTTGAAAAATATCTGAACTTTATCGTAATTAGCCGAATCTCAAGGTTGTTGTTTATTTTAGTAAGTATCCCTAGAAATAATGATTTTAAAGACTAGTCAGTCCTTGTGATAGACAAAATTTTGCCGTGATTAATATAAAAGTTGAAGAGTCTGTAGCCGAATGACCAAAATTTGTTTAATTTACGTCCCTCGTTAGTATGAAACTAAGACCAAACAGAGGTGTGGAAAGGAGAAAAATAATCTCCAAGAATGAAGATTGACAAAGTAAATTACACTCCTTCAACATTTGTTACGTAATTTAATCTTTGTATCAATCCCTTCACCATCGACATCAATTGAAACATAGGACCACCAACTATATAAAATAATTCTTAGTTATCATGAATTATATTATATTTGATGTGTCCATAAATTGAATTATTTGATGAAACATCAGATTCGAGTATATTATCTAAAGTGATATTCGTTTTCTATTTTTTTTTGACAAAACAAATAGTTTTATTAATTTTTCAAACTAGCAATATAGTGATGAAAAACATAAACAAATCTGTTTAAACCATAAAAGATGAAAGTATGAAAAAATTCATAGAATTTGTGTTAATAACAAAAATCGGTTTAAAACCTACAACTTTGAAAAATTTGTAGTGCCTGCAACATGCTGAAAATCATAATATGATTTATTATCTCTGTTAGATCGAGAACTTGATTGTATAAATCGCCCGCTTAAAGAAAAACACAACACTAAGCGATAATAAACCAAACGCCGCAGCAGATGACGAGGTCACAAACATGATAACAAACAAATAACCAAGATCTAAATAGAAAAACCACTTATTTAGAAAATAAATTTGATAGAATAGTTGTATATAGGTGGGGTGATTTTAGGTAAAAAAAAATGACCAAACATCACCCGTTAACGGGTAAAAGAAATATAAAGTTTGATAGAAAATGAGGTTAGAGCCTAGCGTTTACGTAATAGAGATAAATGTCGAGTATATGTTTTTTTTTTTAAAATAAGCTAAATTATTATGAATTTGTAAAATGAAATACATATAAACACAAATTGAAGTATATGATCTCCCATGACAAGTCAGGGTTTCACTCTTCACCAATGATATTTAATATTTTCAACCTTCCCCTTTTTATACTAACTTTCCATTCATTATCCTTCAAATGATAGCATTACATTTTCACCTTAAGATATCCAAATCTGCGTATTACACTTCTTTTTTCCGAACAAAATGTCTAAAATTACATAGATATATATAAATTGATTCTCGAAAATGAAAATAATACTCCAAACTTTAATCCTCCTTGTTACCATATTTCGTGTTCAAGGTACAACACAAGAAGCAGCAACGTGCAACCAAACATGCGGCGCCCAAAAACTCCCCTTTCCTTTCGGCTTCTCCTCCGGCTGCCAAATCCGGCTAAACTGCACCGCCAACGCCACAATCCTCGCCGCCGATTTCCCCGTCCAATCCATCATCGGAGACACCATCCTAATCAACCTCCCTGCGACCTGCGGCCGTCCCGTGGAGGCGCTCCGCCGCCTCTTCACCCAAAACTTCGCCCCCAATTCTCGCAACGCCATCCTTATGCAGAACTGCAGCGCCCGGCCGACGGCGTGCTTCATTCCGACGACGATGGTGAGGGCGAATTTCCAGCTGCTCGATTGCGGCGAGAGAATGAACGATAGTATTAGCTGCTACTCGGAGGCGGTTAATAATGGGGCTTCTTTTATTGATTACGGTAATTTGACGAGGAGCGGGTGCCGGACTCTGTTTTCGGCGATATCGATGGAGTCTTTTGGGGGGAGTTCGGCGGTTTCGTTGGATGTTCAGATGGTGAGGATTGGGTGGTGGCTTTTGGGGGAGTGCCGCTGCTCGGAGAACGCCAGGTGTTTACGTGTTTCGCCGCCGGTTGACGGGAATCCGGCGGCGTATCGGTGCCAGTGCGAGGAGGGGTTCGCCGGCGATGGGTTTCGGGACGGGTTGGGTTGCCGGAAAGGTATGTTGCCCTTTTTACTGCCCATAAATTTTGCTTTTTTCCGTATTTCCGAGCATTCTTTTAAAGTTGGGTTAATTAGACTAAACCCCTGCACTATACGATATTTACACTTTGCTGTTTGTGGCACATCACCCATGAACTTAGTATTTTTCGTACAATTTACGACCTCCACTAGGATATAGTGTATGAAAAACAATAAGTTCATAGTAACGTATTACAAAAGAGTTTAGGGGCAAAGTGCCAAAATTCACTTAAGAGGCAAAGTATATTTTCCTCTAAATTTTTTATCTTCATTTTCTAAGAGATAATTATGAAAAGTTAAAAACTATCCATTGGCTTTAATCTAATTTACAAAAAAAAAAAATTTCTTTTAAAATTACAAATACCTCCATTAAAATTTGTATTTGTTATACAAATTACCCCTAAACACATCTTGATTAAGTGCAATTTGTAAAATAGAAATATGAGCAAGTCTCTTGTGAGACGGTCTCACGTATCTAAATCCGTGAGACGGACCTCCTAAGGGCTCCGTCTTGAGAAAATGAACCATGAAAATAAATTTAAAAATAAATGAACCATGAAGAAACAAAAATAAACCTTAAAAATACGAACCATGGAAGAATAAACCCGAAAAACAAAAAATAAACCCAAAAATAAAAATAAACCCTAAAAAAACTAAAAATCCTAAAAACCCAAATCAATTAAAAACAAACCCAAGAAAACAAAATAAACCCTAAAAAAAAATATATAAACCCTAAGAAAAATAAAATCAAAAAAAAAAAACCTTCAAAACTTTTGTGTAAGTCGCCTCCGTCTGGGATCTAAATCCGTGGGGTAATTTAACAAGATGTGGTGTTTGTGAGATTTTTGGCAAAATTGTAGTGGATTTGGGAATGTTGATAAAATTAAGTGTGGGCGTTATTAGTGATAGCGCCTGACAACTGGGCGCTATTGCTAATAGCGCCCAAGCTTTTTCTATTTTTTTTCCTTTGTTTTGGGCGCTATTGCTAATTGTGCATTTTTTTGGAAATGTTAAAAAAGAATAATATTTAAGTTTGTCGTTACAAACTTACAATCTAAATATTCATGGAATAGTCATCATGATTCATGGCTTATTTATATTACACGCCAAACGAAGGGCTTCTAATTGGCAAAACCATAACGAAGACTGAAGAGTATAGTAATCTTTGTAGTTAACTATAAAAAATGAAATTATGTTCCAAAAAATATAAGGAAATAGATAAAAGTTTCCAAGTTAAAATCCAAAATATTTTATTTTATGCATCATATGTATTATTATTATTATTTTAAAGAAAAATTCTTGAAATATTTATCATACGTCATGCACACGCATAGGCACACATCAGGCCAAAAGCAATCAACAATAAGTACTAGTATTATTTATATTCTTTTGAGAAGAAAATCATAATTCGTCTCACGAAATTATTGGTCAAGACAGTTAAACAATTACTGTAATTATGACTTATGGACCCAAACAATGATATTAATTGTCCCATTGCGAATATATATTCTAACATTCAATAGCTTTCTTGCTGCCATAATTTGGTCGTATATCATGTCAATTTGATCCACTAGCCTAATGTGCCAAGTCTTGTTTCATCATCCTGTTGTGGAAAAATATTTTTCTATGAAATTGGTTAGATTAAGCAAGGAATGAATGGGACAAGTCCTCCAAAATTGGGCAGTTCTGTTCCCCAATAGTATTAGAAAAGAAAGGAACTTTAAATGGAGATTAATTTCTTGAGAAATTTCTATCCACACAACATCGTTTTCTTATTACAAATCTTATTACATAATTTACAATCTTATTGTATTAATTTTATCATTGACTATGCATAAGAATTTATTTGTACGATATACATGTTGCGAAAGTCACTAGCGGAGATAGTGGGCTTACACTCGAATTCCTTAGGTACTCAATGGTTTTTCTCTCTAAGATAGGAAGAGGAGACGAGTAATCTTGGGGACGATAACCCTAATAATATTTCCTTATATACTAGGCCAATACCCATACCATTAGATAGCTCTAGAACCTTATTTGAATATAGCTGTTAAATTAGATAGTCTACAGTATATAATTGTAATTACATATGTAAGTCCACACGGGGAACTAGTAAACTTCCAACAACGCATCCCATATGCTTATGCTGGTTCACTCCACTTTCGTGTGCTCGCTCAGCCATTGGCTATAGTTTCATGTAATAATCTATTTTGATGATGGATGGAATAATCTTCAATATTATTTGTCCTCGATTTTTTTTTAAAATCTTCTTTCTCAATCTTTCTTTTTCTTTTGACGCCATCTTTTTCAATCTGTTATTATCATATGCTATGCAAACAGAATCCCAAGGATGCAATGCTTCAAAATATTTATCTGGACAATGTGGAGGAACAACAAGAGTTGGTGTTCTAGTAGGAGGTAATCACTTATCATCATCATCATCATCATCATTATTATTATTTATGATAAAACTTTCACACACATTATGTCATTATGCAATCACCATTCACAACAAATCCACTAAATACCGCAACTATTCTGTTTCTCAGGTGTGGCGGCAGGTGCCATATTAATGGTAACTTTCGGTTTTATTTTCTGTTACATTCAAAAAAGATCAAAACGGAGAAACAGAACGAAAAAAAGCCGGCAATTGTTCAAAACAGCAGGAATAACTATTCCTATACACCCCTACAAAGAAATAGAAAAAGCCACTGACAACTTCTCCGATAAAAGAAAGCTCGGAAATGGCGCTTATGGCACTGTCTACTCCGGCAAACTGAATACCGACGAATGGGTAGCAATCAAGAGAATCAAAAACAGAGATGGCAACAGCATTGAACAATTCATCAACGAAATCAAACTCCTCTCCTCTGTTAGCCACCGAACCTCGTCCGACTCCTAGGTACAGTAACAAAAATCTCTGAATTTTGGAAAATAATTCGAATTAAACTCGATATTTTCACATGATATTGAAATCATGTGTATAAATACCCGTTCTTAATAAATAATTTGACAAAAGTTTGAACTTTTCGTTAATAAAATGATTTATTCTCGCATTTTTTCTATTTTGATAACATAATAATCTAATTAATTGTTTGTCTATTTTTTCAATATACATATATAATTTTATTAAATATATTAATTTTTATGAACAATTTATTGAGATTTTCCATAAAAAAATTTATTTTATATAAAATAATTAAATTTGTATCCAGATATTCCCAAATTAGTCATGTATTATACGAAACAATTTCGTTGATAATTGAATTTTTTTTCGAATTATTCCTAAATTATCACGAATAATACCCGAAATACGAATTTTACAAACCAATTATTTCCAATTCCAATATTTTTTATTATGCTCATATAGGTTGCTCCATCGAAAACGAAGAACAGATTCTCGTTTACGAATTCATGCCAAACGGAACCTTATCTCAGCATCTCCAAACAGAAAAAGGCAGTAAACTCCCCTGGCTGGTTCGTTTAACAATCGCCTCAGAAACGGCTCAGGCTATTTCCTATCTTCATAATTCAATCCACCCTCCAATCTATCACAGGGATATAAAATCCAGTAACATTCTCCTGGATTACAATTACAAGTCAAAAGTTGCGGATTTTGGGCTTTCTCGGCTCGGACTGATCGAATCGTCCCACATTTCAACCGCGCCTCAGGGGACGCCAGGGTACCTAGACCCTCAGTATCATCAAAATTTCCAGCTGTCGGACAAAAGTGATGTTTACAGTTTCGGAGTCGTGCTTATTGAAATCATAACGGGTTTGAGAGTGGTCGATTTTAGTCGGCCTTCAGAGGAAATAAATTTGGCGGCCGTTGCTGTGGACAGGATTGGTAGGGGGTGTTTGGATGAGATTATTGATCCGTTTATTTTGGGAGGCGATAGAGATAATTGGACGATTTCATCAGTGGATAAAGTGGCTGAATTGGCTTTTAGGTGCCTTGCTTTTCACAGAGACATGAGACCGTCAATGATGGAAGTTGCAATAGAATTGGAACAGATTAGGCTGAGTAAGTGGACAGATTCTGAAATGAGCGTTACAACCTCGGATTCATCTTCCTCGGATTATAGTAAGAAATCTTTGAATCCAACGGTTGAAAATGAATGTCAGGCAATTCAAGATTCATGGTAAAGTGATTAGAGCTTTGTCACCATCAAATAGTGATTAGCCTAAGTACAAAAAACTCCAGTTATCTTCAGAATTACAAATTATCGATCCCCTAGAAGTGTTGCAAATATAACCTTGAAGTTTGTAAAATAGAGACAAATGTTAAGGGAGTATTTGTGATTATAAAAGATAATTGATTTTTTTTTTGTAGGTAGGCTGACTTTCAGGATTGTTTTTGTGTTTGATCCTCAAATATTTTGCTAAGTCCTGTCATTCAGTAAACTGAAATGAGTTTTGTATTAACTAGATATACAAGCGACGTGGAGAGTGGGAGGCTTATGATGAATAATATTCTGATATTGATCCCAATTGTAATTTCGATTGGCCCAAAACAATAAACCCAAGCTCATATATTAATAAGGAATAAGGACAAAAATACCCAACATTCCTGAAAAATAGTCACTTTTACGCTCCTGGGTTTTTTTTCTCGACATTTATACGCAAGTTTTTTTTTCCGGATATTTTTATGCTCTCGCCAATTTTCCTGGATTTTTTAAGGTTGTTTTGAACATGTTTCATTTAATAAAATTTCAGTGAAAAATAATTTTTACCCTCATTAAATGATCAATTTTATACTAGAAAACTTATAAACAATCAATAAATATACACATAAACCAATATATATATATATATATATAACAAAACACATTGAAAATAATATAGAAACAACACATTAATAGAAAAACACAATTCAATTTCTAATTTTGGATCCAATGTATTGAAAACATCAAAAACACATAGAAACAACAAAATAACATTAAAAACTATATAGAAACAATGCCGAAACAATATAAAAAACAAAACAGGAATAAAAGAGCCTAAAATAGGTAAAAAGCTGCATTAAAACATCGAATACGACACAGAAATAATAAAAAAACACAAAAACTCTTGTCAGACCGTCTAACGGGTCTGACCTGTTAGACGGATCTGACCCGCGGATCCGGTGGCATTTCCATAATATTAGCAGTAGTGTTGTAGTAGTTTTCAGGGGGGAGAATTTCATAATAGGGTCCATATTAAAGAAAATCTATCACTTCAAGACCCAAAATTTTAATATTCTCAAATCAAGACCCAATTTTTATTTTTCTCTCAAATTAGGTCCTCCCTCAAAATTTGGGTTCTCACTTCAAGACCCAAAATTTCAATCTTCTCAAATTAAGACCCAAATTTTATTTTTTTCTCAAATCGGACCCTCCCCCAATTTTTTCGGTTCTTTCTTCAGGTTTTAAAATTTAATAAAAAGAAAAATATTAATGTAATCTATCACGCCAGCCACAAAAAATATTTTTCTTTCTCTTCATTTTTTCGCTCATCCCTTTTTCCCTAATCGATACTTGTTTTAAACTTTAAAATTCAATCATAATTTGGCTATCTTATTTTATTACTAACCGAAAAATATTTTACTATTTTTTATTCATAATTTGGATATCTTATTTCTCTTTTTGTTAAATTCTAAAACCTAAAGTGAGAACCCAAAATTTAGGGGAGGGCTTGATTTGAGAGAAAAATAAAAATTGAGTCTTGATTTGAGAATGCTGAATTTTTGGATCTTGAAGTGGGAGCCCAAAATTTGAGGAAGGGCCCAATTTGAGTAAAAAATAAAAATGGGGTCTTGATTTGAGAATGTTGAAATTTTAGGTCTTATAGTGATAGATTTTCTGAAATTTGGACCTTATTATAAAATTATCCCGCTTTTTCGGGAGCACCAAAGATTAGATCCTTCAAATGTATTAGTCGTCCTTCTAAAATGTATTAGCAGTTCTTCTGAAATGTATTAGTAGTTTCCTGAAGAGTTTTTTCGTATTTCTCCTGAATACACTCCCGAAATGTATTAGCAATCTCTCAAAAAGTTATAGTAGTTCCTCGAAAAAGTATTAGTAGTTCTTTGAAATAAAATAAATTTTTCTCCCGAAATGTATTAATAGTCCTTCTGAAAAGTAATAGTCGTCCTTCTAAAAAGTATTAGCAGTTCTTCTGAAATGTATTAATAGTTCCCCTGAATATAATTAAATTTTTCTCCCGAAATGTATTAACAATCCTTCTGAAAAGTATTAGTCGTCCTTCTAAAAAGTATTAGCAGTTCTTTTGAAATGTATTAGTAGTTCCCTGAAGAGGTTTTTTTAGTAATTATCATGAATATACTCCCGAAATGTATTACCGGTCCCTCAAAAAAGTATTAGTAGTTCCTCGAAAAAATATTAGTAGTTCCCTGGAGAGGTGTTTTAGTAGTTTCCCTGAATATAATTAAATTTTTCTCAACCGAAATGTATTAGTTGTCCCTCGGAAAAGTATTAGTAGTTTCTCGAAAAAGTATTAGTAATTTCCTATAGAGTATTTTAGTATTGCTCCTGCAAAGTATTAGTTTTTCTTATAAAATGTATTAGTATTTCTCCATAAAAGTATTAGCTGATACTAATACTTGTATCATTTAGTGCTTCGTCTTCAAATACTCTATTACTGCAATATTCATTTTTTAAATCACATGAAGAAAAAAACATGGACTGGTTATTTGATGATTTGGCAAAAAGACAGAGGGGAAAAGCATGATTAACAAAAATTGGGCACCCCAAGTGCAAATTCTCGAACACGAAGCTGTTGGACTGTGGGTGCTAAAGAATGGAGTAAAAGAACAGAATCCCCTGATGAAATTTCACATGTATATTCATTATGGGCCACTTTTATATGTGGTGGGAAGGTCGACGGGGTGAGAGTTAACTGGGGCTTTGCTCTTATACTTCATAACGTCTTTTTTATTTGTCTTTATTTTTTATCTTTTAAATGGGGAGTTGCGGGAGCTTAATCTCCCCACTAATCATCATTGTTATATCTAATTAAGAGGATTTCAATAGTTTAAGGTTATAATATGTCACTCAAGATGGAGTGTACTAATACAAATTTAGTATGTATTAGTGAAAGGTTAGGAATTTGCATTATCAACTGATCACTGATTAATGACATCAATTTATTTAAGAAAGTTTGTTTTTCTTGTTTGTGAAATATATTTTACCTCTAGTTTGTGGTCTGTATGTCTTTATTTTTTCATTTCATGTTGTTCCGTTCATTTACTTATTTCACGTGCTGCCTGATTGTCATAATGAAGGCCTTTAAAGGCAAGGAATATTGAGAAAGTTGTGGTAAAGTTGGTGGCTGGGGAAGAAGGTGAAGGAATGAGAAGCAGGGCGAGAAATTAAGGGGTATGGCGAAAAGGGCTGTTGAAGAAGGTGGATCTTTGGATACTGATTTGAAAGCTTTGCTGGAAGAAATAAGGACCTGCAAGATGGATAGGATATTTAGATCCGTCTAACAGGAAACTAGCTCATAAAAAAAATATTATTAGCTTAATTGATGTTATTGTGCTCCTAGTCCCTTCTGTGTTTTATCTATCTATTTATTTAAAACAAATTCCCAGTTGGTTCTAATTTAATTTTTTTATTTTATTCTCTGTTAATTGATATCTCAATATCTTACAAATCATAATCATTCATTCCCACCATAATATCCAGAAATCATACCCATGCAAGGAGCTGAAGAAGTGAAACAACAATCTTAAAAAATAAAACAAATACGTTTTCCTTTGCAATAAGACTCTTATTTTGTCAAAGATATCTGTTTTTCTTCAAATTTGATGAAACATATTCCATTCTTCCCGTTCAAGATACCTACTAACTCCAGAAAAAAATTCGATTCCTCAACTTTTTTTCTTTTCCGCATTTTATTCGTTGATATTTCTGTTGAAAAACAATTATATATAGCAATTGACAATACCTTCTAAATAATGAAGGATCAAGACATTGTAAACTGTAAAAAGAAAATTATAGAATTGTAAAGAAACAAGGGAAAAAAGTAAAAAGGAAAGAGATAGAAAATCCCTTTCTTTGGATTCGATTTGACGAAACCAAAATTACAGAGTGTATATAATTACGACTTTTATAATACAAGTTTTCTTTTTTCTTTGTTTGCTTTTAAAAGTGTACTTTTGACACTCTTACGACAAAATTATATATTCCATACAGTCATAATTACACAATATCCAGAAAAAATCAACATTCATTCAAACATTCTGTGCTTTAGAGAAGAAACGAACCTTGCTGGCCAAAACATATAAAGTCAGCTTTTGGGGAAATTTCCAATAAAACAATCTAATTGCCTCATAATCTCATCTTGATGGAATTTTCTTTCAAAATACTAAATCAAGCAGAATATTCTTGTTAAGTAATGTGATTTTACATTGCAAATATTGGCTTGTACGTATGGATCTTGCTTTAATGTTTATTATTTCCTTTATTAGTCAAAGGCTCAAAGCCCGAGGGAACGTCATTTAGAAGTAAAAGCTTCAATAAATTGCAACCTTTGTAAAAAACCATTAACTGCGTCTTCAAAAGGTGGCAATGAGTTGGATCAGGCAAGCAGGCCCGAGCTCATCAGGCCAAGTCATAAAATCGGAACGGATGCCATTTTTATGGCTCAGTCCAACCCAACCCAATATCACTATTTACATGTAATTTGGTCGGGCTTGTTGGGCCAATCGGGATTCAAGCTGGGCCAAATTAGCCACATTCCTTTTCGAGCCACTAAAATTGAATCACAGTCTATAACCCTATATGCAGGTTGGGCCAATTTTACTAGCTCTATGTGTGTATAATTATACCAGGTGAATCCCACGTCCACTTTTCTCCGCTGGATAAGCTGATGTGCACTGGATTACAAACGGGGTCACCAATTAAAGGATTTAGATTTCGTGTTCATTTTCATGTTTCATTATTATGATGAATAACATGTGTAGATGTATTAAAACAATTAACAATACATATTTTGGCTGAATAACATGTGTTATTCATCCAGTTACATGTATACCTATTCCAGAATATTTAGGTGTAGTGTCCGTTTTTAGAGACAAAAGTATCACTATTAATTCCTCCTTTGCTTTAATTTTGAGCTAATTATCATATCCTTTTCAGAATCTTGCGTTTTTTCATGGAAGATCATTAACTATATGTGATATTAGTAGATCAACTGCATGCATTGGTCTATTAAAGCAGTATCCAATGGAAAAATAATTGGTCTATGTTATGTGATACACAATTACAACCTGTAATCATATGATTTTTCGTTTTATTTGTATTGAATAGCTCGTCATTAACGTTATGTGATTAATATAAATTAAATTACATTCCATTAATTAGAATTTTTGTCCATATAGGATGATATCATCATCTGGCCAAAAGTATTTAATTTTCTATCATTCAAACTAAGTCATATTCATGAACTAGCGATGGGGACCAAATTTTCCTATTCCACTTTCTTATTTAAGTTATAGTTCCACTTAGTTGGATGAATAACACGTGTTATTCAGATAAATATGTGATGTTAATTGTTTTAATATATCTACACATGTCATTCATTCAAATGAGGAAATAGAACTGGATGATGGAATAGAAAGTGGAACATAAAGATGAACTAGTGACATACTTAGGTACATGTGGGTACAACTGTAGAAATCGAAAAATTCAAATATAATCTCTAGCAAAAAAAAAAAAAAGAAAATTATACCCCTTACCATAAAAGTTATACTTTAATAACCATTTAACAATGAAAAAACTATAACATTTCTCAACATGCATGGACTCTGTTTTTTTTTGCTCAACTCTTCTCAACAGGTATTCCTTCAATAAAAGTAAAAATAATCTAGTCATCAATTATAAAATGAGCGTTTAGTCACATTAATATTGAGTATGATGTGTTTCTATAATTTTTAGATGATGTCACTTTTAAAGAAAATTGAGTGTTGTTTGGTCAATTTTATCGAGAAAAATGTATTTCTACAAGTTTCGGATGATGATACCACGAGCTTGTAGCTCAAGTGGTTGCGTTCACCCTTTGTAAGGGCGTTGACCAGTGTTCGAACACTGTATCCTTCAGTTTCTTTGAAATTTATCCATCCTCTCCAATCACTACTTCTAACTTATTAAAAAGAAATTCAGATGATGATGTTGATCGCTTAAAAAAATCATGAAGCCATGACGAACCTAGTTGATGTTTTAATTTTTATTTTAATATGGTATATATGTATTTCTTTTTTATTTGCATATTTTGGATGATAAGACTTTAAGTATTAAAAAATCTACATATACATATTATTTTTTTAAAATTAATTGCACCCCCATTTTAAAAGAAATTGGATCCGCCACATGATGGAACCGACATTTGTATCCATCAAAAACCCATATAAGGAAAGGACCAAATTTCGATTTTAACACTTTTTTTTCAACCTTTTTCCTATTATAAAACCCCGCCCATGATGCCAGTAAATTTTCAATTTATGTTAAATGTCTTTTTCTACGCATCTCGATCAATTTAAATCAACAAGATTCTTTTTCAAAATAAATTATTTTAATTTTTTTAGAATTGAATTCATCTCAATTATTCATGAGAATGAAATTACAACTGATTAAAAGTGAAAAACAGTTGCAAACCCTACATAATCATAACTTATAAAGATCTAAAACAATAAGTTAGAACCTAAATAGATCTAACTGATCCGTAACATTAGAATTTCGCAACGAAGGTGCTAGACAAAACATCTACCAAAGATGATCTCTTTTTTGTCTCGTATCGTTGGGTAATAGTGTCTTTGATCTTCTGAATAAAATCCCGCACACGGGACAAACTTAATTATTAACTGGAAAAAAAGCTACCGATTGGGGTCCGGGGACAAAAAAAATCACTTGTTGGGACATGTTAATGGTGAGATAGAAAGAAATATAGGGAAAGAAGAATGATTTTCATTTTCAACTCTTTAACTGAATGGATGTCTGTTACACGGTTTATATAGAAAAGAAGAGTAACAGAAAACTATCAACTCTAACTAACTTCAGGAACAGTTATAACAGAAATATAACAGAAAATAGAACTTATATTCTAATACACCCCCATCAAGCCAAACTAGGGGGTGCAACCAAGCTTAACTGAAGACATAGAGACAAAAACCGAGCAGCAGGCAGAGGTTTGGTTAGTGCATCAGCAACCTGAGAATCAGAGGGAACCGATCTAACATCTATTTCATGAGACTGAACCTTCTCCCTAACAAAATGAATATCCACCTCGATATGCTTAGTTCTAGAATGAAAAACAGGGTTGGAGGCAAGAGCAACAGCACCAGAGTTGTCACACCACAAAACAGAAGGACTCTCCACACTCAACCCAAGCTCAGCAAAAAGAGATCTGGTCCAAATAAGCTCGATGGCGAACAACGGCTAGGCACCGTATTCGACTCGGTACTCTTAGCAACAACCTGTTGCTTCTTAGAGGACCAAGCTATCAAATTACCACCATGAAAGACACAATAGCCAGAAGTACTCCTCTTATCATCCAAGCAGCTGGCCCAATCAGCATCAGCATACCCTTCAAGATGCATCCTGGAAGAAACCTTAAAGCTAATGCCAACATGAAGAGTGCCCTTTAAATACCTGAAGACCCTTTTACAAGCAGCCCAATGATTTGTTGTGGGAGAGTGAAGAAATTGACTCAGCTTGTTCACAGAAAATGAGATGTCAGGCCTTGTTAAGGTAAGATATTGAAGAGCTCCAACCACACTTCTATACAAGGTAGGGGAAGAAAACTGAGGACTGTCATGCAGGGATAGTTTGTGACTGGGGCAAGAGGGAGTAGGACAGGTATTGCAATCAAACATCTTTGCCTTCATTAGTAAATCAGTGATATACTTAGGCTGATTCAGTAAGAAACCACCACCTTGAGGAAGCTTATGAACTTCAATACCCAAAAAATAACTCACTTCACCAAGATGCTTGAGGGAGAAGGAATGTTGAAGCTGATTGATAATGTGATTGACAAATGAAGGATCATCTCCTGTGATGAGAATATCATCCACATAGACTAAGATAAGATGGAGCTTATTGTTGGACTGGAGGTAGAAAAGGGAGCTGTCAGAAGTAGACTCAGAGAAACCAAGCTGCATAATGAAGCCTTTAAGTTTTTCAAACCAGGCCCTAGGGGCCTGTTTGAGTCCATAGAGTGCTTTCACAAGTTTGCAGACATATGTAGGCTTAGAGGGATCAACATAGCCTTCAGGTTGTGTCATATAAACCAACTGTTTAAGATCACCATTCAAGAAGGCATTATTAATGTCCACTTGCTGAATAATCCATCCCCTGGAAATGGCAAGAGAGAACATAACCCTGACAATGATAGGCTTAACAACTGGGCTAAATGTTTCAAAGTAATCCACCCCTGCTGACTGTTGAAAACCTTTAGCTACCAATCTAGCCTTAAATCTGTCAATACTCCCATCAGGCTTGTGTTTAAGCTTTAAAAAACCCATTTATCTTTGCAACACATTCATATCAAAGCATTATAAGGTACAAACTCCCAAGTGTGATTCCTAATCAGTGCCGCAAACTCATCATCCATAGCCTCCTTCCATTTTGGATGAGACAAGGCATCAGTGACAGTAGAAGGTTCTTGAGATGAACAAGAAGACAGAGAAGCTGAGAAGGCTTTGGGCTTAGATATACCATTTTTGGACCTGGTTTGCATGGAATGAGTGTTAATGGGAGCAGCAGGAGAAGAGGGTGGAGGTGCGATGAGGTGGAGGGTGGAGGTGCGGAGGTGGAGAGGGTGGAGGGTGGGGAGGTGGAGAGGGAGGAGTAATGAGAAGAGGAGATGGTGGATTTGGAGAAGATGGAGATGAATGGACATCAATAAGAGGAAGAATAGGTAGAGAACTGGAGACAGTAGTGTGAGAAGAAGAAGAAGAAATGCCAGATGAAGGAAACATGGAAGTGTATGGAAACTCACTTTCATTAAAGGCCATAGTTCTGACTACATAAATGCGGCCAGTATCAGACATACACCTATAACCTTTGTGAGATGGACTGTACCCCAGAAAAAGACACCTAGCACTTATGAACTGCATTTTAGTATTATTGTAGGGTCTTAAATAGGGATAACATGAACAACCAAATACCTTAAGAAAGGTGTAGTCAGGAGAAAGATTGAACAACTTTTGGAAGGGAGAGAGATTGTTCAAACTTGGTGATGGAAGTCTATTTATTGTGTACACAGCAGAAACAAAGGAATCCCACCAAAATTTCATTGAAAGCTGGGCTTGAGCAAGCATTGAAAAGCCCATATCAACAATATGTTGATGTTTTCTTTCAGCTCTCCCATTTTGAGGATGAGTATGAGGACAAGGATGTCTAAAAACAATGCCAAGAGAATTGAGAAGAGGTAAAAGGGGTCTAAATTCTCCCCCCCAGTCAGATTGCAAAGCAAGAATATTCTTGTTGAATTGTCTAGTAACATAAGTATTAAACTGAACAAACACATAATAGACTTCACTCTTGGAATGTAAGGGAAAAATCCAAGTAAATCTAGTGTAGTCATCAATGAAATGCACATAGTATTTGTAACCATCAAGGGAAGGGATAGAGGAAGGACCCCAAACATCTGTATGCACAAGTTGAAAAGGAATAGTAGTCTTTAAAGGAACAGAAGGAAATGAAATAGAATGCAGTTTACCAATCTTACAAGCAGCACAAAAATCTAAAGTTTTAACAGGAATATGCAGTTGAGTAAGAACTTGAGAAAGAACAGTGTT
Source organism: Rehmannia glutinosa (assembly GCA_016081115.2). NCBI lineage: Eukaryota > Viridiplantae > Streptophyta > Magnoliopsida > Lamiales > Orobanchaceae > Rehmannia > Rehmannia glutinosa. The sequence goes on from CM071928.1 coordinate 71,039,418, forward strand.
ACATGGATGGCCAAGCCTCTGATGCCAAGTAGAAACAACAGTTTTATCTAAATGAGCAACATTACAGCTGAAAGGAAATGACTGAGTAGTACAAGCAGGAGAAGGACTGAGTAGCTTTGAGAAATCAATTTGATAGAGACCATCCTTAAGAGTGCCCTTCAGCAGCACTTTGTGGTTGAATTTGTCCTTGACAAGACAGAAAGAGTCATTAAACTCAATAAGAACATGATTGTCTTTTGTAAACTGAGAGATGCTAAGTAAATTTTTAGTAATGGAAGGAACATAGAGAATATTATTTAGAAGAAGAGATGTAGAAGAATTGAGGCTAGGAACAAGAGAAGATCCAATATGAGAGATAGGGAGTTGAGAACCATTACCCACTGATAACTTGTCTGATCCAAGATACTCATTATTGAGGCTGAGATTTTGAAGATTTGCAGTCACATGACTAGTTGCCCCACTGTCAACAAACCATTGACTCTCAACTGGATAAGCAACACCTGAAGTAAAACCAGCACTAGAAGATGAATTATCCATAGTAGTAGAAGCCACATGAGCCTGAGGTGAAGGAGAAGCTGAAGAATCCAAACCATGAAAGCTAATATCAAATCTTTTAAAGCATTTAGATGCAGTATGATTTGTCTTTCCACAAATCTGACAAGCTGGTCTATTACTTCTACCAAACCTGCCTCTGCCACGTCCCCTAAACGGACCATTACCTCGAGGAACAGGGGAGAAATTATTTGGAGGAAAATTAGAGCCTCTTCCAAGCTTGTTGCCAGAAAATGCAACATTAGCAGAATGAAAACCATCAGCAGGAGAAGAAGAATGTAATTGCTGCAGACGCATTTCCTGTGTTTGTAATGCGAAATGAACATCCTGAAAGGTAAGATTCTCAGATCGAGAAGTAAGATTAACAACCACTGATTCATATTCTGGCCCCAAACCTCCTAAAACATATAAAATGAGATCATCATCACTTAAATTCTGACCAGCAGCTTGTAATTGATCAGAGATCCCTCTCATTTTCAACAAATAATCATCAATGGATGAATCAGCCTTCTTAGTTGTTTGTAACAGAAGTCGAAGATGCATAATACGAGAACGTGATTGAGAATGAAACAAATTTGCAAGTACAGACCAAATCTCAGCTGATGTTGTGCATCGTGTAATATGACCAAGCATCGATTCAGAGATAGATGATAAGAGCCAACTAAACAGAAATTGATCTCTTCGTAGCCATAAAACATATTCTGGATTAACAGAGGACGTCAACGAAGATGAAGATGCAGTTAAAAACTGAGAAGGAGGAACAATAGTACCAGTAAGGAATCCATCAAATCCGTGAGCTCGAGTCGTAGCAAGGACTTGTGACCTCCAAAACATGTAATTGCTGCGATCGAGCCTGATGGTTAATGTGGTGAAGTTTGGAAGAATGACTGAAGAAACCGTTGAAGAAGAAAAGGCTTCAGTGCCTGCTGCCATGGCGAAAACAAATTGGAAATCGGAAGCAATCACCCAGGATGAGAAGCTCGTGATACCATGTTAATGGTGAGATAGAAAGAAATATAGGGAAAGAAGAATGATTTTCATTTTCAACTCTTTGATTGAATGGATGTCTGTTACACGGTTTATATAGAAAAGAAGAGTAACATAAAACTATCAACTCTAACTAACTTCAGGAACAGTTATAACAGAAATATAACAGAAAATAGAACTTATATTCTAATAGGACAAATTTATTTAGATTAAAAACAACAAAAAAAAATTATTAAAACTTAGATTTTAGATTTTAGTAATAGATTCTTTGAATATTTTAATAATCTCATAGATATACTGAATTTCAAGTTATTAATCTCTTATTGAAAGAATAACAGAAGAATAGCAGCTGCACATATTTATTCTAACGGTCTGAAAAGAGTAAGGACGACCACAGCCAATTAATGAAATCGTACAACATGAAGGAGGGGTGGATTATATTCTTATGGTAATTTTTGTCTTTTGCTGAACCACTAATATGTGGGACGTGTCCAATCTAGAATATTCTATCATGTGTTATGTGTTTACCGGAACCGGCTTTCAAATCGGAACCGAAACCATGGTCAACTGTTCCAAAATCGAAACTATGCATAACCGTGTAGGTCTCTTCAGGTTCCGGTTCCTTAGTCTCAAAGACCGTAGAAGCGGTGGTTTTAACCATTGGTTAGAACCGTGGAACCGGCGGTTTCGAGATTAAAACCAATGATTTTTATTTTTATTTGATAAAACATACTAGAAGAAATGTTAAATATTTATTATAATATTTTATATTCGTAACCACATGTGATACGTTTTAAACCAAATGGTGTAAGCGAACTACATACTTGAACTTCAATTTTTCTATACACTAATAGTATATATAGACAATTTAATATTAATATTAAGTATAAAACTTAATTCTTTATTAAGAAAGTACAAAATTTAATTGAATATTAATTGGAACAATTGTCACCCCTACATAGAGAAGATGTAGTCAACATAATAATCAAGAAAATAGATTTTCCTCATTCAGCAAATATCTTTCTTTCAGCTTTGTTGCTTCAGCTTCTACAGCTTTCGAGCTTCTTTCACCTATTATAAATTTTTTCCTATAATGGAAATATGGAATAATTTAAAATTGTTGACCTGGATTTTTTTTTTCAAAATCAGATCCGTCCATCTAACAAACATCTCTAGAATTAATTATATATGTTAATAAATGGTTTCTCCATCCCCTTAAGTGAAAAAGGTTCCATAAAATGGATTTGGTTAATTTGGGTTTATATCCACATCCTTCCACGCACCAGAACCTTTTCATTTTTCCCTAAACGAATTCTAGATATCTATTTTCAGAATAATGATGCATGCCATATATCAAGAAATAGAAAATAACGGTACGTATTATGGTCGATTGATCATATATTTAACAAATGGTGTGCTTGAGCATGAATGATTTGTGAACAGAAACCCCTTTATTTTTAATGCGAACACATCAAAAACTCTAGACAATGCCGGGCCTGAGATTTTGCGTAGAGCAAGTCTTTTTGAGAGAGCCCGACGGGATCTAAATCCATGAGACGGACTCTTAAAACTCTCCGTCTTGAGAACATGAACCATGAAAATAAATTTAATAATAATGATGAACCATGAAGAAACAAAAATAAACCCTAAAAACAAACAATGAAGAATAAACCCGAAAAACAAAAATAAACCCAAAAAATAAACCCTAAAAAAAACTAAAAATCCTAAAAACCCAAATCAATTAAAAATAAACCCAAGAAACAAAATAAACCCTAAAAAAATAAATATAAACCCTAAGAAAAATAAAATCTGAAAAAAAAATCTTTAAAACTTTGTGTAAGGGCTCCGTCTCACGGATCTAAATCCGTGAGACCGTCTCACGCAAGTTTTTGCCTTTTGCGCATGAGGCGATCTTCACAAATGGTGCTCTAAAAATTTAATATTCATATTGTCGATCAATAATAATACAATAGTATTAGAAATATATCACATAATTAGTCAAATATCTTTATTATATATATAAATAGATGTATATATGACTGAAAGCAAATGACGACGTTGAATCTTCGACTTTTCCTCCGCCAGCAAATATTGCAAATTTTGATCTTAAGCATATATGCCTTCATTTAGATTTCACAAAACTCTACTGTTTTGCTTCGTAACTAAGATTTCATAATTTCATTTTCGATGAATGGGCACCTCTGCCCGCCCATCTAGTATTCTAGAATCATAGATGTTTTATATATGTTGTTTTGGTGGTAATGTTTACAAGAAAATGGCTAAGTGTTGGATAGAAAAACTGGATAAGTTTTAAGTCGAGGCCAGTATTGGATAATGTTTTCGCAAGACGAAATTGGCCCTTATACAAAGTGCTTACGGTTCCGGCAATCGTCCCTAAGATTCAACGACTTTAACAAGTTCGATTTAGCAGCACTTGCAAAAATCAAACTAACAACTCGATTTAATCATTTCTGATACTATATTATGTACGTATGCCAATAAAATAAATGAGTAAATTTGAAAATAGCAAATTCGATTTAGTTCTTTCAACTAGGGGTGTGCACGGTCCGGTCCGGTCCGAAGATTTAGAAATCTCCAGAACCATCCCGAAGTTCGGAGATTCCAAAATTAAATCTCCAGAACCGAAAAAATCTCCGTCCCGAACTGTCCCGAAAGTTCGGTACGGTTCGGTTCGGAGAATTTGGTTCTAATGGGATGGTACGGAATGGTTCGGGACGGTTCAGAGAAATGGAGATTCAAATATTTCATAAATAAAACACACAAAAAAGGTGAAAAGAAAAACCAGTGTAAAAATATTAAACGGTTATACTTTCAATCTTTTTTTTTTAGTGCAATTTCAAAAATACACACTAAAACTATTAGTACTATATGAGTTTAACTTTTTGATATTTTATATTTAACTTATACATAAAATTTCTTTAATTCATATTTAAGGGCTAAAATTTTAATATTGTAATTATAAATCATTCTTTCATGATATAGACTATATATTCTACATATTAATTTAATATCAATTTAACTTTTAAATTATTTTTATCTAATTTATAGTTAAAAGTATTGATTTCTTTTTGGATTTTAATATAATATGTTTCAGATATTATGTTATTCGTAATAGTAGTAAAAGTGTAGAATCTCAACGATTGACAAATTTAGTAGCTTCTATTACACAATAATATTCTATAATCTTGGCACATTGCCATATAATTGACTAATATTCTATACTATATATCTTAATTTCTTGGTTAGATGATTACTATAGTTTATGTGCAATGTACTAATCATTTAACTAATTTTAATTCAATTAATTTTTTTGATTGGAGGATGAGTCTAGTTATGATCCCTAATAAGTAAAATATCATCAAATTTAAACAGTTTCTACAAATCAAATATGATTTTATAATTTCATTTATTGGTTCGTTTAAATGAACTGATATGAGTATATGACGTAACTATTAGTGAATTAAATATATATTAAATTATTCCTATTGATAAAATATGCCAAATTTTTAATTTGATAATTTTTAGTATTATATATTATTGAATTTTAAAGGAATGTTTAGTTAATTCAATATCAAAATACAAATAAGATAAAAATGTTATATATGTATATATAAAAATTATTTTAAAATCAGTTCTGGTTTCGGATATTCGGTTCGGTACGGTTCGGCATGGTTCGGTACGGTTCTCGGTACGGATATTTGAAAAATCTCCAGAACCGTACCATATAAACTTTCGGGACGATTCGGTACTCAGAGAAAGTCAAAAAATCAACGGATATTTTCGGTTCGGATATTTTTCGATTCGGGTATCGGTTCGGGTTCGGTGATCTTCAAGTCCCGTGCACACCCCTACTTTCAGCTCGACTCCAATATTATCAACCAATCACCCCTACCAAGTGTCTTCCTTTGTCTCTGCAGGATCTATTTCGACTTGTTCAGTTTCCCATTCTTTGTCATTATATTTTTCACCCCCATCTCCCTTATATATACCCCTTTTTCCCCAACCCATTTTCCTCCACTTAAACTCTCAAAACCACACACACAAACGCACATACTGATATGGAGACATCGATGGCAAAGGAGTTCAAGAAAAGCTCCGTTTACATGGACCAAACCTCAGAACCACTAGAGAATGGCCATATTGCAAGCAAGATTTTCGACGACGATGGTCGTCTCAAAAGATACTTAGGATCTCCTATTACTTGCACTGTTTCATATGGTGCATGTTTTTCAGCACACCAGATTAATGCATGTCACACGTACTATAATGCACGTGGTAATTGCTTCGAAACATCATCAGATGAAACACTGCATGAAATAGAAAATTTAGTTAGCTTTATTTATTTATATACGTACATTAATGTCTTTCTGGGACTAAATAATGATTATGAGAATGAAATCTGGGACTAAATAATGATATATGAATTGAAGGGACAATGTTGACGGCAAGTGCATACATAATAAAGTTAACGGTGGTGATAGGATCAGGAGTGCTGTCTCTGGCATGGGATTCTTTGAAATATTTGATGACAATTTCCTGTGAATAATACTCAATTCAAGTCACATGTGACATTTACATGTCATGTACAAAACGGAGGTCTCACAAATATATACCCCTACATCCATATCCCATGGGTAAAAAAGACTAGTTTAAAAGTAAAATCAAAACCAACCAAAACATAGTCTTGTGTTTTAATTAGATGCAAAATACAATTATGAAAGTTAGAAAATGAAATGTTTTAGCCACGTGACCCCTCCGATATGAATTTTTGATCTAACAAATCAATTAAGATATAGTATTCTCTCAATTTTAAATTGCTCCTATTCATAGCAAACCTTCTCTTAATAACCAACAACACACAAGGCTCTTTTCTATATATATTCACTACCCTGCCACCCTATTTTTCTCCCACGCACAGATATACTGATTATTCGTTCGTCGCTCGACTGTACAATTGTCTCAAGGTAGCTGCATTTTATTAAATTTTCATTTTCATTTTCCTTTTGCCCCTTTTCCCAGTGTACTTCAGCAATATAGAGAGAAATACAAAAACATTCTGCTTATATATATTAATCTTTCATGGTATCAGCAGTCTAATACGACTTGCGTCTCCAATTCTTTTTCGGTTCTTTCACATCTCTGTTCCCATGGATCCCTCCTCTGTTGCTCCATCAACTCTATTACCAACCCACCATGTCAAAAGCTTTGTCACTGTTCTCCTAGACAACACTAATTATCTCACGTGGAAAACCCAGATTCTGAATTATTTTGCCTTTACCGATCTTACCGGATATATTGACGGTACTATTTCCAAACCAAGCAATGACAATCTCTCTTCCCTTCCTAATTGGACCCGCTTCGATCTTTTCGTTACTGCCTGTATCACCTCTACACTCTCTGATTCTCTAGTTCATCAAGCAACAAACCATGCCACAGCACAACATCTCTGGGATTTTCTCCACATGACTTCATTCAGGCAAAAATCTCTTGCTCGCAAATCTCTTCCTCGGACTCAGTTACGATCTCTCCGTGAAGGGTCTCTTTCCATCTCCGACTATCTTCAACAAATTCATCATCTTTCTACTTCTCTCGCTGCCATAGGTGATGTTTTATCTGACTCCCATCTTATACAAAAACATTCTGCTTATATTATTCTTTCAAATATAGCTTTATTTATTTATATACGTTAATGTCTCTCTGGGACTAAATAATGGTTATGAGAATGAAATCTAGCTAACTGATGATGAATGAATTGAAGGGACAATGCTGACGGCAAGTGCACACTTAATAACGTTATCGGCGGTGATAGGATCAGGAGTACTGCTGTATCAGCTGGGTTGGGTGGCCAGCCCCCCTGTGCTCGTCGCCTTTTCCTTCATCACTTATTTCACTTCCACCCTCCTCGCCGATTCGTACCGCTGCCCGGGCCTACTCCATGGCACCAGAAACTATACTTACATGGATGTCGTACGTTCTCACTTAGGTATGATTACTAGTAATTCTTCATATTTATAGGTATTTAGAATAAATACAAGAAACAAAGACTAATGGAAGTTGATGTCATTATTATTAGTATCTGATTTTTGAAGATTTTCTCCAATTAAATCAGCTCATAAATGAGCTTAATGATTTATATGAGTTAATTATGCACGCCGTATATATTTCTTATGTGATTATTGTGGAACTAATTAACTGGATTTTGAATTAAAATAGGGTTCCTCCTATAAGTATTTATTTAATTTAACTGGAAAATTATACATATGTAACTAATATATGAATTAATCTGTCGATAAAGAAGTACTCTATAGCTTGAGAAATGAAAAACATATATATTGATCATACACCATATGATCAATATTAATACATATATAGAAACTATTCTTTTCTAGATAACGATATATATACTTTTCGTATCATCATGTGCCTAAAAGCTAAGTAATTAATATAACTAATTAAGTCATTTTCATAAGTAGTCAATATGCATGCATGCATGCAGTTGTTTCTATTTTTCCATTTTTCGGTTCTTACACTTTTCTTTCAACTTTTTCCCTTTTAACCTCTGATAAATGTATCAGCAAGACCAAAAATAAGAAGAGTCCATTGCTTGCTTTAACATAATACTATGTCACTAATTTTCTAGGTTTATTTTAGAATGATGATGCGTCAAATGAAGAATAAGAAATGCAATAGAATTTTTAATTTCATTTCAATGGTCAAGCCTAAAAACCGAAATATTGATATAGATCATCAAAAACAGAGAAAAAAATGTATATATAGGTGGAATGCTTGAATTTTATTAGGAATACCTTCTGTCCGCACCTTCTATATTAAAAAATCCAACCTTTGCATTAAAAAAAAAATCCAGGACTAGTTCCTCTCAGAGGCGTAGCCATGTGTGGCTAGCACTGGGCTCAAGCCCAGTGCAAATTTTCAAAAATTATATTTTTAGTACTATAGTTTCTACAATATTCAAAATTAGCCCACCCAAAATTTAATGCAAAACTCAAGTTCACCCCCAAAATCTAAATGCAAGTTAAAAATCAAGAATGAAGAATGTAAACTTTTTGTCTTATAATAAGATTGATGTTATATTTAATATGTTCGTGATTTTTAGACTATTATGTGATCCTTATTTATCATCCGTACATTTATCATTTCATTACTTTTAAAATTTACTTAACTATTTGTATTAGTAATTTATTAGAATATTTATCTAATTATTAAGAAAATCATATATTTTATTAGTTAATGGCCTAACGGTCCTAACTAAATCAATTTAACGGCTTTGCTAATTGTACCTATCGTGTCGCACCATGTTTCTCGTTTTTTTTAGCGCGTCGTGTTTGAGTTTAAATTTTGGTCCAATAAGGTTATTGTGTGTGTTCGGGCTTGAGCTTATTGTGTCGAGTTGTTATTTATCGGCCGACAAGAACGATTTGTCACTCCTAAGTGTCATCATCAAGTATGAAATTAAAAAGTTATCTATTTTTTTAGTTTTTTTATATTTAATTATTGGCTTCTTGTTATTTTGGCCCGACCGACCCACCCCATTGTCATCCCTATATATAGATAATTTTTCTTAGAGAAATTTTTACTTCTTAGCCCACCCTAGTAGTAATTCCTGGATCCGCCCCTGGACTTCCTCTTATATATTATATATATATATATATATATCCAGGTCAGAGTGCCAACATTACTTCAACATATATATCCCACATTTAAACTATAAACTGTTTCTCAATATAATCTTCATCCAATTAATAAGTAGCAGACATCAACATGTTTTTTTTTTGTCCCGTAATTAAACTATTGATATCAATAGATAACGCTGCAGCATACATTTAGCTTTAAAAAGATTCCATTTTCCTTTTACTTGTTGAATGTTGGTATGATTCTTATCCTGCACAACCCGGCTCATTTTAGGTCTCTTCTCCTTATACTGGTGTTTGTTTTGTCATTACAGGTTTGAGCCTTTTAATTGTATGCCTCCTACTGCTTCTGCTGCCAGTCCGTAAGTACACTAGCTAGGAATCCATATTCTACTATTCCTAATTAACATTTGCCGTTATAATTTCATTTATATATTTTTAAATAACTAATGTTATTTTTACTTTTTAACTGGTGATTAATTAATATTTAAATAATTAATAAATAATTTGCAATTTCTTTTTGTAAGTTAAAGCTATAGCTTTCGTTTAGCGTAGAAGATAATCATTTATTTACAAATTGATAATTTTTCTTTACATGTACTAATTATATTATTAAGTGTTCAAGAATAGTTAATTATCTATGTAATTTTAAATTATTATATAAATTTTTTTCAAGTGCAAATTCAAACTATTAGGATGAAATTGGAACCCTTGATCTCTCCTAGTGAACGATGGTAAAACAATTATACAAACTAATTTCTCATTAACTGTTCAAAAGATGATTAGTTTGTTATTTAATTACAAAGTAATTTCAAACTGTACTGAATTAAAGGACTCATTATGTGTCAAAATTAGTTAATTATGAATTAATTACATTTAATCTATAGTTAAATTGCATATTGTTTTAACTATTGATTAGAAGTAACAAAAATTAATTAGTCTTTTCAAAAAAATAAAAAATTAATTAGTTGACTAATAAAATTTATATTTAGTTGATTACATTAATTAAAAGTATTCATTATTTTATCAATAAAAAATTAAAGTATATTAGTTAAACTCATGTATAAATTCATGTAAATATATTAAGAAATTGTTTATTATAACCTGCGCTTAACTGTGTTCTGAATTGATTTCATTTCTTCAGGTCCAGGTTACTGTACAGGCTATTAAAATTCTTTAAATATTTTAATCTTAAAAGGCAAAAGATCGATTCAGTTTTCGAATATTGACCGGAAAATTATAAGATACTATGAAACATAAGTATGTATAATATTTTAATTATTTAATCGTCATGAATAAATATTTAGAAATTATTGCACTACTAAATATATTTTTTGTAAGATTAAGTAATTATTAAATTATTTCCAGAAGTCTGTCCTTATTGAGTTAGTTGCATACGACAGAAATTTTCGCATTACAATTTCAGACCCTATGTTGCCCAATAGTCATATGATTCATTTTGTTGCAAAAACACTCCCAAAATCTAAAATTTTGCATATTTGGTCCCATAATTCTCAATTCTTACACTTTTGATCCCATATATATTTCATATTTCTACAATCGATACAATTTGCCTTAGATTGTTGATGAAGTATGCCCTGTTAAGTTTATCGGCTGGAAACCTGACATGATCCACTTAAAACCTCCGAATGGAGACTGGATCTAAGTAGGTGTAACAATGCCACGAACAAAACATGGACAGAAAATGAAGGATTTCGCACCATGTGATCCGTTGCATAATTTATCTGAACATGGTAATTTGGGACTATCATTGCAATATTTAAAAACTACGGGACTATTTATTGTATATTTCTAAAACCGAGAGACTGAAATTGCAAAATTTGGAAATAGTGAAATAAATTTTGCAAAGTACGGGACTACAATTGCAATAGACATAATCCTGTGGGACTGAGTTTGTAATTTTCTCCCTGCCATATATGCAGCAAATATATAAATGATATGCTTATAAAAAATTTTGATATGTAAATAGTTTCCAACACCATATCATCTTTAAAGTGTTTGGCAACTGATGATTTTTTTCTGACCACAAGCCAATATTTTGATTTGAGAGGGGATTTAAGTTTCAGCTTTTCATTCACATATAAATATATATATATTGATCTTTTGTTCATCTCATTTATTTTGTAGAAACTACTACACCACAAACCCAGACCAATAAAGTGTATATTGTATACATGGGGGGTAGGTCAAATGGTGACCAGATAAATGACCATGCGGACCTTGTGAGCTCCTTGACAGAGAGGTTTGTTATATGAATTTGATTAAACACCTTATGACAAAAATGTAGTTCTATATATGTATTTCATACAATTTCACGTTTTAATTTTGCTATAACTTCACTTGAAAAATTTACTTGTACAGGAACAAGAATGATGTGTTGCATACATACATCAATGGGTTTTTAGGTTTTGCAGCTCGCCTAACCGAGGCAGAAGCAAAATCTTTGGCTGGAAGACCAGGAGTTGTGTCGGTTTTCCCCGACAGGGTCTTCCAGCTTCAAACCACACGCTCTTGGGACTTCATCGAGGAGCAGACGACGGGCCTTAAGTCTGATCCTACTCTGAGTTCACCTGATGATGATGGAGCAGATACCATAATTGGGTTCTTAGATTCAGGTCAAATTTCTCTGCTTTAATTTTCTTATTATATGATTATTAGACATAATATAATTTATCTGACTTTTAAAAAAAAAAGAAAAACAACAATTTTCATGGAAATTAATTGAATTAGACATAATTACTTAAAAACAAGTCCATTAACAGGTCAATCGCATTAATTTTATATAATTGGACATTTAGTTTGGTTATTCACCCATTTTATTGTTATCATTGTAGAACCAATATACAACTGGTATTTGCAGTTGGTGCTTAATATATATATATATATATATATATCGATCTGATGTGCGTGACAAACTAGCGAAGAGAAGCATATTTGGATATTGGCTGATTTAATTATAAGTGTGCTATAGGCTTTGTGCATCACACATCTATAATATATTGTGCCTTTCGCTCATATTATATTAATTATGTATCATGTTTATGTGCTTATAATCTCTACAAAGTCGTATAATGGACTATATACTTATTGCTTGATCATTTCAAAATCATTTCTTCGGACATAAATTACAAGGAATATGATCATGTTAATGCATTTTTATCGCATGACTACGAAAAATGAAAAAAGAGCAAACTATCGCTTTTGAAATAAAACACTTGATTTCTATTGCATGATTATGGCATTTCATTCGACTCCATTTTCCTTTTTTAATTAATATTATTTGTTTAATTAATTATGGCACTCTTTCAAGAGTTTGAATAATATAGAAATATCACTCTGAATTTGGCAGAACCGAGAGTTTCAATGATGTGGATATGGGTCCTATCCCATTACGGTGGAAAGGAATATGCATGGAAGGCGAAAATTTCATGTCCTCTAGCTGCAACAAGTAAGATTTCAGATAGAACATGCAAACTATTTTTCTTCTTACCCCAAAGGCGTCAGTTCTCACCAAAATAAGCATGACATTACTATTTTTTTCTATGAAAACATTCGAAGGATGTAAATTTTAATTATACTTCAAAAGTTTACAAGACTTAGAAAAGCTATTAATTAGTTGTGTGAGTTCGATAGTAATCAATGCTTAAAACTCTTACGCCCGCACTCGAGGTCTAGGTTAAATTCCCACTCATCCTCCCAGGATATATACTAAAAAAAAACTATTACATGCTAAAAGTACTAATTTCTCAAAAACTTTATGAAGCTAGAAAATCCTAAGAGTGCAAATTCTAAAAGAGAAAGCTCACTACAAGAAATTCGCAATTACCAATGGATTTTTCCATCAAGAACCATAAAATATCCACAAGTAAATCCATTACCAACAAAATTATAGATGAAAAAATTACACCGGCAAACTTCTCATGGTACGTAATTTATTTTCATCAGTATATAATCATTGGGTAGACGAATTTCGTAACGAAATGGTTTCAGAATACCGACACAAATTTTCCTCGGTAAACTAAAATTACCAACGAAAATAATTCTGTCTGTAAATATAAATTACATTTAAAAAAAGAAATGGCAACGTAATTATTTCCATTGGTAAATATATATTATATTTTAGAAAACAATACCGACAGAATTGTTTTTGCCGTTAATTAGAAATTAATTTAAATATACCAACAAAAATAATTCCGCCCGTAACTTTTTTATTTATATTTTTGAATTATTGGTTTTTTAATGTTTATTATAACCATTATACGTTACCTGTATAACATGTGCCAACAATACATATCAAATGCACAAACACAAATTTACACAAAAAAGAAAAAGAACAATATTCAATAAGTTCTAATTAAACCCTACAAATTCAACGTATCCTAATTAAGCTCAAAAATTTCAACGTATCTTAATTAAGTCCTATACTTTCAAGAAGCAATAATTAAGCTCAATACATATCATAACCCTTAATTAAGCCATAAAGTTTTAACAAGTTCCAACAAGCCTAATTTAGCACTAAAATTTCAAGAAATCTTAATTAAGCCCTAAAATTTCAACAGATTCTAATTAAGCCCTAAACTTTCAACAAGCCCTAATTAAGTCCTAAGATTTTAAAAAGTCCTAATTAAGCCATAGAATTTTAACAAGCCCTAAACCCTAAATCGCGATAATACAAGCCATAATTTGGGGAAAAATAGAATTATACAACATAAATAACAATCCAAATTGCCAACACAACTACAACTACAACCAATTTATGGAATAAATAACAAAAAATTATAATACACAAAAATAATTGAAATAAACAAAAAGTCCAAAAATTGCCTTCTATGCCGATAGGATGAACGGAGACGGTGGTCCCTGAGGCACGATGGTCATTGAAGGAACTTAAATTTTAATTTGATTTTATTTTCAAATAAACAATTACCGATGGAAAACTATCGGTTGGTATGTGTCTAATTTTTTTTAAATTAACCCATTATTGTCAGTAATTCGTCTGTGATCCATTGGCATATACCGCCGGTAGTAGTCCGTGGGTAATTTTTGTTGGTATTTCACGAAATTTCTATAGTGAAGTGATTGATTCTCAGCTTCTAGACGCAATAAACAACTATTCTTTTCATTTAGAGCTGAGAATTATTTTTTAGAGTATGTAAATACTCTCTAAGTATTGTTCGGCCACACAACTTATAAGGCATCTACATCTGATCCATCTTAAGAAAATCATGCATCTTCCTTGGTAATTGAGGCCCCAAATAGACCCTGTCACATTGTTCCTCATAGCCCATATTTGTTAAACAACAAAATCGTATCTCATTTCCAGTGTATGTGTGTAACTTTGACTTCTTTTTCCATAAATCTATTCCTGATTTGCATGAACCAATGTAGCAAATAATGACCTTCTTAGTTAGTAAAACAACTAAGTTTACAAGGACTTGAGAGTCAACCTCAATCCATTATCTTACTATGGCTTAAATCATCAATAATGACCTTCTTACTTAGTAAATTGTGTTTTATTAGGAAATTGATAGGGGCAAGGTATTATGATGAATTCACCACTCCACGGGATGGTAGTGGTCATGGTACCCATGTTGCGTCAATCGCACTGGGAGACCAGTTTTCGATGCATCTTATTACAACCTAACTAGAGGAACTGCGAGAGGGGGAGCACCGGGTTCTAGAATAGCCGTGTACCGTGTTTGCACAAACGACAAAATCACAAAGTGCCATGGATCAGCCATTCTCAAAGCATTTGACGATGCAATTGCTGATGGGGTTGATGTGCTGTCATTATCCCTTGGTCCATCATCAATCATGCCACATTTTTTCAACGATCCAATTGCCATAGGGGCATTTCACGCGGTGGAGAAGGGCATAATTGTAGTATGCGCCGCTGGAAACAATGGTCCTTCTTCGTCAACTGTTGTGAATGTTGCTCCTTGGATTTTAACTGTTGCTGCCACCACCATTGATCGAGATTTTGTGGCAGACGTGGTTTTAGGAGGAAACCAGAAGGTTAAGGTAATCATTTAAATTACTATTCATTACACTCACACACATGAATACCTAATATTATTTTTCATGCATGTCCATAAAGAATTTAAACTAATGGATGGTAGTGCATATATGTTGGAATCTTAGGCCGAGGATCAATTTTTCGAATCTCAAGAAGTCTCCTATTTATCCTCTGATTGATGGGGAATCGGCAAAATTAGATTCTAACCAACAAGCTAAAAATCTGCAAGGTACACTAAACTCCTATTCTTATATTTTAACTCTATCTAGTAACATAGTATCCATCTCATAAAATGTCAATGTTTTTGTTTAGGAATTGCAATCCCGAGTCATTGGATGGTGACAAAGTGAAGGGTCAATTCTTCTTTGTGAAAACAATGTTGGGACCGAGCAATCAATTGACAAATTTGAGGCACTAAAGAATGATTATGGGGTTAATGGGATGATCTTTGGTTGATAGTATTCTTGTTGGACAAGAGCCACCAACATATGGGGTTCACCCGATTGTTTCTATTCAAGATGACAGAGTGCAAAGAATATCTTATATCAAATCGACAGGTAATTATTAGTTAAATCATGTATTCGCATTCCACCAACCCAAGTTCCCAATCCTTCAACCCCACCCAATATAGTAGCTGATGGTTGAAAAAAATGTCTCGTGCAATTTAATTAAAAATTCACATAATATAATACAACTATTTATTCCTTTTTATTGATTAAATGTAAGGAGTTGCTAATCGCAATGTTTTGGACTTGTGAAGCAACCCAAGTGGCAACAATTTTACCAACCATGGTGATACCAAATTATAAGCCAGCTCGATTTGTAGGATATTTTTCTTCACGAGGTCCTACGCTTGGTATTCAAAATCTTCTTAAGGTAAAAACATTTTCATATTGTATTATGTCGTATAAAATGTTTTGAAGTTGTTAATTGAATAGAAAATGAATTACTAAAAGTGTGTTCTTTTACTTCTACCAGATATAAGCAAAGACCAGGAGTAATGATTCGCGCGTGGCCTACAATTATCACGACTGACTCTTATAGGAAGAGAACCACCGATGTTTGCCCTACTTTCAGGCACTTCTATGGCATGCCCCCATGTTTCTGGGCTTGCTGCTAGAGTCAAGTCTCAGCATCCAACCTGGAGTCCTTCGATTATTAAATCAGCCATTATGACCACAGGTTTTGTATTAATTTAAATAAATATATTGGAATGGAAATACACCACATATTAATAAATATTTATTTCATCTGATTTGCAGCAATTGCACAAATAATTTGGAGTCCCCGATCACGACAATCACGGGTCAAGAGCCACCCCATATGATGGAGCGAGCAGTGGTCAATAAGCACATCCGGTCCCATTCAACCCGGCTTGTTTATGAGACCGAAATATTGGATTATATTCTATTCCTCTCGCATTATGGCTATGATCCATCCAAGATAAAGTTAATTGCACCGAATGTACCAACGAACTTTTCCTGTCCACCTAACAAGAGTTTTGACTCGATCTCTAATATGAACTACCCTTCAATAGCCATTTCCAACTTGACTATAAATGAAGTCAAAACGGTTACCAGAATAGTGACTAATGTTGAGGATGATGACTCAACTTATGATGTCATCATTGAGGCTCCCACTGGTGTGGACGTTCAAGTAATCCCAGAGAAGCTTTATTTCACGAAAGACGTCAACAAACTACAGTTTCAAGTGGCATTTAAAGTGTCTGCAAAATTTCGAGAAGACTTATTTGGCTCCATTGCTTGGTCGAATGAAAAGCATAATGTTCGGAGCCCATTTGTTGTGATCGCTAGGTCAAATGCTACCTACTCAGGAAACATGTCTGTTTCTTTTATTTTTGTATTTTGTTGTCAAATGCTTATAGCATGGTCGCTTTACCTCGCCTAAAAATTTAAACAAAGAAGTATATAATTTTGTATTTGTATATAAATGATTCATATGCAATTGATTTATTGTTTGCAATTGTTACATCAATTACTGAGTACCAATCAAAAGAAATAATTTGATTTAATTTGACCCAAAAAATTAGAACCAATAATTTTATATGACTCCATTTTTGAGTAAATTATATATGTATGAACCAGCATGTTGGTTGGAAAAAATATAGCCAGAATTGATCATTAAGTGATTTAAAATCACAAATTTACTTACAATTCATTATATTTAATTTTGTTTTTCTCAATATTCAATACTGAGGTCCACACTTTCACCGGAAAATGGCAAAGCTCTTGGCATCTTCTTTTGCTACATTAATAGTGTGCTTTATTCTTGTCCCGGGTTGTTTTGCTAAATTGCCAACTTGCCAATTGGACATACCTTTCCCTTGTGCTAGTGCCAATCCAAATCCATGCGTGAATACATGTGGCAACAATGTTGGTGGAGATCTTCTAATTGAAGAAACATGTAGAAGAAGAGAAGGATCAAATCGTGGCAATAGCAATTTCTACTGTGATTGTTTGTTTGCTTGCCCTCCCAAAGGGCAAAACTCAGTCCCTCAAAAAAAAATAAAAAAAGAGGGCAAAACTCAGAATGTTAATTCCATTTTTGTCCTCGGTTAGTAAAAGGGTCAATTCCTTATTGTCTTAAAAGAATCATAGTTAGTAAAATTAGAATGCCTATTAGGCTAGAAATATAAAAGGGTGAATGGAAACATTACTATGAGTTGATTTTTCGTAGAGGTAAAGAAACCTTTGTCATACATTCTTATTTTTAGTTCCCTTGAAAATTACGTTTTACTTACTTCTATGAAATTAATCAATAATTGTGAATTACATTAAGTGATTTAAAATCCAAATGAACACTATTCAAATTCACCATGACATCCTATAGGGGGTCACAGGACTAAAAATCTAATTTTTTCCATTTAAAGGACCAAATCCAAAATGGATAATTAAAAAGGACCAAATCTCCGAGTACACCTACTTAGAGGACCAAAAAAATAATTTTGCCTAAGAATTAATTGTGTCCTTAAATTGCTATCCTGTTTTCGAAGGATTAACTTTGACATCCATAATTATGATACCATTTTTCCAATATGCATCCTAACAAGTTTAAATAGAATAACATCTCAATTATTCAAAATAAATGGTTACATTTTTTCCAAAAATAAATAAATAAATAAATGGTTACATTTGGGTAATTGTATAGGAGAAGGTATCTTGTAGGACCGTCTTACGGATCATACAATTCGAATCTTGGTACCAACCATAAAAGAGAAGTCATGTGGCTGCCAACTATGAGATCTTTTGAGCAGATCTTTCTTTCTCTCTCCTCTTATCTGGTGGTCTCATTTATCTCTATCATTTTATTCTCAGATCTCCTCCAACAAAGACACAAGTCTCGTGAGTGATACTTTAATTTGAGCAATAAATATCATACTTTTATGATGTTTTGTGATACTTTTACATTTTAAACACTATAAACATCAAAAGTGATACTTTCTCATGACTAAGTAGTGATATTTTTTAGCTACCACATTGTAATGAAATACTTTTTAAGTAATTAGTACAGAATACTTACACTTTTGAGACAATTTATGATGCTTTTAAATATGCACAATTATGTTTTAATACTTTACATATCCAAGTGCAAACACTTTAAAGGAAATTTATGATACTTTTCAGGCAATTTCTAATACTTTTTTAATGCACAATTATGTTTCAATATTTTACATATCCGAGTGTAGAATACTAATACTTTTCACATAATTACTGATACTTTCAACATAATTATCGATATTTTTGCGGCTGTTTCAATTGATACTGGATTTCCCATAATTTTTTTTCTAATTACAAACTAATACTTTTAAGACAGTTTATGATACTTTTAACGCAATTTCGGATATTCTTAAGGCAAATTTTGATATTTTTAAGGCAATATTCAATGTTGAAATACAGTGATAAAATTGATACTTTTAAGGTAATTTTTGATACTTTTAAGGTAATTTTCGATACTTCCAAGCACCAATATTCATAGATTTGTACACAAACTTTATTTCAAACTCATATTTAATTTATTACAAACTGATACACTTCAAATGCGATGAAAAAAAAAAACAAGGATGACAATCACACAAAGTAAAAAAAAATGAGAAAAAACAAGAAGAGAAGAAGAAGAAGACAACGAGAAGAAGAAGAAAATGAAGATGTTAAATTTGGGGGACTTGGTACGGTACCACACATGAAGCGTACATAATATGGGAGAGAGCCCAAGCCCACCAAGTGAGGTTCCATCCTAAAACCAATTGGTGATAGGAGGAGTAGCCCACTTGGCTAATAAAGTGGACTCATTTCTCTTAATTAATCAATGTGGGACAACTCACAAGTGACATATCTCAACACGCCCCTACACTTGTGAGTCATTCGTCAATTTATTAATCATCATCACAGGATCCTCCATGCTCAATCACATCATGTGATACGACACACACCTTGGGCCGAGCATGGGCCGCTTCCGATACCATGTTAAATTCGGGGGGACTTGGTATGGCCCCACACATGAAGCGTACACAATATAGGAGATAGCTCAAGCCCACCAAGTGAAATTCCATCCTCAAACCAATTGGTGATAGGAGGAGTGACTCATTTGGCTTATAAAATGGACTCTTTTCCCTTAATTAATCAATAGAAGAAGACAACGAGAATAAGAAGAAGATGAAGATGAAGATTTGATGAATCGGTAGATACCACGGGCTTTCTTCTCTTATCATTGTATGCCAATTTTCTAAATGTTTCTTTCTCGAGCATCATCCGAGGCAAAAATGGGATCTTGGACGACTTTGAAAAAAAAAAAAAATGTCATCATTTGTTGTGGTATTCGATTGCTTCTAATCATGGCTTCATGTTTTCAAGCTTCTATTCTAAGCTCTTTTCTTCTTGCTTTAATTTTGCGATCTCCATCAGCATCAGCTCCTCGTCTTCGTCGTCTTCGTGTTTAAGATTTGAAGTAGTGTAGGTTTTCGTGGTGTGTTTTTTTCCTCACGATGTTGCTAACTAGTTGTGTTTGTCTCCGTATGAAGAAGAAGAATGCGAATAAGAAGAGAAGAGGAGCAGCGAAGCGGGAGCGGGAGAAATAAATGTTGGAAGTATAAATTGAATTTGGAGAATAATTATTTTGGTCATGTGTCCTTTATCATTTTCAAGAGTATTTTAGTGTTTCAAAGTTTGAATTATATTTCCTAAGTTTGAATAAGTAGTTTGAAGAGTCTAAGTTGTTCAAAGAGTCATCTTGTTTTTTGTAGTGTCAATTTAATTGTTGGTGATTCTTATGCCCAATTCATATGGCTAGCAACAATCTTACTACACTTGTGTCTCGTTTCAATGGAGAAAAGTTCGATTATTGGAGCAATCTAATAAAATTATGTCTTGAATCTCAAGACGTATGGAGTGTTCTTGAAGAAGGTGTAAATCCACCCGAGGATGAAACTCAATTGACTGACGCACAAAAACATATTTTGAAGAACAAGAAGAAAAATGATAGAAAATAACTTTTTCAAATTTATCAAGTAATCGAAATTCCGATTTATGAAAGGATCTCCAAGGCGAAGAGTGCTCAAGAAGCATGGAAAATTCTTGAGACGACGTATTCCGGTCAAGATCAAGTGAAGAAAGTCCGCTTACAATCTCTACGGGCTGAATTTGAGAAATTAGAGATGAGAGACAATGAAAAAATCTCGGAATATTTTACAAGAGTTACTTCTCTTGTAAATCAAATGGCTTCAAATGGAGAAATTATGGAGACCCAAAGGGTTGTCGAAAAAGTTCTTCGAAGCCTACCCAATAAATTTGATCATGTGGTTGTGGCTATTGAAGAATCGCAAGATCTTTCATCAACGCCGATGGAGAGTCTACAAGGAAGATTGGAAGCTCACGAAGTGAGGATCCTTCAAAGAAATCCTCAACTTACTTCTTCTCTTGATCAAGCTTTAAAATCCCAGTTCACATTCACGGGAGGCCGTGGTTCTTGTCGTGGACGCGGACGAGGTCGTGGACAAGGAAGAGGCGACAGACAACCTAAAGAACAGGATGAACAAAATGAAGGAGAAAATAGACGATATTTTCAGAATTTTCAAAGAGGAAGAGGACGAGGTACCTATAAAGGTAACAAAGCCTATATTGAATGTTATCATTGTCATAAACCAGGCCACAAAATAAGTGATTGTTGGATTAAATATCCTGAAAAAAAGCAAGAAGCTGGTTTGGTGCATGAAAATGAAACAGAAAATTCTGAAACTTTGTTGATAACTTCTGATGGAAATTTTGGAAATATTTGGTATATGGATAGTGGGCAAGTCGACATATGACTGGCAACAAAAATTTATTTGCATCTCTTGTCGAAGCTAAACATGGGCAGGTTACAATTGGAGATGCCAAGTCATATAAAATTCAAGGTGTTGGAGAAATTGCTTTTAAAACAAAAAATGGAAATGTTCAAAAAAACAATGTCGGAGGTATTTTATGTACCTGGATTGCAAAGTAATTTTCTAAGTGTTGGTCACTTGATGAAGAAAGGTTTTGATATTCACTTTGTGAATAATCTTTGCACCATGAAGAAGAAAAATCAACTTGTTGCAAAGATTGGTTTGGGCTCGAACAATTTATTTCCTGTCAAGCTTGATGTGCTAACTGCCAATTGCTATCTTTCTTCTGATGAAGAGATTTCCAAGTTATGGCATGATAGATTCGGTCACCTCTATTTTCAAAGTTTGAAGGAATTATCAAGCAAAAATATTGTTCAAGGGTTGCCTCAAATTGATACAATAAGTGAAGTTTGCGAAGAATGCCAGTTGGGAAAACAACACCGAGATCCATTCCCAACAAAATCAAGTTGGAAATCACATTTACCATTGGAGCTTATTCATACGGATATTTGTGGACCGATTCAAGTCCCATCTTTTGGAATCTTAGGCATTTCTTGTTATTTGTTGATGACTACACAAGAAAAGTTTGGGTTTATATTTTGAAAGAAAAATCTGAAGCCCTTTCATATTTCAAGGAGTTCAAAATTCAAGCTGAAAAGTTTTCCGGTTGTCAAATTAAAAATTTGAGAAGTGATCGTGGTGGAGAATATTTGTCTAACTTATTTGAAGAATTTTATCGTAGTCATGGTGTTAGACATGAATTGACAAACTCAAGATACACCACAACAAAATGGCATCACGAGCGAAAAAAATAGAACGATCATGAACATGGTGCAATGCATGTTGAAAAAGAAAAATGTGCCGGCTGAATTTTGGGCTGAAGCTGTCTCATGTGCTATCTATTTAATCAACCGGTCACCAACAAAGAGTTTGTAGAATTCTACTCCAAATGAGGCTTGGTATGGAAAGAAGCCAAATGTTTGTCACATGGAAACATTTGGTTGCCTTGCTTATGCACATGTTCCAGATTCTTTGAGAACAAAGTTGGATGATAAATCTGAAAAATGCATTTTTATTGGATACAGTGAGAGGACTAAACCTTACAAGCTTTATAATCCAAATACAAAGAAAATTGTGATTAGTAGAGATGTTCATTTTGATGAAAAAGCTTGTTATGATTTTTCAGGTTCATCAAATTTGCAAATCTTTGATTTTGATGAAGGTGAATCTTAACCATTGCAACTTGAAGATGGTGAAAGAAACGTATCTCCTAAAAGTTCACCGTCACCTTTGGAGAGAAGGACAAGAAGCTTGAGAGAAATTTGTGATGAAACTGGAGTGATTGATGCACCAGATCAAGTATTTTTACATTCTTTGCGGGTGAAGATCTAGTCTCTTATGAAGAAGCTTCAAAGAAAAGTGGATTCGAGTAATGAATGACGAAATTAATTCCATTGAAAAGAATGGTACATGGGAGCTCACTGTTTTGCCTCCGCATAAATCCCCGATTGGTGTTAAATGGGTGTTCAAAACGAAGACCAATCCAGATGGCTCAATCAATAAATACAAAACACGATTGGTTGCAAAGGGGTACAAACAAAAGGAGGGTGAAGACTTTAATGAGGTATTTGCTCCTATTTCTAGACTTGATGCCATTCGTTTGATTATCTCTCTTGCTGCTCAAAATGGTTGGAAATTATTCCAAATGGATGTGAAATCAGCATTTTTAAATGCTTATTTGCAAGAACAAATTTATCTTGAGCAACCACCCGAATTTGTTAAAAAAAGCGAGGAAGATAAAGTGTACAAACTCAAAAAGGGCCTTTACGGGTTAAAACAATCGCCTCGAGCATAGTATGACCGAATTAATGATTATTTCATTAATTTTGGTTTTGAAAAGTGTCCTTTTGAGCACACACTTTATATCAAAAGGAACACTAATGGATGTTTTATGGTTGTAAGCCTTTATGTCGATGATCTCATTTTTACGGGAAATGATTTGGGAATGTTGAAAGATTTTAAAGTCTCTATGATGAACGAATTCGAAATTGACATATTTGGGAGAGTTGCATTATTTTCTTGGGATTAATGTTCAACAATCAAAAGCCGGAATCTTTATTTCTCAAGAAAAGTATGCAACTGAAATTCTGAAAAAAATCAAGATGGAGAATTCGAATCCGGTATCAACTCTTGTCAGACATCGGGATTGAAGTTAAGCAAGAAAGGTGAAGGAAAGTTTGTGAATTCTACCATGTTTCAAAGCTTAATTGAAATTTGATGTATTTGACCGCCACTAGACCCGACATCATGTTTATGTAAGTCTAGTTAGCGTGTTTATGGAGAATCCTTGTTCAAATCATTGGGAGGCGGCCAAAAGAATTTTGAGATATGCGAAAGGAACCATTGATCATGGTATTTTTTATGAAACACAAGTGCCTATCAAACTTGTTGGCTATACCGATAGTGATCTTGGAGGAAGCATGGATGATTCTCGAAGTACTTCCGGATATATATTCAATTTTGGAAGTGGAGCAATTTCATGGAGTTCGAAAAAACAACCAATTGTGGCACTTTCCACCACCGAAGCGGAATACACGCAGCCTTCTTTGGATGTCAAATTGTTCGTTAAGAGGAATTTTACAAAGTTTGAATTTCAAGCAACATGATCCGACAATGTTATATTGTGATAATAGCTCGGCTATTTCTGTCTCCAAAGATCCTGTTTTGCATGGAAGAACGAAGCACATCCGTCTTCTTTTTCACTTCTTAAGAGAGCTTGTTAATGAAGGAGAAGTGAACATTGAATATTACTGAAGTAATGAGCAACTCGCAGATATTTTTACTAAACCGCTTAGAGCACCGGCTCCCTCAAGAAATGTTGATGTTTTGGGAGTCAAAAGCAAATTCAATTTACGGGAGGCATTGTTGGAAGTATGAATTGAATTTGGAGAATAATTATTTTGGTCAAGTATCCTTTAGTATTTTCAAGAGTATTTTAGTGTTCCAAAGTTTGAATTATATTTCTTAAGTTTGAATAAGTAGTTTTAAGAGTTTAAGTTGTTCAAAGAGTCATCTTGTTTTTTGTAGTGTCAATTTAATTGTTGGTGATTCCTATGCCCAATTCATATGTATAAATAGGACACCATGTTGGGAGAATTTGTAAGACAATCAAGTTGAATGAAATTTTCAGATTATAAAAAATTCTTTTGTCTTCAACAAAAGCCCTAACCTGGAAGAACGAAAAAGAAAAAGAAAAACTAAAAAGAAAAAGAAAAAGAAAACTTAAAAGAAATTGAATTTCAACGGGTTGGAGTAGCGGGTCGGGCAATGGGTTGGGTAAGTAAGATCCGTCTTTGAGTTTAGACTGTGAAGACCGTCTTATAGTTTGATCATTCAATTTGCATGTTCACATAGAAGGCGACTGAGTCAGTTAAATCTTCCTCAAATTTTAAAAATTCCTAATATTTTGTACAACTCAGCAATCTTAAACCAAATAATAATCTCCGACATATTAGTCCAAAAGTTTGCTAATTTCATGAAAATGGTATCTTGAATAATTGGTGACATCCCTATAATAAAGGATGAAGTGCCTAATTAGGTCGACATAAAAATCAACTTCTTGACATTTGCTTTGATAAAAATACTTCTCATACAATTAATTAGTTAAAACTCAAGCAAAATTGAAAGTACTTATAAATTTGAATTATAATTGTAATAATATACACTTAAGTGCATAAGAAATTGAATTAAAATTTTATTACCTTTATATTTTAATTTTACTTGAAGTTTACATTAATATTTTTAAGATGTTACGACTATGTTCAGATTTATATTGGTGTCCGAAATCGGATAGTAGTCAAGTAATCAGCACTCTAAGCCTAGACCAGAAGTCGGAGTTCAGTTCCGATCACCTTTCCTCCCACTAGAAGAAAAACGGTCATAGACATCGTCTACAAGACATCAACTTTTACAAATTTGATGATGTCTTATAGTATACAACATCATGTTTTAAGTGAAGGGATGTTTATGAGCGGATTTTTTCGCTATTACACATCGTTTTTAAGAGCTTATGTCTTTGACAACCCCTTTCTTACTATATAACATCAATTTTAAGATCGGTTATTCCAAGAGATGTCTTTATCCACCCTTTATTGGTTTATAACATCACTATTAATATCATTTGTTTAAATTAGATGTTATTACTCAATATTATCACTATAAAATAAAAACATTCAAAAAAAAACTTTAAAACAAAAAATAAATTAATTTTTCCTAATTATTTATGAGGAATTCTAAATTTCTAATTATTTATGAGGAATTTCCTAAATTCATATTTTAAAAGAAATAGTTATTAGTGCAATGTGTTATTCCTAAGGAAATATTAAGGAAATATTTGTGTTTTAAAAGATAATTATTTTTGGTAATTAGACCAAACTTTTCTAATATCAATTAGCAATATAATTTATGAGGAATTTCCTAAATTCATATTTTGAAAACAAAAAACCCATTTCAGTACTATTATTAGAAAAAGCCCAACCCTCCAACCCAACCCTCCAAACCCGCACGTCTTCTTCTCTGTTTCTAACACCAAAGTACCCAACCCAACCCTCCAAACCCAGTTTCCGCCTTCATCTCCAGTAAACAATCGAGCACCACCAAAGACATCTACTGTCCACGTCCAGACGCCCTGCCGCCGCCTACAGTGCTGCCCCGCCGGCTTTAATCATTATTTTTTGGTGGGCAGATTCTGGGGAAAGTGGAGTTCTTGTCTTCTTGAATCCTGGAAATCATTGATTGAAGAGGTGAGTTACTTCTCTTTCTTTAACGAGTTTTGATTTTTGAACTCTCTTGGGCATTCAATTTTTGTTGTTTTTAATTTTGTTTTGGAATTTTCATCTATAATTAAAGAGGTGGGTTACTAATAAAACGAGATACCATTCAAAATGATTAAATGAGATACCCACGATGAGTAACATAGGGAGCCTTAAATCGCATTTCTTGCAGTAATTCGAAGAGCTTAAGCCTAAAGTGCTTCAGTTTTTTTTTTTTTTTATCTGACTGATAGAGTCTTCTACGCTAGTGTGCTTGCTATTTATAGGTGTAAATTATTTGGCGTATATGGTTAAAGGATGAACTTTTGTTACATATTTTCTAGGTCCTAGTAGGTGGCAGAAAATCAAATTTCCTTCTTTTTTTTTTTTGTAAATAAAACTACTTGCTCAGAACTGGTTTCTATTATGAAATAATGGGTTCAGAGGCAATGTTAATGAAAAATGTAACTACATAATTCAAAACAACAGTCAATTTAGATATCAAGTTCATTAATCCCTGGCAAATCTCCAAATAATTTTTGTTTAGAATATTCAACATCAGTTTTAAACTGACATTAAAACATATAAACATGCATTTTTACATATGAATAACATCGGTTTATGGACGATTTCCTAATGATTTAACACATCGGTCTGTAACCGATGTTGTTCTACCAAAATCGATGTTGAACAAACTATAACATCATTTTTGTTAGAAATAAAATTAGTTACAAAACGATGTGATAAGCCCTTATAACATCGGTTCTCAACCGATCTAAAAGATAGTCAACAACATCGGTAAAAAACTTATAACAATAGCTAGCAAATCGCAAGTTAACAACATCGGTTTAAAACTGATGTATTTGGGCTGTAACCACATCGTTTTTTGTATCCTTAGAACCGATGTTGAATAAGTATACTTTTAACATCATCAATTACGACATCGGTCGATTTTTACATAGACATCGGCTAAAAACCGATGTATTTGACTGGATTTCTTTTATTGAATTCCAAGATATATACTCAAAAAGCAGATTTTATTGGCGTACTCAAATAATACTTTATTCATCTCAATGCTGGTAACTAATAATTTTTGAATTTTTATTTGACTTTATATATGACATAAACTAGGGAATATAATTTATTATCCAACAAGAAAGTTACAAAAAATATAGAAAAAGAAAAATGAACATATAGGTAAAATCTTACTGACAATATTGTAGTTGCTAAAAATAACCGTTAATTAAAATTATTTTTGTGGATTAGCAATATCTAAAAAGAAAAAGATAAAAATAAAAGACGTGCATATACCTAATTTTCTTCACTTGTTTTTCCAATTAGAGATAGCAAAGTGTATCAGTCCGCCAATTTAGACCCAAATTTATCTACACATTAGCTAAGATGTTGTCCAACTCCAAGCCCACATGTTGGCCTAATACTTAAGCCCATTTGTACATAGATTTCTCTAGAAGATTATAGGAGTTTTGTAGAGAATTGTAGGATAATTCTAGATAACTCCTTTATAAATATCTTGGAGTATATTCTAGGAATATTTCAGAAGAATTTTAGAGACTTACTCTCCACCATCGGATTAAATGAATCACCACCATTCATTCGGGAGCTGCACTAGTATAAAGAGGAGTAGGATTTCATGTGTAAGCCATCAAGCATTCTAAACTTGTTTGAGTGAATAATATAAGGATTCTTTCCCAACTATATTGTGCTTTACTTTTCCATCTCCCACACTTCTTCACACACAAGCACTCTCTCGAGAGATTGACTTAGCAACCGTGAGGGGCGAAAGAGCACCGAGGTAGCACGGTCCATTATTAAGGAACAAGTCCTTAACATGTGGTATCATAGCTCGACTCGGGAAAGGCAGTCCACACGGATAGGCAGGTGTGAAGTCACACGGCCGTGTGGACAAGGTCACTCAGCACTTGGCTGTGTGATGCCACATGCCCATGCGAGGAAGAGGGCCGAGCCTGCAACCACTCGCCGTGTGGTCTCACACGGCCTGGCCGTGTAGGAGTTTGTTTCAACGCGTTTTTAGAGTTTGCTTCCGTTCCAACTCTACAAATGATCTCATCCAAGCATCTATAAAGAGGACCAAGTCTTGCACGAAAAATCATCACTCCCTACATAGAAAACACATCAAATAACAAAGGATCGAAGGAATCGAAGAGCTTCGAGAGCAAAAGGCTAGGTCGCGAAGAACACCACAAGGCTTTCGCATCTAGGGAGCACAAAGAGCTTCGAGGGCTTGGAGGAGGAATCCATCCCGACAAAAGGGTTTTTTTTTTCTATGTCTAAGAACTCTTGTATCAGGCTTATATGATGTCATAATATTGAT
This sequence comes from Rehmannia glutinosa, assembly GCA_016081115.2. Taxonomy (NCBI): domain Eukaryota; kingdom Viridiplantae; phylum Streptophyta; class Magnoliopsida; order Lamiales; family Orobanchaceae; genus Rehmannia; species Rehmannia glutinosa. The sequence continues at coordinate 71,068,207 of CM071928.1, forward strand.
TGAATTTGTCTATGAGTTTGTAATCAATGTTTGACATATTTTTCGGATCTTAGGGGCATAATTGAAACTCGATTTGTATTAAATATGATTACATATTTTCTTAATTCTTCATCGTTCTATTTTATGAATTCGAGTGCTTATTTATAATTGCTTTTATCGATCAATAATTTGCATGTCATACGTCTAGTCCATATTCCGAGAGGTGAGTTATAGTAGGACAAAATCAATTCAAACATGAAACATGTGTGACAGAGGCGTGTTTTTGGGGAGTCATTCAATTCACAAATTTTTTGGAGTTAATAAGAATTGTAACGATCCTACGGGACTACAATTGTTATTAATCAACTGTTTCGCACCACCGACCGGGGAGTAAATGAATTAATTAGAATTTGAACCCGTAGAATTGCATGAATTGGTTTTTAAGACTTTATTAGCATTTAATATTAGAGTAGCATGTTGAGATTATGTGCCTAAAGTTTCTCCTAATGATGTTGAAAATACTTGTAGGGTTCACAAATTTTTTCCTTTTTATTTTCTTTATTTTTTCGATTTTTTTCCTTAAATTAAAATAACTTGATTTTTGGTCGCTTCAATAATATTGGAATACGATGTTATTATAGCCTAAGTGTTTCGAGATTCAATCCCTAAGCAATACAACCTTACTTGCCATTATTCTATAAACTACACTGTACACTTGGAGTTGTATAAGCCAAAACAAATTTTGACAAACAAGTTTTTGGCATAGTTGTTAGGGATTGATTAGATTCTACTAGATATAGTAGTAAGTAGTCAATATTAATTGAAGCATATTTTTTGTAATTTTTTTGTTCTTTTTTTCGATGTTTTTATTTTATTTTATTTTTTTTCTTCTTCTTTTTCGTTTCTAACATAGTTTTTGTTGAGTGCGAGACTGGAATCTTTTGAGATTCAAGAAGCCCAAATCGCTGCTGCAGTGGGAGGCCAACATCAAAAGGGCAAATTCCCAGGCGATACTTAATCCGAGAAAATAGAGCAACGCCATTCGTCTGATGGATGGTACAGAATATGAGGGCTCAATGATTTCAATCGACACGGTTCAACGAAATCGATGCTAGAAATCTGAGTCTGGTTGAAGACAAAAAACTTAGCGCTTTGTGGGTGGCAACCCGAGAAACGTCGCGACAAACCCCAGGGGTAAAAAAAACAAGAAAAAAACAAAAAAAAAACGAAAAAAAACTGGAAAAGAAAGCGAAAATAAAACTGAAAAAAACGAAAAAAAGACGCCCACGGGCGTGTGGACGCACGCGACCCGACCGTGCAATCTGTTCCTCCAGTTTCAAATTTGACGGAGAAGCTCCAGGTTTCACCGTAACGATCCAGGTAAGTACTCTTTACGCATTCCTCTTTTCTTTTGATAATTTCCTCATATGTTGGGGACGAAGCATATTTTAAGTTTGGGGGATTGTCAAGAATGCGTAATCTAGTACTGCTGCATTTTGCATTGCATTTAGGACTGTATGTAGAGCACTTGCATTGTAATTTTCGGGAAAAAAATCCGATTTTTGTTTAATTTTTTCGATTTTTAGTTATTTTTGTTTTAACACGTTTAATTGCTTTCGTGTGCGGTTTTTAATTCAGTTCGCATGCCTAGCTCTCTATGATTTTACTATGAATATTATATGGCATGTGATAACATACTTGGGGGAATAATGTGATAAATTCTTAAGAGAAAAGTTATTTATCTGCTTGACATGTGTTAAGAAAATTGGGTATTTGAGCATGTTGCGAAAAATAAGCCTGTGAGCTTTTGTGCCTTAAACTGCTTTATATTATGCTGACTTATTTTTTCTTGAGTGTGTCATTCATGATTGATAGAACTCTCGAACTTGCTCTAGTATCTTCATTGAAGCCATGTGTGTGTTCAATTTTTGAAAATGATCTAAGGCCATCTTTGTTTAGCCTACTTAACCTAAAAAGCATACCTATGAACTCATGATTTCCTAGTTAGCCAAGTTTGAGCCAAAACTATTATTTTGAGCCACATTGATCTTTAAAATTTCATGTTTTATCCCTAAAATTTCTTGAGCTTATAGAAAATGAATAAGTTTGGAGGAGATGTGGTGAAAATTTATGAAAAAGAGAGGAAGTTGGCAAAAGAAAGAGGGATGAAGCGTGCTCTGGGTGAATGAAAAAATACATGAAGCTCGAAAAAGAAAGAAAATCTCCTTAGAAAAAATTATATAGAGAAAATTGAGCAAAGCAAAAGAAAAATGAATTATGAAAATTATTAAGAAAAAAAAGAGAGCTTGAGGCTAAAGAAAAATAAAAGAAGGCAAAAGGCCTAAGATCGAAAAAAGAAGAAATAAGGATGTGGCGAGTTAAAAAATTAAAATCGATATTATGTTGAAATTGAGTTAGTGAATTGCAAGTCTCAGATGCTTAAATTCTATTTGCTCAAGTCAAGTCACTTAATCCAAATTTCCTACCCTTACCAAAGAGCACATTACAAACCAAATAAAAAGTCCTTTTTGATTCTTAGATTGTGCACACAAAAAAGTGGTCGATATGCTAGGCGATTTGCAAGCCTATAGTAGTTCTACTTTCACTTGAATTGAATTTGAGCGCAAACACTTGCCACACACTTTTATGAGAGTAGAGTGATACACTATTTACTTGTGAGTCACGATGTCAAAGTACCCAAAAGAGTACTAATGATGCCGAGTTTATGAATAACGACTTCTTAATGATGAGTTACATGGTTTCTTTGAATATGGAGTCGAGTGCTATTTAATGTTTATAGTGTTTCTTGGGTGTTCTTTTGTTTTCCCTTTATATTGTTTTTCTTAAAAATTGCTCGAGGATGAGCAATGCTTTAAGTTTGGGGGATTTGATGAGTGTAAAATATACGTGCATTTTAGGGCTTAAAATGATATATAATTGATGCATTTGCATGCATATTACTATGTTTTTGCTTAGTTTCCTTTAAAGGGTATGGCATCATTCTTATAATTCTTGCAGAAACGGAGCTTAAAATGAAGAAATGTCAGTTGGGATGCCCAAATAAGATTGCCGAATGCAAAGAGAAGATCAAAAAGCGAGAAAAAAGTGAACAAAAGCACTTCACACGGCCGGTGTGGTGTCACACTACGTGTGGAGTGCGGTGTGAATATTACGATTGTGTGAAGAAGGAAGAAAACAGGGGGAGAGGTCCCACACGGTCGGACCGTGTGGGACAGTGGTCACTCAACCGCGTGAGCAGCCCGTGTCATGCCACGAGGCCCATGCGAGGAAGGCCGAGCCCAACACCACACGCCCGTGGTCTCACACGGCCTGGCCGTGTGGGAGTCTGTTTCAACGCGTTTTGAGAGTTTGCTTCCGTCCAACTCTACAAGTGATCTCTCCAAGCATCTATAAAAGGGGACCAAGTCTTGTACGAAAAATCATCACTCTACACATAGAAAACACATCAAATAACACATGAACGAAGGAATCAAGAGCTTCTAAAGCAAAAGTGCTAGGTCGCGAAGAACACCACAAAGTGCTTTCACATATAGGGAGCACAAAAGCTTGAGGGCCTGGAGGATAATCCATCCTGACGAGAAGCGGTTTTTTTATGTCTGCCAACTCTTTTTGTGCTTATATGTTATTACAATTAATTCCGAGTTGTCTGTAGGTTTGTAATCAATGTTTGGCATGTTTTTCGGATCTTGGGGACATAATCGAAACTACGGATTTGTATTAAATATGATTACTTATTTTCTTAATTGCTTTCATGCGTTCTATTTTATGAATTCGAGTGCTTATTTATAATTGCTTTTTATCTTGTCGATAATTTGCATGTCATACTTCTAGTCCATAATCCGAGAGGTGAGTTCTAGTAAGACGAAAATTGAATTGAGACTAAAACATGTGTGACGGGGTATTTGTCGGGAGTCATTCAATTCATAAAACTTTTGGAGTTAATAAGAATTGTACCCATCCGATCAAGAATACAATTGTTATTAATCATTTGTTTACACACTACCCCGACCGAGGGGAGTAAATGAATTTAGGAATTTGAACCCACAAAATTGCATTAATTGGTTTTTAAACTTTCTTTGCATTTAATATTGAAGAAGTATGTTGAGATTATGCGCCTAAGGTTGCTCCTAATGATTTTGAAAATACTTGTGGGGTTCACAACTCTTATTATTACTTTTTATTTTCTTTATTTTTATTTTTCCTTAGATTAAAATAACTTGATTTTAACCAATAAAATTGGAATCTGATATTATTAGCTAAGTGTTTGAGATTCAATCCCCTGAGGAATCACGACCTTGCTGCCATTATTCTATAAACTATAAGACACTTGCGGTTGTATGAACCAAAACAATTTTTGGCTAACAACATTGGCGACACATACTCGAAACCTCACTCCACCAGGAATCATTACAAGTTGCCTTGATGTCAATAATGCCGAGGAGCTCTTGTAATAAATAGAGAGACGGAATGATGGATATCGCCTGTGTTCTTGCTGACATTGAGGGGATGTAAGAAGAATTAGCACTATACAAGAAAGCGTGCTGGCGGGGAGATAAAGATGTCTACAAGTAGCCTATGGTGGACTCGCCACTAAACTTGATAGGATTTAATAGGCTAGAGACACCAAGGAAGTCGAGAACTACCTATGACACATGGAGTAATACTTTGAGGACTCAATCTTATCGATTTGTTATCAAGGGTAAAATCGCTTCTCTCTACCTTAGATCTTTGTTATGTGATGGTGTACGGGAAACACGCCGACATTAAACGAGGCGCATGTCGGATTGATACATGAGAGGACTTGAAGAAGGAGCTGCGAGTGGCTACTTCTATCTCGGAGAATGTCGTCCCATGAAGTTCTCGAAGAGACTAAGGAATTAAAAGCAAAGGGTACTTATCCCAGGGAGTACGTGGAATGAGTTCGCCACCCTGAACGCTTCAAATTCCCAATGTTTGTGCCAGGGGGCGTGAGTAAAATGCAGAAGGGTGAGGGTTGAATGCATTTTACCAAATTTTTGATTAACACCAAATCGTAGTTCACAAGAAAACAACAAATCTTTTGAAAAACAAATGTGTTACGCTTTCGCAGAAGAGTTAACCACTTCAACCAGACTACTCAAAGAGAACTGATATAAGAATCTCCACCAGAATGAGGTTTAATCTTTAGAAAATTAGTTTTCTTGGTTTTTATAAGCTAAATCTTACACCTTTAAAACTTTGGTTTATAAACAAATTTTTAGGTTAGTTATTATCATTTGTATAGCAAATATTGCAAGTAAATAACATGCGTAAATTAAGTGCGAGAATATAAATGACACAAAATTTATAGTGGTTTGAGAACGAGGTAATTATCTACTTCACTCTTATCCTACTACGGAGGAATCCGCACTAATGTAGCGATGATTTTGTTACAAAAGTACAATAGTCGCAGATTGCTTTGACCATACAACTAGATCTCCGTGGGATCAGCTCCGCAAAGGTACGGTTGCCTCACTATTTTTTAGCTCTTCAACTCTTGAGAATTGATCCACATAGCACTTCTCTCAGATCCAACTGTTTGACCTTGAACCCGACTATATTTTCTTCATTTCTCGAAATATAGACGTTTGTATTTAAATAAATATTTTCATCTTCAACTTTGAAGAACAACCTATCTTCCACGTGAATGTGTTGGATAAACCGTCTTTCGGTGTAGGCTTGAAAGTATATGAGTTTCGTTTGAGAGAGTATTTGCATATATTGCTTGAATGCTTGACGCTTTCAATAATTTACTCTCTTCTCTATGTCATTCATGTTTCTCTCGCAAATTCTTCCAACCTTTTATACCGGGAGTTCAAATTTTTCCGATTAAAGAGATGTACAAAAATTGAAACTCTCCTTTGTTCGTTGGTTTTTGCATTTCTGGCAAACATTGATGCTGATCCAACTCTTGGAATATTAACTTGCGGCTCAAAAATGGTTCAGAGTTCGCGCAAGTTTCTCATCGCTCCAATCTCGCAGACTTCTTTGCAAAGACCGCCTCCAAGATTGCAGATCCGTTTCATTATCAGCGGGTAAGTCTTTGACTTTTAACACAACGAACTTCTTGATTGCTTTTAAGTCCTTTAGCTCACTGTATCATACGAGATGCTTCCATCATTCCTTAGATGACTCTTTGTAAGTCTTCGAAAGACTTACATTGATATACTTGTTTCAAGCTCTTTTGATCCACTCAAATCCAGTCAACTGATTCTTCTTCCCTGCATTCTTGACAAATTTCTTCTAAATCTCCAACTTAGCTACTATTTGATCAACTAGATTTCTAACTATTACATAGTTGAATTACATACAAATTGGGGTGCCAAGCTTTCTAATCAAAAGTTTTCTAAGCATCATCAAAATCTATACAATAATAACAATTTTCCATTTTTTGATTATGCCATTGTTTACTACAACATCATGTCAAAATTAAATAATTGAAAAAGAATGTATCGTTTTATTCATGAACGATTAACACTTTACATTATTGTATGTATATTCTAGTATATTGTAAAAACATAAAAACAAAATTTTTAGCTGACTATCTTCTCATTTCCCTTTGTTGTCTTCTTCATCTTTCTTCATCTTCCTCGATCTTCCTTTCCCTCTTCCATCTCTTCTTTCGCTCCTATCTTCACTTAGTTTTTCCTTTCTCCCATCTTCGTTTCATTTTTCTTAAATTCTTTAGCTCTTCCATCTCATACTTACGCACCAATTCAACGGCTCACGCTTATCTTCTCCTCGCTTCCGAGCTTGCAAACTCATGCAATATGCATCCTTTTTAAAACATCGGGATGGTCATGAATCCACTTTCTTTTTGGCGGAGCCCTCCGTCTCTCCCACCAGAGTGAGAATCTCGGCCTTATCCTCTTTATCCGCTTTCTTTTCTCCTACGACGTGCCTCCTCTGTGACACTTCTGATTAGGTGGTCACGACTTCTCGCTTTCTTTCCTTGAGTTGGCTACTTAGTCTCTTGATATCTTTTAAGTTCTTCCTAACACTGACTCCCAAGCATCAACATATCCATCCTTTTCATAGTACCATTATGATAAAGAGTGTCAACCTTCGTTTAATCTTTATTCTAGGGGACTCTGGCGGAGGGTAAGCGTTTTCTCTTGGAGCAACCCCTGGCGGACCGCCATTTTGGGATCTTCAACTTCAATCATCTCCTCCAGTTTGCCACAACTTGTCAATTTCTTCCTTAGATTTCTCAAAGCCAACCGCACTATTTAGTTGGACAAAGTGAGGGATGGAGTTGAGATGATGTAAGGTGGTGCCTTTGCCTTTTATCAATGTTGTAGGGGTGTTTGCTCTTTTCCTTTTGGAATCATCACCTCGGTTGGATCGACGGAGAATAAGTCGAGCTTTTTCTGGGTCGAATCAGTTTGGCGATTGATTTGGTTAGTACTTGCGATTGTTCTTCATAGATAAAAACTCTTTCCTTCATTGAAGCTTCCACGACTGCAACTTTTATCCAATTTTGGTTTATAGAATCCGTGGATTGAATGACTCTTTCCAATAGAGCAATGTTATCCGCTTTGTCTCTTTGGAAGAGCATGTTTGTTAGCTCACTATGCAATAGGCAGAATACGTTGTGCGATGGCCAGGCTTGCCCTTTCATTGCGAAGAGCACTTGACCATGTTCGCGTCTATTCACCCGATTGTTAACATTACTCTACGATCTTCGGAAATCATCATGATTGTCAATTTGGATGATTAAGTCCGTTAAAACATTTCTCCATAGCCTCCACCCTTTGGTTATCATGCTTGAGTTTGTTTCCCAGCAAAATGTTTCTCCATAGCCTTTTATTTTTGCACATTACTCAGCGCTCCGGCGAAAATAGCAACACGTAACCGAACGAAGCAATATC